>CM038229.1:30466876-30511876 GCA_021442155.1 Cymbidium sinense
TCACAATTTTTTTTTTACATGTACAAGTGATGGTAAACAAATAATTTCCTTTACATATCCCCAATTTATCGATTTTTTTCGAAATGGTAGAACAAAGAATCTCTTTGTACATAATGAGAAACTATATGATGAAGATCTTTATAATTCTTGGATTTATACTAATGAAAAAAAAAGTGCAATTTGAACAATGAATTGAGAAGACGAATCCAAATTATAGAAAAATGAGAGATCCTCTAGTCTGGATATGCTTGAAAAAGAACCATATTATGTGATGATGAAAAAAAAAAATGCTTTCCAAAGGAATATGATCCTTTTCAACGGACCATATCGAGGAACGAAAAAATTAGATTAACGTGCAATCATGGATACTTATAAAGATACATAAGATTTAGTAGAATCTTTTTTATAAATAAGATTCATTATCTACTTCTTAATGATTCCGTAGAAAAAGGAATTGATTCAGAAAGTCAAGAAAAATATTTGCAATTTGTATTTGATGTAATTACAACATATACAAAAGACAAAAAAAATTAAAAAGAAATATATTGGTATTAGACTAGAAGAAATCAGTAAAAAGGTTTCTCGATGGTCATACAAATTAACCGAGAATTTGGGAGAAGAGGAAGAATATTATCAGATTCATTCAAGAAGATTCAAAAGTGTGATAATTTATAATGATAACGATAATGATCAGAATACCAATTCTATTTCTAGTATTTATAATAGTTCTAGTAACAATGATAAAAATGATGATCAAATGGAAGAGGAGAAGTTACTTTGATACGTTACTCACAACAATCGATTTTCCGCAATCTAATCGAAGGATTCATGCACGCTAAAAGACGTAAAACAGTTATTTGGGACATATTTCAAGTAAATGGACATTCCCCGCTTTTTTGGATCGTCTAGACAAAACTTTTTTTTTTCCTCTTTTGATATAAACAAAATAAAGAATCTAATTTTTAGGAATTGGATGGACAGAAAACAAGAATCAGAATTCACAATTTCCTATTTTGAAAATGAAGATACAAAAGAAGAAAAGGATAAAGAGGAAAAAACTATAAAATGAAGATAGAAATATCAGAAGCTTGGGATACCTTTATATTTACTCAAGTAATAAGAGGTTTGATGTTAGTAAAATCTTTTCTTAGAAAATACATTATATTGCCTTCATTAATAATAGCCAAAAATATTTTCCGTATGTTATTATTCCAAATTCTCGAGTGGAATGAGGATTTTAAGGAATGGAATAGAGAAATGCATATTAAATGTACCTATAATGGTGTTCAATTATCGAAGAATTTCCCAAGATTGGTTAATAAATGATGATAAAGATTCTATATCCTTTCTGTCTAAAACCTTGGAGAAAATCTAAAGCACGATCTCATCATATAAATATAATGAAAAAAAGAGAAAAAAAACAAATTTTTGTTTTTTAATAGTCTGGGGAATGGAAGTGGAACTTCCTTTTGGTTTTCCCCGGAAACGACCTTTTTTTTAACCTATTAATAAAGAACTCCAAAAAAAAAAAAAAAAAAAAAAAAAAAGATTTTTACAAGTTCTAAAATCTTTCAATAAAAAAATAAAATCCTTTTTAAAAGTTATAAAAGAAAAATAAAGGAGTCATAAAAGAGTCGAGTTATCAACCTAATAATGAAAACTGGAGAAAGTAAATCCAAATTTCTTATTTGAATTGAGGATAAAAAAAGTATATGAACGAATGAAACAAAAAAGATTTCAAAAGAAATAATAAGATTCGAGAATCGTTCATTATAAATCGAACAATGGATTGGTTAAATTATTCACTAATAGAAGAAGAATTAAAGATCTTTCTGATAAAACAATCAAAATCAAGAATCAAATTGAACGAACCACAAAAGACAAGAAAAAAAGAAATAGTTATAATTTATGATAATAAAAGATCGGGATCACAGAAACATTTTGGAAAACATTAAAAGAAGAATATCCGAATGCATAAATCACACTACTTTATTAAATCATTCATTGAAAAAATATACATAGATATTTTACTATGTACCATTACCATTTCTAAGATAAATACATAACTTTTCTTTCAATCAACAAAAAAAGATCTTTAATAAACCCATTTACAACAATGAAATAAATAAAGAACAAGAAGGAATTGATGAAACAAATCAAAATACAATGAATTTTATTTTGACTATAAAAAATTGTTTTCAAATACTGATAATACTAAGAATAGCAATCAAAATTCCAATACTTATTGGAACTTATCTTCCTGTCCCAAGCATATGTTTTTTTACAAAATATTACAAAATCAATTACTTAATAAGTCTCAAGACCGTACTTCAATATCAAGGGAGCTATCTTTTTTAAGGATAATTTAAAAAACTATTTTATGATTCACAGAATATTTAATTCTAAATCAAGACATAAAAAAATTCATACATATGTAATGAACGAATGGAAAATTTGGTTAAAAGTTTCTTATCAATATGATTTCTCTCAAAAAAAAGGTCTCGATTAGTACCTAAAGAATACCGAAATAGAATAAATAAACATTGTATGATTAAAACAAGGAATCAAACCAATTGGATTTATATAAAAATATCAATTCATTTATTCCATGAAAAAATGACTATGCAGTAAATTCATTTATGAGTCAAAAAAAACAAATGGAAAAAACATTACAGATATGATCTTTTATCTTATAACTACATAAGCCTCCCTAATTTATACACTTCTGAATCAACATTAGAAAGAAATGGGGACCAAGAAATTTCATATCATTTCATTACATTGAAACCTGAATTATTTTATGTATTATTAAGTATACTGAGTAATGATTATCTAGAAAAAGGATATCTTATTGATAGAAATTAGAAATAGTTTGGATAGAAAATATTTTGATTGTAGAATTCTTCATCTTTATTTTATAAAGAATATTGAGATCTGCCAATGCACATATTGGCATCAAGATTCATAAAAATACTAAGACAAATTAATAATTTAAAAAAATGAAAAAAAGATCTTTTTTTCATTCCCATGCAATCAAAAGGTTCTATCATATGGCATCAAATCTTGATACTATATCCAATCTAGAAACTTGGTTCTTCCAGAATTTGTGCTACTTTTAATATATATAAAATTCAACCTTGGATCATCCCAATCAAATCACTCTTTTTTCATTTTTCTATAAATGAAACAAGTAAAAACATTAACGTAAATCCAAAGAAATCATATAAAAAAAAAGATATTGAATTAGGAAATTCCAAGGTTGAAGAAGATTACGCAAGATTCAAACTAAAAAAGGATATAAAATAATATAAGAGCAAGAATGAAATGGAACTGGATTTTTTTTTTTTGAAAAAATATTTCCTTTTTCAACAAAGATGGACTGATCCCTTGAATAATAAAATAATAAAAAATATCAGGGTATATTGTCTCCTACTTAGACTGATAAATCCAAAGGATATTGCTATATCTTTAATTCAAAGAGGTGAAATAAATCTAGATGAAATGCTGATTCAAAAGGACCTAGTTCTTGCAGAATTGATAAGAAAGGGAATATTTATTATCAATTAATTTGTCTATACAAAGGAACGGAAAATCTATTATATATCAAACTATGGATATTTCATTGGTTGATAATAAGAAACACCAAACAAATCCAAAATACACAAAAAAAGATATATTGATAAAAAGGAGGTTGAAAAATCCATTGCATGACACAACAACATATTTTTGAGTGGAGACAAAAATCATTATGATTTACTTATTCCTGAAAATATTCTATCTCCCAGACGTCGTAGAGAATTTTGAATTCAAATTTGTTTCAATTTGCCAAATTTTAATGTTGTGGATAGAAATCCAAGATTTTGCAATGAAAACAAAATAAGAAAATGTGAGAAATTTTTCAATGAGAACAAACATATTAATACAGATAGAAAAAATCTCATTAAATTCAAATTATTTCTTTGGCCCAATTATCGATTAGAAGATGTAGCTTGTATGAATCGCTATTGGTTTGATACCAATAATGGCAGTCATTTTAGTATGTCAAGAATACATATGTATTCACAATTCAGAATGAATTCAATTCCAATGAAAAATGAAAAAAAATTATAGTGGATTAATGTATTAGGTAGATAAAAGCCGAAACATATACACTGTGTAATATTCTAATACATGATGCTAATTTCATTAGTGTATCAATATTCACTAGGAAGAGCAAAATCCTTTTAAGTAAAAATAAATTGTTCTAGTTCTTGAATACATATATGTTTTGTATATTTGGATCAAATATACAAAACATAAACCACATAAATAAAAAATAAAGTAGTATATGAATAAAATACAATTTTGATGTATACTAGATAAAAATAATTGGCCTAAGAAATATTATTATTTTTCCGATATAAAATTCAGAAAAGAAAAATAGAAACTTTAATTTATGGTCAAAAAATCATTGATCTCGTTATTACACAAGAAGAAAAAAAGAAAATATAGTGTCTTTGAATTTCAAGTATCCCATTTCACCAATAAGATACGGAGACTTACTTCACATTTACAATTGTACAAAAGAGATTTTTTATCGCAAAGGGGTCTACGAATAATTTTGGGAAAATGTCAACGATTATTGACTTATTTTTCAAAGAAAAATAAAATGTGTTATAAGAAATTAATAAATCAGTTAGATATTCGGGAACCAAAAACTCATTAATTAAATTTGAATTTCTTCTTTGAGTTTCTTATTATTATCCTTGTTCCTTTTGAATTTTTAATTCTTTTTTTCTTAGTTCAGTTATTATTATTATTATTATTATTTTAAGAAATTCATGAAATAATGAATTAAGGAAAAAAAAAGATGACTTTACCGGCTACAAAAAAAATTTTATAATAGTCAATATGGGGCCTCACCACCCATCAATGCATGGTGTTCTTCGGCTGATCCTTACTCAGGATGGTGAAAATGTTATTGACTTTGAACCTATATTGGGCTATTTACATAGAGGGATAGAAAAAATAGCAGAGAACCGAACAATTATACAATATTTGCCTTATGTAACACATTGGGATTATTTAGCTACTATGTTCAAATAGATAAATGCACCAGAATGCTTGGAAAGTGTTTAAGTGCTTAAAAGGGCAGGATATCGAGTTATAATCTTTGGTGGAGTATAGCCTCCCATTTGTTATCTTGGCCTTTTTATGGCGATATTGGTGCACAAACTCCCTTTTCTATATTTTAAGAGAGGGAATTAATATATGATCTATTTGAAGGCACGTATAATGATGCATAATTATTTTGCATGGAGGAGTAGCATGGATTTACCTTATGGATAGATAAATGTTTTTATTTCTGATTATTTTTTACAGTTGTTGAGTATCAAAAACTCATTACGCGAAATCCCATTTTTTTTTTGGAACGAGTTGAAGGAGTGGGCATTATTGGTGGGGAGGAGACAATAAATTGGGGTTTATCAGGACCAATGTTACGATCTTCTGGGATCCAATGGGATCTTCGTAAAGTTGATCCCTATGAGTATTACAATAAATTTGATTGGGAAGTCAAATGGCAAAAAAGTGATACATTAGCTCGTTATTTAGTAAGAATCGTGAAATGCAAGAATCCATAAAAATCATTTCAGAAGGAATTCCACGAGGACCTTATGAGAATTTAGAAAACTGACATTTTCATAGGACAAATAATTCCGAATGGAATAATTTTGACTATAGATTTCTTACTAAAAAACTTTCACCCAATTTTGAATTGTTAAAACAAGACCTTTATGTAAGGGTAGAAGCCACAAAAGGAGAATTAGGAATTTATTTAATAGGAGATAGTAGTGTTTTCCCCTGGAGATGGAAAATTCGTCCACCCGATTTCATCAATTTGCAAATTCTTCACCAGCTAGTTAAAAGAATGAAATTGGATGATATAATGATGATACTAGGTAGTATAGATATCATTATGGGAAAAGTTGATCATTGAAATGATAATTGATATGACAGAAGTACAAACTATTAATTCTTTTTATAGATTAGAATCCTTAAAAGAAGGATATGGATTCTTATGGATTTTTGTACCCATTTTCACCCTTGTATTAGGAATCACAATGGGGGTATTAGTCATTGTGTGGTTAGAAAGAAAAATATCTAGATACAACAACATTGGACCAATATCGCCCATTAGGTATTCTTCAAGCTTTAGCGAATGGGACCAAACTACTTTTCAAGGAGAATCTTCTTCCATCTAGAGGTAATATTCATTTATTTATGGTCGGACCTTCTATAGGTTTTATATCCATTCTACTAAGTTATTTAGTAATTCCTTTTGGATATCACCTTTTTTTAGCTGATCTCAGTATAGGTGTTTTTTTATGGATTGCTTTTTCAAGTATTGTCCCCATTGGTCTTCTTATGTCAGGATATGGATCAAATAATAAATATTTTTTTCAGTGGTCTACGAGTACTCAATCGATTAGTTATGAAATACCATTAACTCTATGTGTGTTAGCAATATCTCTACGTGTGATTCGTTGGAATATGAACTTTTCTTTTATCTTTTCTATAAAAGATAAAAGAAATGGATTTAAATACAATAAAATATAAATCTAATTCAATATGTAAATATGAATATGAAAGAAAAGAAGAGAAAAAAAATCTTTTTTTTTATTTTCTTTAAAAACTTTAGACTTTCTAAAGTAAGTGAAGATAAAGAAATTGAAGGTCTTGAATAAATATCTTCATCTTTTTTATTAAATATTTTAGTTTGATAAGTTAAACTAGATAGTTATATGAGTGAAACAAAACTGCTCCTCAATTTGCAGTAAAACAAAACAAGAAAAATCTCATTCCCTAGGTACAAGAAGAAATTTGAAGTAAACATAAGTTTAACTTGTTTACCCCAAGATTGAGATTATTTTCTTAGTCGTCATATCTTGAAGCGGATGCAAAAGATCAACTATATTACTATCTCAATCAAAAAAAACTGGGCAGTTAGGAACACTAAAGTATGCAAAGGATAAGTAATGGAAATAATGTAAGGTATCAAAAAAAAGTTATTTTTGTATAAAACTTTGCATAAAACGAATCATAATAAGGGCTTGGAGTTGGTAGAAATGATCAAGCATACTTCCCGATTATCTAGAGTATACTATTATTCGATTAAATAAATAACTATTAAGAATGAATTAATCCTTTATTTTCTTTCCTTTTTTTTTAGTTTTAGAAAGAAGAAAGGAACAAGACAAATAGAATGCAACATGATAATACAATAAAAAAATAAAAAAGAATAAAACGGGAATAATAAGAAAATATTTCTTTCTTGATACATATGCATATGGAAATTCTTATCATGATTCATTAACTAATATTAAAATCTTTATATTTATGAATATAACCAGTATTTTATTGAAGGCTTAAGTTATTGAACAAAAGAATTTTTATTCTATTCATTAGAATATTATTATTCTAAGGATGAGATCCATTCGAAGTGCTTTTGCTTATTCTAGCGCAATTTTATTGGTCAATTAAGGACTCTCTAACATCCAGTTTATCTTTACATTGTATTTACCTAGGATCCAAGGAGAGCAAGAATACTAAACTAGTCCTTACCTTAAATTTCTTTGTGGCCATAAGGAGGTGATGAAGCTTAGGTTTCATGTACAATTTTGGAATAGCGATGGGAGCGGTGATGTTATCATCGACTATAATTTCTAGTCAAAACAGTTAATATAATTGAGGCATAGTCCAAATATGGTTTTAGGGGATGGAATGTGGTGTCACCATATATTTCTAGTTTTTCTAATATCTTCTAGTAGAATGTGAAAGATTACCTTTTGATTTACAAGCAGGAGGAGGAATTAGTAGTTATCAAACCAGATTCAGCATAAAATATGAATTCTTTTATCTTGCTTCTTACCTAAATCTATTAGTTTCTTTATTATTTTTGGTTCTTTATTTAGGTGGGTATTCATACATCTCTTACTAACTTTTGGAATAAATAAAATGTTTAGAGTCTTTGTAATAGTAATTAATATCTTTATTACATTAGCTAAAGCTTATTTATTTCTGTTCATTCCTATCACAACAAGATGGACTTTACCTAGGATGAGAATGGATCAATTATTAGATCTTGGATGGAAATTTCTTTTACCTATTTCTCTAAGTAATCTATTATTGACAACTTCTTTTCAACTTGTTTCACTATAAAGTAGAAATAAAAATAAGAAATTAAGAGAAAACAATAATGAATATTCTATATTTCTAACTTATCTCACCCAAGAAACATAAACATAAATCTTATTGATGGATATCTAAAATATGTTACCTATGGTTATTGGGTTCATGAATTATGGCAAACAAAACAATAGGTACATTGGACAAAGTTTCATAATTACCTTATCCCATATAAATCGCTTACCTATATTCAATATCCTTATGAAAAATCAATCACATCGGTGCATTTTCATGGTGAATCCACTTTGAATTTGATAAATGTATTTCTTGTGAAGTATGTGTCGCATATGTCCAATAGACCATCCTATTGTTGATTGGAAATTGGAAAAAAGATATTAAGAAAAACAATTCATTATAGTATTGATTTTGGTGTCTCATATTTTATGTAGGTATATTGCAACAAGTTATCGATGGTGAATATGAACTTTTTTATGATCATCATGAATTGAATTATAATCAAATTTCTTTAGGTCGGTTACCGGTTTCAATAATTGGAGATTATACAATTCAAACTATGGATTCAACAAATCAAATGAAAAATAAGAACCTTCCTTGGTTCAAGAACGTTACCAATTACTAAGCTTTGGTTTAGAATAAATTAGAATAAAATAGGATTAGCTAAAGAATTTTATTTTATCTATCTAATGATATCCATTTTTTTCATTCTTTTCATTCAATTAGAAAAGTATCATATAAAAAAATAGTTCCTTTGAATCCTTAGTAAGGTCATGAAATATTTTGACTTATTTATTTATCTTTTATTTTAGAATAGATTTACGACCAATACATGATATTCTTGTAGTATTTGATTTATTATATTAGAAGGTGGGAGTAGTATTACTTACCAATCCCATTGATCCCTTTTCATTGGGATTGGTTCTCGCTTTGTATATCCTTATTCTATATTTCATTGAATTTCTGTAGTCAGCTTCCTTATTTATGTGGGAGCCATAAATGTATTAATCATATTTCGTGATGTTCATGAACGGTTAATATTCCAATGATTCCTATTTGTGGACCATTGGAGATAGAATCACTTCATTGGTTTGTACAAGTATTTTTTTTTTCATTAATGACTACTATCCCAAATATGTCATGGTATGGAATTTTTTGGACTACAAGATCAAATCAAATTATAGAAAAGAACTTAATAAGTAACTCAACAAATTGGGATTCATTTATCCACGATTTTATCTTCCTTTTGAACTCATTTCTATAATTCTTTTAGTTTCTTTGATAGGTGCAATTACTATGGCTAATCTAATATCAATATATCTAGTGTAAGAACTTCATTCTTGAAATTTCAAGAATGAAAATGGATTGAATCTCAATCTAGAAATATCTTCTTTGTTCTGTAATTCTTTTCTATTCTAGTCAACTGAATCAGTTTAACTTTTGTTCTCATATTGAAATGAATTGAGATAGATGAGGAATTTATCAATGATGTTAGAACATGTACTTTGTCTAAGTGTTTATTTATTTTCTATATCTATGGATTGATCACCTCAAGCATGGTTAGAGCACTTATGTGTCTTGAGCTTATCTAATTCGGTGAATATAAATCTCATATTTTTGATATATTTGATAGTCGACAATTAAAAGGAGAAATTTTTGCAATCTTTGTTATATCCATTTCTGAAGCTATTGGGCTAGCTATTGTTTCATTGATCCATAAATACAAAAATCAACTCGTATCAATCAATCAAATTCTTTAATTAGTCATAATTCTTCTATTTTCTCATATAAATAAAAACATAAGACTTTTAATAATACTTTTAAAATATTCAAAAAATATTCTAAATAAAATCTAATAGAATTAGAATTCAATAGAATATTCTATTCTATTGAATTGTATTCATATTATTTTCTTATTTATTTTCTTCTATTTTTTCATATAGATTTATGATTTAGAGTTACTAACCTATTCTATCACTAACCTAATAACAAATGTATTCATCTGATATATAATATATTATCATATCCTAAATTATATTTCTATATTCTATTCTATTTCTAAAATATTAGATTCTATTCTATTTAGATATATAGTAAAATTAAGTAAAATTAACATGAATTGAATTTGTAAACTCATATTCTCATATTTAATAGTTATTGAAATGAAAATCAAAGTATCTTGGCCCTTTATCATAAACAGATTACTTTATCATAAACAGATTAAAAATAGATTAATTCTTAAGATTTTTATAAATCATTGATTCATCTAGTGTAAATCTGAAGTTAGTGAAGCTTTAAAGAAAATGAAATGTGGAAAAGTAGTAGGACCGGATAATATTCCAATAGAAGTGTGAAAATGTTTAGAGATCAAGAAATTTCTTGGCTTACAAATCTTTTAATGTTATTTTAAAGACTAAAAAGATGCGGATGAGTGGAGAAAGAGTTTGTTGGTTCCTATATTTAAGAATAAAGGTGATGCACAAGAGTGTACAAATTATAGAGGAATTAAGTTAATGTGACATTAAAATTATGGGAGAGAGTAATTGAGCATAGGTTGTTATGAAATACGAGTTTCTCACAATCTTTGGTTTCATGCCGTAGATCTACTACGGATGATACATTTGTTAAGAGGTTTGATGGAGAAGCATAGAAAATAAGAAGGATCTACATATGGTATTTATTGATTTAGAGAAAGCTTATGATAAAGTCTCAAGAGATGTTCTTTGAGAGTTCTAGAATAGAAAGAAGTTAATATTGGTTATATTCAAGTCATTAAAGATATGTATACTAGACTTTTGTGTCCAAACACAAGGAGGATTGACAAAATATTTTCCTATTTTTTGGATTACATCAAGGATCAACATTAAGCCCTTATCTTTTTTTACTTTGGTTATGGATGTTCTTACGAGGCATTTACAAGAAGATGTACCTTGGTGTATTTTGTTGATGACATTCTTCTTGTTAATAATGGAGGAGTCCAGAACTTGAATTATGGAGGTCAACTTTAGAGTCTAAAGGTTTTCGCTTTAAAATTGATCTAAAAGTGAATATATGGAGTTTGAAGTTTAGTAGTGTTTTGACTTTAGGTGATCAAGTCATTAATAAGAGTGGCTGATATATTTAGGCTCTATTGTTCAAAATGATGGTGAAATAGATGGAGATGTTATTAGTAGAATTCAAGTTGGATGGTTGAAGTGGAGGAATGTCATCGGCCTATTATGTGATAGAAAAGTTCCACTTAAACTTAAGGAAAATTTTATAAGATGGTGGTAAGACCTGCAATGACTTATATGCAGAATGTTGGCCAATAAAAGATAAGACTAACTTAAGTTACAGATGAGGATGCTCGTGGATGAGCTTTACCACTTAGAGATAGAATACAAAATAGTATGTTAGGGAAAAGTTGGAGTAGCTCCATGGTAGTAGATAAGATTAGGAGAATTAAGCCTTAGATGGTTTGGCCACATAAAGCGTCGACCATCGATGACCGATTAGGAGAGTAGATGCATTAGATTTTCCTTGTGTTAAGAAAGGTAGAGGTAGGCCTAATAAGACTTGGTGAAGATGTATAAAAATGATCTTAGTATACTTGAATTAAATGAGAATTTGACACATAATAGGACACAATGGAGACAAAGGATTCATGTAGCCGACCCCACCTAGTGGGATTAAGGCTTGTTGTTATTGTTGTTGTTGTTGTATTGATTCGTCTAGTGTCTATAATAAAATCATATGATTTATTTCATTTTCTTATTTTACCAGATTGAAAATCTTTTGTGTTCAAAATTGGAATTTATAGACCCAATGTCACATTCGAGGTTTATGATACATGTATAGGATGTACCCAATGTGTTTGAGCTTGTCCCATGGATGTATTGGAAATGAAATGATACCTTGATACTTAAAATATCAATAGAATGTTTTAGCTATCACTATGATATTTGACCAAAAAAACTCCACTTGAATTGTTGATTCCTCTTTCTTGACAAAGCCACGTAGAAAAAAATATATTATTCTTCTCCAGAACGGGCTTTTTTATCTAATTTTATCTTGTCTTTATCACGAGTTATTTTTCTTGGTTAACAATACTTCTTATTTTGCCCATATTTGTGGGTTCTTCAATTGTCTTTTTCCCTCATAGGGGAAATAAGGTGTATAGGTGGTACACTATATGTATATGTATACTAGAGCTCCTTCTAATGAGCTATGTGTTTTGTTATCATTTTAAATTAGACGATCCATTAACCCAATTGAAGGAGGATTTGAAATGGATCAATCTTTTGATTTTCACAGACGGAATCGATGGACTTTCCATAGGACCCATTTTTGACAGATTTATCACTACTTTAGCTACTTTAGCGGCTTGTCCAGTTACTTCAATCGATTTTTCTATTTCTTGATGTCAAATGTAGTGACCAAATAGGATCATTTTCTTCTCGAGACTTGTTACTTTTTTTCATCATGTGGGAATTAGAATTAATTCTATTTATTTACTTTTATCCATGTGGGAGGAAAAAAAATGCGTACTCCTACAAAGTTTATTTGTGCCTGGAGGTTCCATTTTTCTCTTAATAGGAGTTCTAGGTATAGGTTTATATGGTTCCAATGAACCAACATTAGATTTAGAAAAATTAGCTAATCAATCGTATCCTAGCATTAGAAATAATACTATATTTTGGTTTTCTTATTGTTTTGTCAAAATGCCAATGATACCCCTACATACATGGTTACCAGATACACGAAGCACATTACGGTACATGTATGCTTTTAGGAATATTATTAAAGATGGGAGCATATGGATTGATTCGGATCAATATAATTATTAGCTCACGCTCATTCTAGATTATCTCCAGTTGGTGATAGTAGGAACAATACAAATCATTTATGACTTCAACCTCTCTTGGTCAATGCAATTAAAAAAAAACGTTGCTTATTCTTCCATATCTCACATGGGTTTCATAATTATAGGAATTGGTTTAGCATGGGACTTAATGGAGCCATTTTGCAAATACTTTCTCATGGATTGATTGGTGTTGCACTTTTTTTCTTAGCAGAACAAGTTGTGATAGAATATGTTTTGTTCATCTCAAGAGATATTATCTATCCCAATGCCAAAAATCTTTACCATGTTTAGTAGTTTCTCGATGGCTTCTCTTGCATTGCCAGGAATGAGTGGTTTTGTTGCAGAATTCTTAGTCTTTTTTGGAATAATTACCAGCCCAAAATATCTTTTTATGCCAAAAATTTTGATTACTTTTGTAATGGCAATTGGAATGATATTAACTCCTATTTTTTATTATCTATGTTACGATTTTCTATGGATACAAGTATTCAATATTCCAAATTCAAATTTTTTGATTCGACACGAGAACTATTTGTTTCGATCTGTATCTTTCTACCTGTAATAGAAATTGGTATTTATCCGATTTTGTTCTCCATTATCGGTTGACAAGGTACAAGTTCTATTATCTAATTATTTTTATAGATACTAATCATTTTTTATATTTCATATTAAATGAAATGAATTTCATTAATTGAAAAGAAAGACTTAGAATTCTTTGACTTTCATATTTTAACGATTCTTCGTTGTTACAATGAAAAAAAAAGGAAGAGTGAATTAAAATTTTAATGAGATACATCTAAAGTTTTTAGTTTTTGAGAACCATTTGAATAATTCCTCTATTTAAAAGGTTCTCAAAAACTTGCACAAAATTTCATTATGTATCAGATGATTTTTTATGTATTCTTTATGTAGTTTATTTTATTCAATTAGATAGTAATTGGAATGAACCATAACTATGATTCTAATATATTGATTCCAAAATAGCATATCAGGAGAAATCCTATAGAAGCTACAAATGCCGAATTTGTACCTTGATCTTGCAATTTTGAATTTTTCTAGTATGTAAATAAATTGCAAATATGGTCCAAGTAATAAATGCCCATGTTTCCTTAGGGTCCCAATTCCAATACTGAACCCATGCTTCATTAGTAGCACTCCAGAAAGAATGCCTATGGTTAAAAGGTAAATCTAAACTAATGACACGATAACTCCAATAATCCAAATGTTGAATTACTTGATATTTGTAAAAATTTGAAATGAGAGAAAATAAGTCTTTTTAATACACTTCCTTTTTCATTAAAATATTCCATATCACCAAAGAAAAATGACTTCCTTAAACTTAAAAAATTATTCTTTTTTGAAATGTAATCACTATAAGAGCAACTGATAATAATGATCCACATAAAAGAGCTGCATAACTCAAGAGCATCATACTTACATGCATTATTAACCATTGAGATTGTAGAGCAGGTACTAATATTACGGGTGCATTTCAGTTGAAAGACCTGACATGGCAAAACCTTGGGTAAAAATAACACTTGGTGCAGTTATTGCGCTTAAATCATTTTATGATTCCCAAGATACGTAATCATATGAATAATGGATAAACTATGAAAGGAAGATTAACGATTTGTATAAATTACTTAAAGGAAAATGTCCCAAGAAATCCAACGAATAACTAAAACCCATTATAGAGAAAAAGTAGCTATCATCTCTTTTTTTGATGAATTACGTTATCCTTTGATTTCGTAGACTAATAAGTTCATCAAATGAATTAGAATCACAATTGAGATGATCGAAAAAGAAATATGAGTTAATATATGTTCTAAAGTCACAAATATCATAAAGAAGATTCCCTTTTAAATAATTGAAATCGGAGGGATTAAATAGAATCTCAAATAGAATATTTTCTATATTTTAGATTCTATTAGATCTATATGTCTATATTATTCTATAATATTAATCTATAATATTAATATTAAATTATTAAGAATTAATAATTCTTATTTATGCCTTATCATACTCATCGAGATGCTAGCGGTACTTCCAGAGCGTTATTATTCGATATTCAATAGGGTTTAGGAAACAATGAAGAAAGATGCATTTCCATTCATATGAAAATGTTCAATATCAATAATATTTAATTAATATCTTCATCTTCGTAGATTCAATTTTAAGAATCAATTTTTCCGTACTATAAACCTAATTCTTGTTTATCCTAAACAATCAGAACTCAAAATTTTCGTTCTCAGTTGGGGAATAAAATTCATAATTTTTTCTAATGATTTTGAGACCCAACACCTTAGTAGAAAGTAGAATGAAATATTCAAATTCTTGTCTATCATTAATTGTGCTTTTCAAAATAGAAAAGCACAATTCATAAAAAAAACCATCTCACAAATTGAATATCAATCAATATAAATTTCAATAATTGAAATAAAATAATTTCAATAAATAGAAATAAATAGAATATAATAGAAATAAAAGAAAGACTATAAAAAATATGTACTTTGAATCAAGTAGACAGAAAGATTCTTATTTTTCATATTACCTAGTTCTAACTAATAAGGAAAATACAATAAATTAGTAAAATTTAATTATTTGTCTTCCAATTCAAAATGGAAATTTGGAAGTTCTTTGAAACATGTCAATTAAGATTTTTTTAAGACTTTTTTTGTCGCACAAAAAACTTTTTTACTTTCAGGTGGAAATAGATTTAGCTAAAGAAAAAGCTTTCTTGCCTCTAAAGATCCTTTTTTTTCCAAAGATTTCTGAATATGCTTTTTTTGACATAGAAGTACATTTTTTGGAACTTAATTCAAAAGGTAAGTGACTCCTTTTATCGTTGTATGTGAAAGACATATATAGTTCAAAAGAAATTTCTTTTTATTAGTTATTATCTATACTTAATTCATTCCATAAATTTAAAAAAAACTTAATAATAATATCATAACATACAAATATAAAAAAAAAGAATAAAAGAGAATAAATAAGAAAATAAAAATAGAAAGAGATAAAGAAATAATAATTGGTGAATCGAAAATAATTATAAGAAAAAAGAATAATTTGTTTTCTTATGGAATATACATATAAATATGCATGGATAATACCCCTTTTCATTATGTCAATAGGATTTGGACTTCTACTTATTCCATACCAACATAAGATCTTATCATATGTGGGCTTTCCTAAGTGTTTACTACTAAGTAAATCTATGTGCTTTTAATATCTATTCAACAAATAAATGGAAGTTTGACCTATCAATATCTATGGTCTTGGATCATCAATAATGATTTTTTATTGACACTTGATTGATCCACCTTATTATGTGAATACTAATTACTATGTTGAGATCGATTTTTTATTTATAGTGATAATTATATGTCTCACGACCAAGGATATTGAGATTTTTTGCTATATGAGTTTTCCAATGTTTCAATGTTGGGATTAGTTACTAGTTCCAATTTGATACAAATTTATATTTTGGGAACTAATGGGAATGTGTTCATATTTATTGATAGGTTTTGGTTCACGACCCGTTGCAAGTGCTTGTCAAAAGCTTTTGTAACTAATGTATAGGATTTTGGTTTATTAGGAACCTTAGATTTTATTGGATAACGGTAGTTTTGAATTTGGGTTGTTCCAAATAGTGAATACCTTGATCCATAATAATGGGTTAATTCTTTATTTGTTACTTTATGTGCCTCTTATTATTTGTATGCGTTGCTAAATCCATACAATTTCCCCTTCACTATGGTTTGATGCCATGGAAGGACCCACTCTATTTGCTCTCTTTCTAGTTGGCAGAATTCTTGTAGGCTTCTTCCTCTTTTCATAGTTATACCTTACATAATGAATCTCATTTATTTAGTAGGTATAATACAGTTTTTAGAGCTACTTTAGCTCTTGCCCAAAGAGACATTAAGAAGTTTAGCTATTCTACATTGTCTCAATCGGTTATATTATGTTAGCTCTAGGTATAGGTTCTTATCGAGTTGCTTTATTTCATTTAATCACCCATGCCTATTCTAAAGCTTTATTGTTTTTAGGATCCGAATCCATTATTCATTCAATGGAACCTATTGTTGGATATTCACCAAAGAAAAGTCAAAATATGGTTCTTATGGGAGGTTTAACAAAATATGTTGCAATTACGAAAACTACTTTTTTCTTAGGTACACTTTCTCTTTGTGGTATTCCACCTCTTGCTTGTATTTGGTCCAAAGATGAAATTCTTCACGATAGTTGGTTGTACTCACCAATTTTTGCACTAATAGCTTGGTTCACATTAACATTTTATATGTTTAGGATGTACTTACTTACCTTTGATGGGTATTTGTGCTTTCATTTTCAAGATTATAGTAATCTTAGTAATACAAAAAGTAATACAAAAAATAGTTCGTTTTATTCAATATCTCTATGGGGAAAAGGGACAGTCAATAGGAATTTATTTTTTTCAAAAATGAAAAATGAATAAGAGTAAAGTTTTTTTTTTCAAAAGATATATCTAAAATTGACAAGAATTTAAGAAGTCAGATATGAGATTTTATTACTTACTTTAGAAATAGGTACACTTGTATGTATCCTCACGAATCGAGCAATACTATGTTATTTCCTCTCCTTGTATTAGTACTATCACTTTGTTCATTGGATCAATAGGAATCTCTTTTAATGGAGGTAAGAGATTTGGATCTATTATCAAAATGGTTAATTCCATCGGTCCTTTTCATAAAAAATTGAATTCTTCCTGAGGATTGGTATGGATTTTGTCAAATGCTTTTTTTAGTAAGTATAGCTCTTTTGACTATTGATAGCAACTATTTTTATGGATCTATTTATTCATCTTTCAAAAATTTGGGCTTAATTAATTTATTTTTTAAAATAGTTCCTAAAAGGATTATTCTGGACAAGATACAAGGTGTGATATACAATTGGTCATATAATCGTGGTTATATAGATATTTTTATTTTATTTTTACCATGAGTATAAGAGGGTTAGCAAACTAATTCATTTTTGATAAACATATAATTGATGGAATTATAAATGGAATTGGTGTTGCAAGTTTCTTTATGGGCGAAGGAATAAAATATATAGGAGGTGGACGAATCTCATCTTATTCATTATTTTCTTTTTCTCTTCTTTCAGTCTTCCCAATTCCCAATTCTCTTGATGGGTCTCCGGTCAAATCTTTGTAAACTGGCTATCTTGATAGCGTGCCTCTTGAAAGTGAAATTCATCCTTTGTTTTTCCTTTCCATTCACTTGGATCTCTTCGTTTCATCTATTTTGTCCAGATCCTCCTTTTCTTGAACAAAGGGAAGGGTTTTCTTGTGGATCCCTCTTGTTCTGTTGAATCTCCTTCATTTGTAAGTTCTTTCTACATCACTTTCTTCCTTTCTTTCTCCCCTTCTTCCATTTCGATTCTTTCTCTTTCAATTTCTTAGTGAAAATAGCTGCATTTTGCCTAAATAGTAAACACGTGATAAATAAGAGAATACTAAAGATTCGAGCCATAGAATTTCTCAATTTTGACACAAGATACTTATTAGATTGAATAGAATGATTTTTCTATATCCAGAATAATACCAATCCAACCCATTTCATGAATAAAATGTGACCAATTAACCAACCAACAAAACTAGTTAAAAAATAAAATCTTGTCGTTGCATGAAACATATAAATGTTGACTTTCGCTAACGTGGAACTTGGTAAAATGAAATGGTTGAATAATTAAAAATTAGATTATTCAGAATACACATTGAATCTTTGAGATTATGCATTGAATTTCTGGTAGTAGATCCATAATCAAAAAATTTTTTATGATTGCTCCAGAATAAATGAAACAAAAGATACGGTAGATATAGGTCTTTTCCTGTCATCCCTTTTGGAAGATACAGGAGCGAAACAATCAACCTATTTCTATTGGAAGACCAAGATTCTTCCAATGTCTCCTTTGTTCATATGGTATAGGAAGAAGCCCCATAGAGATTTTTCTTTTTCATCTTTCATTGTTAATAAGATATAAGGACCACTACTACAAGCGGTACTACACCTTTGATCGTGAAATATCGATTGCTTGTTGCACCCTCATGTGAAAGTAGGATACTCAAATTTCAAAAGTTTCATAAAACATTCTTGGTGGAAAAAATGTGAGTGAAAGATCCCCAATCGAATTTGATCCATGAATCTAAGAAATAGTGAGAATTCTTGATCTCTCTTAATATCTCTCTCAATTCAAATATCCGGATTTGAATTGATGTCATTCATTGATTCCTCTAAAGATTTCATTTCAAGAATTTGGTTATTCACGATGTGCGATGATCCACGTTAAGCATCCATGGGCGAATGGTTAAAGCTCATAATTGGCAAATTCATAAGTTCAATTCCTGCGGATGCGCCAATGGGAACATTCAATAAGTCTATTGGAATTGGCTTATCTGGAATCTCATCATCCATACATTATTGGTATGGTATATTCATAACATATATGAACGATAAGAACTAGAATTCTTATCGATCGGAACTCATAGGAAGAAAATGGATTTATGGATGGAATCAAATATGCACATTATTCTGAGAAAAAGTATTAGTTATTGGGAACAATCAATATACTTCTAATGTTGAATCGGGATCAACTAGGACAAAAAATAAGCATTGGGTCGAACTCTTCTTTGGTGTCAAGGTAAGAGCTATGAATAATCATCGACTAATGGGAAAGGGTAAAAGGATGTGACCTATTATGGGACATACAATGCATTACAGATGTACGATCAGTACGCATCAACCATGTTATTCTATTCCACCTCTTATAGAGAAAATAACTTAAAGTAAAAGACTTAATAACACAACAATACATTTTTACAAAACTTCTACCCCGAGCACAAATGGAGAGGAGTCAAGTGAAATCCAATCCATGAAATAATTTGATCTATGGACGACATCATTGTGGTAAAGGTCGTAATGCGAGGGATCATTACGCGGCATAGGGGAGGTCATAAGCATCTATACCATAAAATTGACTTTCGATGGAATGAATAAGAGATATCTGGTATAATCGTAATCATAGAATATGAATAATAGAAATGAACATTTGTCTCATACACTATGGGGATGGTGAGAACAGATATATTTTACATCCCGAGGGGCTATAATTGGAGATACCATTGTTTCGTAGTTCCTATATCAATGGAAAATGCCCTACCTTTGAGTGCGGTTTGAACTATTGATTTACGTGAATTGAAACCAATTAGGTTTATGGCGAAACCTAGAAATCGATCCGATCCAATTGGAGTACCTACGATAGACCTCAGCTATTGAGTAATGACAACAAGTGATTGAGTTGTAGTTCCTCATAAAAAATTATTGACTCTAGAGATATGGTAATATGTAGAAGATAAAATTGTTTGAAGCGTGCACAGAACCAGAAGTGCCTCTTGTTTCAAAGAGAGGAGGATGGGTTATTCACATTTCATTTGATGGTCAGAGGCAAATTGAAAGCTAAGCAGTGGTAATTAGAAAGACCGGGAAAAATAGAGATGTCTCCTACGTTACATATGCAAGTATCGGCGTAATTTCGAGTCATCGAATGCTACATGAAGAACATAAGCGGATAAGAACGGGAGACCTAGGATGTAGAAGATCATAACATAAGTGATTGAGATTTGGATTCTTATATCCACTCATGTGGTACTTCATCATATGATTCATATGATCCATGCTAGATATCATCATATACATGTAAGCCATATGCTTTGGAAGAAGCTTGTACAATTTGGGAAGGGGTTTTGATTGATAAAAAAAGAATTTACTTCAACCGATATGCCCTTAGGCCAACATAACATAGAAATCACACTTGGAAAGGGTGGACAATTAGCTAGGCGTGACGTTGTAAACGATGGCAAAAGAGGGTAAATGACATTAAGATTACCATCTGAGGTCCTTTGATATCCAAAATGCTTAGCAATAGTGACAAGTGGGAAATGTTGGGGTGAACCAAAAAAGTTTGGGTAGAGCCGATCTAAGTGTTGGCTAGGTAAGCGTCACGTAGTAAGAGGAGTAGTTATGAACCACAGAGACCATCCCCATGGGGTGAAGGGAGAGCAATTGGTAGAAAACCCACAACCCCAGGGTTATCTGCGCTTGGAAGAAGAAGTAGGAAAAGGAACAAATATAGTGATAGTTTTATTCTTCGTTGCCATAAATAGGAACATTGAAAATTGAATTTTTGGAATTGGAAATAATATGATGGGCGATGGGAATTGAACCGCATGGTGGATTCACAATCCACCTTGATCCACTTGGCTACATCCACTTCCCTTATCTAGCTAAAGGATTTTCTCTTTTTCCATTCATCATTATACTTATTAAGATTGAGATATTGGACATAGAATGCCAATTTCAAAAATGTAAAAAAAGGTCGGTGACACGCGTTCACTCAAAAAAAATCCTTTTGTAGCTAATCATTTATCGGGAAGAATTGAAAACTCAACGAGGGAGGAGAAAGAAATCATAGTGACTTGGTCTCTCGCATTATACCCACAATGATTGGCCATACAATCGCTATTCATAATGGAAAGGAACATTTACCTATTTATATCACAGATCGTATGGTCGGTCACAAATTGGGAGAATTTGCACCTACTCTCACTTTCATGAGACACGCAAGAAATGATAATAAATCTTGTCATTAGTCGTTCTACTAAGTATTCATGTGAAAAGCCTTATCTTATATCTTAAGAGTCTTTATCTTATAGTAAGAGTAGAGGTATATTTATTTTCTTTTTCATAAGACTTAGACTTTTCGACTTATCTTATACTTCACCCTAGGCACTATCATTCATTGGCGGGGAGAACTTTTATGATAAAGAACAAAATTTGGATAGAGAAGCAAAAGTTTTAGCTCATATATATGTCTATTTTCAAAGCACGAAGAGTAATTGATCGATTCGGGACATTCTTATGAGGAAACACTCATGATCGAACTAATGCCTTATTGGGCATCTTATCCAATTTTAAAATTAGTTTATTCTGACAAATGCTAGTCATAATATGGGTTTAAATGAAGGCGATTTATTTATTAGTAAAGTCAAGTCAATAGAGGTGCTATTGTAAAAAAGTTAAAACCTGCTCGAGGGCGTAGTTATCGATAAAAAAACCACTTGTCATATAAAGATTTCTTTAAAATCTAAAATTTAGATTCCTATTTAGAAAAAATGGATGGAAAAGAATATAAAAATATGGGACAAAAAATAAATCCACTTGGTTTTGATTTGGAACAACTCAAAGTCATCATTCTTTTGGTTCACAAAATCAAAGAATTTTTCCATGGGTCTACAAGAAGATGAAAGAATACGAATTGTATTGGGACTATGTAAAAAAAAAAGAAAATATCCTCGTGTTTGAAGGAATTGCCCGTATAGTAATTCAAAAAGAATAGATTTGATTCAGTCATAATCTACATTGGATTTCCCAACTTATTAATAGAAGGATGGACATGGAGTCAAGAATTACAGATGAATGTACAAAAAAGTTTCATTATGGCAGGAGACTCAATATTGCTATCACAAGAATTGAAAAGCCTTATGGACAACCTAATATTCTTGCGAATATATAGCTTTACAATTAAAAATAGAGTCTCATTTGAAGGCATGAAAAAAGCTATTGAATTAACGAACAAATGGATACAAAAGGAATTCAAGTGCAAATTGCAGGCGTGTCGGGAAAAAAGAGATTGCATGTCGAATGGATCGAAGGCGGGGTTCCATCTCACAATGGGAGTTCTATGGATCTTTTGCAATATTTCTATCTATTATTTTAGAAATTTATAATTCATTCTTTGGATGGAATTTCAATTAATTAGTTCATAAAAACTAGTAAGTCTTTAAAAGATTATTTTCTTATACTTACTTTTAGATACTTAATACTTCAACTTAAGATTACCTAAGACTTGGATTTATAGACTATTATGGCAGTTCGATCCTGAAATTTATTTGTTTTGATATTTCATTTAGAATATGGCGTGTGACTTGTTATAATTGATCCTATTGATAATCGAGAATGGACCTATCATCTTCAAGATGATTCTACCTCATCAGATATTTATTCTAGTCTCAGAGCTACTATATAGAATAGATCAAGAAAGAAATATTTGAACTATGATTCTATTATTCGA
Source organism: Cymbidium sinense (assembly GCA_021442155.1). NCBI lineage: Eukaryota > Viridiplantae > Streptophyta > Magnoliopsida > Asparagales > Orchidaceae > Cymbidium > Cymbidium sinense. The sequence goes on from CM038229.1 coordinate 30,490,071, forward strand.
AATGGATTTAAAAAAAAATGGAAATAGGGAAATAGGTCTTTTCTAAATCAAACAATTTTTCCTTCATTCTTAAAGAAATCTCTTTCTCTAGATTTTGTTGAGTTATCACATTCATTGAAGAATGATGATCAAATGGTTTTACTCAAATCCTTTGAGTTTAGCTTGGTTTCTTAAATCATCGTGGTTCTAGTATGAATCAATTTCAATTGATTCATAGGGTCTCATAAGAATTCTATAAAAGATAAAGAAGATTCAAAATGTCATGATTAACATAAAGAAAGATAGATGAAACTTGATATTATATTTCTTGGCATTATCGTAAAGAAGAGATTCAGTTTTTTCTTGTATCTTTGGGTCAAATCGAGTCAAGTGGCTAAGCCAAAGTTTGAAACTCTCTATTCCATATCTGAAACCAGTATTGTGTGTTTAGGCCGTCGAGATGAAATTTTCATATACGGTTCTAAGAGGGGGAGTCTTTCTTGGTTTACCTATCTCAATAAAGTATATGATTGGTTTGAGGAATGTCTTGAGATTCAAGCGATTGCAGATGATATAACTAGTAAATATGTTCCTCCTCATGTTAATATATTTTATTGTTTAGGGGGGATTACATTGACTTATTTTTTAGTACAAGTAACTATGGGTTTTGCTATGACCTTTTACTATCGTCCAACTATTATAGAGGCTTTTTCCTCTATTCAATACATAATGATCGAGGCTAACTTTGGTTGGTTAATTCGTTTTTTACGAATTAACTTGGGTTATAGTTGCTGTATTGACGCATCTTATAGCATAACTAGTTATTCCTTACCTCGGGACCAAATTGGCTATTAAAGAAAATTGTATCGTATTTTGAATTCCATAATAGGATCACCATTGGTGAACTGGAAGTGCTATGTGAAGTCCACTTTGACTCATTTTATAGTTTACATACTTTTGTATAGCCTCTTCTTACTGTCGTATGTATGTTAATGCACTTTCCAATGATACATAAGCAAGGTATTTAGGGTCCTTTATAGAGAAGGCGGATCATAGATATTTGTAATTTATTATATAGGGGAGGAACAAGAGTCTTTTATTGCTACAAATATGTATTATTGAAAATAAGGCATGTTATTTGGATACTTGTATTCAATTCAAGTATGTTTTATTTGATATGAATCGAATAGTTGAAGTATATTTTCCTAAAGGGGATATGAGGGTGTGTGACTTGAACTATTGATTGGTCCATGCAGATATGAATTTATCCGAAGTTGGAATTCACAAACGTGTCTCCACATCCAACCATCATGTCCCTTTATGTAGCATAGGATAGGCCGGTTTTAACTTGAGGAGAATATTTTCTATGATCATACCCATCATGTCATACATGAGCGATCCGTAAGATCCCTAGAATAAGTGTGTGGAATGATCCAATGTTCTATTTATTTACTTTGTTTGATTTTTTTTAGTAAATTTATAAATTTATTATATTTAAATTTATTATTAAATTTATTATAATTATATAATATATAATTAATTGATAGTATTAGTATTTCATATTAATTGGATTGTAATCTTAGTAAATTTTTTATAGTATGTAGATGCATTCATTTCCTTTGCATCGACCCTAATCTATTATACTATCAGAGTTAAATAAGGGATCTAAGGAAGAACATGCTAGACTTTATTAGTAACAAGTAAAAAACTTTGTATTTTTATGTAATACAATCGAGATGTGAGGATAAATACCAACCAAAAGATGAGACAATCCAAAAGCATCATGATCAAATTTGTAAGCCGACTTGGATATTGAGCATTTTTTTTATTTGCAATTAATAATGAATCTTGAAACTTGGGAAATGGAATTTGATAAATAGTTTATTAGAGTCATTCTACATTATATATGTAGATATGTATAAAATATAGGTTTTCTATGGACCTATTTATGTTCTATGGATCTATTTATTCTTTTGATTCTTGCTCATGGATGATAAAAATTATCATGTTTCTTTTGGGGATGGATCCACAAAAGTTAACCTATCCAAATAACAAAGCGATTTGAATGATCTGTTTAAGAGCTAAATTGGCTAAGGGATGGGACATAATTATTATGGAGAACGCATGGATTATCTTTATATATTTTTGGTAGTAATCCTAGGCCGCATGTAGTGTGGGTTTAGCAGTTCTAGAGCCGTTAATGATAGGTGAACGGATCCATTTACCTCTGGAAATATTACGAATGGTACTTCTTTCCGTATTTCAAATACTTCACGCTCAATAAATTATTGGGTGTTCTTTTAATGGTTTTCATTATTGGCACCTTTTTTGGAGAATGTCAATAAATTCCAAAATCCATTTCGTCATCAGTGCTACAAATTTTTTTTCTACCATAGTAGCTCTTTGGTTAGGTATTGGAGCAACCACCTGTCAATCCCTCACTTTAGGTCTTTTCAAAGTTAAATACCGACATAGGTATCAGGAAGATCCTCTAGATCTTCCCTAGATACATTAATCTTTATGTATCTATTCTGCAAATATATGGACCGTGTTGAGATTCAAAACTTATTCTATTATTTTTATTTTATTTCTAATTTTAAAAACTAAAAATTCCAATAGATTTAAAATAAAACTTTTCTTAGGTAAATTGATTGCAAAATGCTTTAGAGTGCCCAATATCTTTTATATCTTATGTGAAAATATTCCATTTTCATAAGATCTTCTTGTGATTCAAAAGGTCCAATAAAGTATGTATATTGGACCTTTTGAGATAATTCCTAGAAGACAATTCGATTGGTCAATAAATACATGTCAATGGAATTCCTTTATTATTTTTCTTGAGATTAGTGAATGTCTTGAAAGAAAAAAAGGGTAGATTCCATCTGTTTTCATTTTCCTCTAAATTCATGTACTCTTCTCTGCATGTAGAAAGGAATCAATAAATCAATCAAATTACGAGAACCTTCATAAAGTGCTTCTTTAGGGGTTAAACTTATTCGTCCATATTTCTAGAAAGAGTATCTCTTGTTTTCATTCCCAGTCCCATAAGAATGAATACTATGATTTTGCATTTAACAGGCATAGAGATAATATCTATAGGATAACTTCCATCGTGAGATTCATTTGTCGTTCATATGATATCCATGATCTCTTGATTTGTAATTCAATACACAAATCAATTGGTTGTCTTAGCTATATGTTGTGTCGTGTCAACTATTTATGAAGGTGGTGAGATAATATCTTGTTTGTTATGTATTTAGGTCCCCTAGCAAATGGATGCATCCCTAACTCCATAGAGATTATTTTTCAATACAATCTCTTTCAAATTTATTAAAATCTCATGTGATTCTTCAATACCCTCTATATATTCATGCACATTTTCGATGTTGCATGTGATACATGTTCCTTCTATTTCTCCAAGTAAAGCCCTTGCATGGTAATACCTATGATATTGGCTTGACCTTTCATGGCCAACAAAATGACCATAATAAAGACGCATGTCTACTCTTGATTCAACACATTTCCACTTTAGTGTTCGAGTGGATCCTGCTACTTCTTCTCACCATACTATTATTTTTCTTTTATTTATGATTATTGGATCAGATCATTGAATCATTTATTTCTCTTGGAATCTCTTGAATTATTATTTCTACACATCTTTTTTAGGGACATCCATTATGCCGCATGTGTTACATCACGTGAATTAATAGCATCCCATTTCTTGAATGGCTCGTAATGTCGCATCTCTTCCTGAATGGATTTATCATAAATTAGCTCATTGCATACCCGATCAACTAGATTATGAATAGCAATTAGCTTGAGCGGCATAGGGTGTTCCTTTTCTTGTGCCTCACAATCCAAGTACTTCAAGAAACCACCACTTATTTTTGTAATAGTTACAATAGTATTGTTGAAACTCGCTTGAACATGAATAACTCCTTTTGGTATTCTACGTTCATTATTTTTTGAACCAATATGTGCTTTCTTACATAAACCAATTTTTTCTATAGGTTTTTTCATATTTTATTAGATCATATTTAGATCATATTCATAAAAATAAAATAAAAGAAAGAAGAATCGAAGATACGGGATATATTTAATATAAAATGAATCCTTTCTTTTACATGTACATGATGTACATGGGTTTTTCTTTAAAGAGGAATCTTATGGAAATATCATGGAATAAGGTTTGATCCTATTCATGGGGATTCTATAAATATCCCATTCAAAAAATAGAAAGTTCAAATAATTGAGACTTTTTTCATAGATTGGATGCGATTCTAATTCATGATCCATGTACAGAATGAAAACTTCATTCTCGTTATGAATTTTTGTGAAAGCATTTCATTTGCTTCTCTTGTGGAAGCTTCATTTTCCCAAATGTATCTAATTTTGGCTAATTCTGATGATCGATTCAACCTCCGATAAAAGATAGACCTTGGTTCTATTTCATCTCTTCAACAAGTTTAATGAGCATAGCTATTTTTCCAATGGAGAGATGAACCTATAATATTTTAAAATTTCCAACGAACAATTTCAAGAATCTTTCAATTTCTTATTTTACTATGTTCAACTCTATGTATTCCCCTATCCTAGAGTACATTGAATACAGAACTATATGAGTTTTCTTATTCTTGTACTCTAGGAGGAATGTTTTATGTGGTGCTAACGATTTAATAACTATCTTTGTAGCTCAGAATGTTTAGTTTATGCTTCTATTATCTTAGATCGAGCTTGAAATAGCGAATGATCTTATCCACAAATGTATAACTCCCAGGAATATCAATTGCGCTTGTATCCATCACTTTGTATTGTTCAAGCTTTCCTCTTTTCATCAATAGACTCGATGTATACGAAGTGCTTTCATAAATTCTACCTCTATATCTATCTTTGAGATGTTTGATTTTCAAAACTCCATAGACATGCAGAGAAATGCTATCCCACTGACCAAGACATCACTTTTATCAAAAGTTTATTGTGATCTTTTGTTCAAATAACAATTAAGGTGAAGTGAACAACAAATCTCTTTATGATAACAGATCCCTTTGCAAGTTCGTTATTACTTGTTCTATAAAGGAACGGACTAATGATATTACTTGAATTATTGATGTAGATGCTACATAGTTGGTTCTCATCCTTTAAAGACTATGAGTGTAATAGATCCATGGCAAGGATCACCCTAAGATGATCATCTCATGGCTATGGAGAACAATCAAATTAGATGGTTCTATTTTCAATCTTTTGACTTGCTCTATGGAACCAAGGTTGAGAGGATTGAAAAAGTCATTCACAACCATGAAGGATTCTCAAAGTTAAGGATTAGTAATCCTTTTAGAAATTGAATGGATTTGGTCTTATACATGCGGTAATCAAAAAGAAAGAAGAACTACTCTTCTTTCTTTTATCACTCAAAGTCTAGGTGAAAGTCTCATGCAGTTTGAATGAGAGAAAGAAGTGAGGAATCCTCTTTGACTCTCTCCCACTCCTCATTGCTTTCTTTCTGTTACTTGTAGCTACTTCGCCTATAAATTTTGATATTTCTTTTTTATTTCTCATCAACCGAATGGCATCTTCTTTTATCCTAGCATTCTTAGCATGATATTGGGAATCTCATTGCTCTTACTCAAACAAGTATGAGGCATGCTTGCATACCATCATCGTCATATGTAATTATTGGAATAATTATTGGAATAATTGTTGGAGACTCAAATGATGGATATGCAAGCATGATAACTTATATGTTGTTCTATATCTCCATGAATCTAGGAACTTTTGCTTGCATTGTATCATTTGGTCTATGTACTAGAACTGATAACATTCGAGATTATGTTGGATTATACACGAAGATCATTTTTTGGCTCTCTTATTTCCTTCTCTCTTATCCCTAGGGGTCTTCTCCAGCAAGTTTTTCAAAAAACTCTATCTATTCTAGTGTGGATGGCGTAGACCTATATTTCTTGGTTTTGATAGGACTCCTTACGGCGTTGTTTCTATCTACTATTATCTAAAAATAATCAAGTTATTAATGACTGGGTGAAACCAAGAAATAACCCTCACATGCGAAATTATAAGATCTCCTTAAGATCAAACAATTCCAAGCGTTGGATTTAAAGTCGGTGTTAAAGATTACAAATTGACTTATTATACTCCAACCTAAACCAAAGATCGATATCTTGGCGCATTGAGTAACTCTCATCGGAGTTCCGAAAAGAAGCATGCTAGCAAGAATCTTCTCTTGGTACATGGACAACTTTTGGACTAATGGACTTACCTCTTATTCATTACAAGGCGATCTACCACATCGAGGCTATTGTTGGAAAATCAATATATTGCTTATGTAGCTTATCCTTTAGACATTTTGAAGAAGGTTATTACTAACATGTTTACTTCCATTGTGGGTAATGTATTTGGTTTCAAAGCCTCTACTTCGTATGGAAGATCAATTCCCCTTCTTATTCCAAAACTTTCCAAGGTCGCCTCATGGAATCCAAGTTGAAAGAGATAAATTGAACAAGAATCATCGCTCTATTGGGATGTACTATTAAACCAAAATTGGGATTATCCTCAAAACTACGGTGAGCTTTATGAATGTCTACGGTGGACTTGATTTTACTACGGATGATGTAAATTCACAACCATTTATGTGGAGAGATCGTTTCTTATTTTGTGTAAGCACTTTTAAAGCATAACGAAATTAAAGGACATTGCGAATTATTGGTACATGTGAAGAAATGATCAAGCGTATTTTCCATGGGAGTTCTATCGTTGACTACTTCTTTCACCAGAATTCTAGCTTGCTCATTATTGCCACAATATGGTCTACTTCTTCACATCCAGCGATACATGCTTATTGATAGACAAAAAATCATGGTATGCATTTTTGTGTACTAGCTAAAGCATTACGTATGGCGGAGATCATATTCCCGAAGAGTGGGTAAACCGAAGGGCTTGAGATGACTTTGGGTTTTGTTGATTTATTACGGATGATTTTATTGAAAAGGATCAGTCGTGGTATATTTTTCACTCAAGACTAGGTCTCTATGCGTGTTATACTTCAGGTATTCATGTTTGGCATACTTGAAATCTTTGGGATGATTAAAGCATTATGGAGGAACTTTAGGCACCCGGGAAATGCATCGGCTAATCAAGTGGCTTTAGAAGCATGTGTACAAGCTCGTAATGACGTGATCTTGCTCATGAAGGTAATGATATTATTCATAAGCTAGCAAATGGAATGAAAGCTAGTTCTTGTGAAATATGGAAAGAGATCACATTTGATTTTGACCTAGTGGATAAGCTAGATAAAGAGACAAAATACGCATTATAATTCAACAATTCCTTTTTGTTCTTCTACTTGATTCTATGAAACTTGAATTTCTTTAAAAAAAGAAAGATTCTGAATAATCAAAGAGTAAGCATCTTATACTAATTCTATACTATGAACTTTAAGGGTCTTTGTGTATTTGTATATATCTTTTATATATATATATATATATATATATATATATATATATATATATATATATATATATATATATATATATATATATATATATATATATATATATATATATATATACAATATAGCACTTATGATATCATACAATATACAAGTATATACAAAATCTAAAACATAAGAAGATAAGATCGAAGGAAGACTAAACAACTTATCTACTTATCTATTGCAGTATTTATTGTTGGAGCCATAGGCTAAATTATGGATCCTTAGGATTGGATTGGTGGATCATTTTATATTCCTTAGTTTCAGGCCATAGATCAAGCCAAGAGAAGGATTCCTTCTACCCCTATCCTGTATATTGTCTTTTTGGTTCCCTGTTGTAATAGAGACTCATTTTATTATTTGATTATATGATTATATGACATGAGATTCTACGAGGCGATAATTCCTTTTTACTTTATGGGAAGAAACAACTATGTATCTTTTTGAGGAGAATTGAAAGTTTGACATGAGAGAAACCTGTCTTTATATATCTTTTATCTTTTTTTGAGGAAAAGATTCTATTATAATCATACGATGATCAATTCCATTAGAAATAGAAATTTTCAAAATGAAGATTGGGTTGCGCCATATATATCAAAGAGTATAAAATAATGATGTATTTGGTGAATCAAATACATGGATAACGAATCGAACCCTTTTCAAATTTTCATTATTCATTTATAATATTAGTTTAGATGAATATTTTTTGATTTGTAAATTTTTTTATCAAAGGTTTATAATTTATATCGAGTAGACCTTGTTGTTATTGATAATTTTAATTCATGAGTTGTAGGGAGGGACTTATGTCACCACAAACAAAAACTAAAGCAAGCGTTGGATTTAAAGCTGGTGTTAAAGATTACAAATTGACTTATTATACTCCTGACTATGAAACCAAAGATACTGATATCTTGGCAACATTCCAAGTAACTCCTCAACCGAGAGTTCACGGAAGAAGGGGCTGAGTAGCCGAATCTTCTACTGGTACATGGACAACTGTGTGGACTGATGGACTTACCAGTCTTAATCATTATAAAGGATGATGCTACCACATCGAGGCTATTGTTGGGAAGGAAAATCAATATATTGCTTATGTAGCTTATCCTATAGACCTTTTTGAAGAAGGTTCTATTACTAACATGTTTACTTCCATTGTGGGTAATGTATTTGGTTTCAAAGCCCTGCGAGCTTTACATCTGGAAGATCCGAATTCCCCTTCTTATTCCAAAACTTTCCAAGGTCCGCTCATGGAATCCAAGTTGAAAGAGATAAATTGAACAAGTACGTCCCCTATTGGGATGTACTATTAAACCAAAATTGGGATTATCCGCAAAAAAACTATGGTATTATGAATGTCTGGGTGGACTTGATTTTACTAAAATGATGAAAACATAAAACAACCATTTATGTGTTGGAGAGATCGCTTTCTTATCTTGTGGAAGGCTTTTTTAAAGCGCAAGCCGAAACGGGTGAAATTAAAGGACATTACTTGAATGCAACTGCGGGTACATGTGAAGAAATGATGAAAAGAGCAGTATTTGCCAAAGAATTGGGAGTTCCTATCATAATGCATGACTAATTAACTGGGGGTTCACCGCAAATACTAGCTTGGCTCATTATTTCCGCGACAATGGTCTACTTCTTCACATCCATCGTAATGCATGCGTTATTGATAGACAAAAAATCATGGTATGTTTTGTGTACTAGCTAAAGCATATGTATGGCGGAGATCATCACACCGGTACGTAAATTGGAAGGGGAATGTGAGGACTTTGGTTTTATTGATTTATTACGATGATTTTATTGAAAAGATCGAAGTCATCATATTTTTTCACTCAAGACTGGGTCTCTATGCCAGTGTATTCATGTTTGGCATATGCCTAAAAAATCTTTGGGGATGATTCTGTACGGCGGAGGAACTTTAGGGCACCTGGGAAATGCACCCGGTGCAGAGCTAATCGAGTGGCTTTAGAAGCATGTGTACAAGCTCGTAATGAGGGACGTGATCTTGCTCGTGAAGGTAATGATATTATTCGTGAAGCTAGCAAATGGAGCCCTGAGCTAGCCTTGTGAAATATGGAAAGAGATCACATTTGATTTTGACACAGTGGATAAGCTAGATAAAGAGACAAAATAAGCGTATAATTCAGCAATTCCTTTTTTCTTCTTCTACTTGATTGCAATGAAACTTGGCCCAATCTTTTCTTCAAAAAAAGAAAGATTAATAATCAAATAAAGAATAAACATCTTATACTAATTCTATACTATGAACTATGAGGGTCTTTGTGTATTTGTATATATCTTATATATATATATATATATATATAATATACAGACCTTATGATATATGATACAATATACAAGTATATAGAAAATCTAAACATAAGAAGATAAGATCGAAGGAAGACTAAACAACTTATCTAGGAATTCATAGGTATAAGAAGAAGCCCCATCAAATAGAGATTTTTTCTTTCGACCATCTTTCGATTGTTAATATGAGATATAAGGACCATTACTACAAGCAGTACTACACCTTTGATCGTGAAATATACAACAAAATCCATTGCAACTCCCACAAGTTTTGTTAACTTTGGTATTCTTGAACCCTGAATACTTTCTTTTATCAAGTAAACCATCAATTATTTTAATTGATAATATTGATTCCCAATAGGAATTATTGTGCTTCACGCTCAAATTATTGATGGTTCAACAAATGAATATGTATTTATTGGATGAAAAGAGAATACTCGATCGAGGGAGATAACGGAGAAATACCATATGACCAATCAATGACAAGTTGCACTATACGTCAACCCAAGGCATCTTTCTCTCGTGACTCAAATGGTACTTTTGGACCACCAAGGGGAATTAAGATAAAAAAAAATTGAAGTACTATATTTTACTTTAATATGGAAACGTAACAATGGTTTTATTGTCTTCATCATTTTTCTCTTTCTTTTCTATTCTTATATTCTATATTTATATCTTTTAATCTTCTTTCTATTTAGAATCTTATTTAGATTCTATAAAATAGAACTTAATATTCTTATCTAGCTAGACTTATAGTATATATAGTATATATAAGTATATATATATATATATATATATATATATATATATATATATAACCGGAAGGTTCATAGGAATACGTAATGAATAAAGACATATTGAATGAAGGGATCGTGATTGTTTGAATGATTTTGAATTCTAAAAGTATCTATGCATTTTTTTCCCTAAAGATCCTCCCATTAGTATATTGGTACTTAATGGGTATATAATAAGATATGTTTCTATTTGTTCTTCTAAATAGAAAGAAATAGAAAGAATTTTATTTCATGAAAAATAAAAAAGAATACATATAAATATTAATCCTTTCCTAAAAAAAAAAATCTACCAAACAGGTGAAATACACGGTCTAGTCTTTTCCAATGCGATAAAGTTACATAATGTCTATTTCTTTTTCGAAAGGATATTTACATGGGTTTTCCTTGTTATCGTGTTCATACCGTTGTATTGAATAATCTCGACATTTTATGTCCATATAATGCATACTCTAGTTTCGGTTGGGCCTCAATGGCTCTATATGAATTAGCTTTTGATCCCTCGACTGTCTTGATCCAATGTGGAGACAAGGCATGTTATACCTTCATGACTCATTTAGGAATAACTAATTCATGGGTAGGAATTCGGCATTTGGAGTTATGAAGGCATGGCAGAGAACATATTTTATTTTCCGGCTTGTGCTTCTTGTTAGCTATCTGGCATTAGGTGTATTGGGACCTAGAAATATTTTGTGATGAACATAAGGGAAAACCTTCCTTGGATTTGCCCAAGATCTTTGGAATTCATTTATTTCTCTCAGGAGTTGCTTGCTTTGGCTTTGGTGCATTTCATGTAATAGGATTATATGGTCCCGGTATATGTCCCATCCTTATGGACTAATGGAAAAGTACAATCTATAAATCCGTGGGGTGTGGAAGGTTTTGATCCTTTATTCGAGGGAATAGCTTCATCATCAGCAGTACATTGGCCATATTAGAGGGTCTATTCCATCTTAGTGTCCGCTCAACGCTTATACAAAGGATTACATGGGTAATATTGAAACTGTGCTTTCCAGAGTATTTTTTACTGTAGTTGCTAGAACTATGTGGTATGGTTCAGAACTACTCCAATCGAATATTTGGTCCCACTATCGGGATCGGGTACTTCCAACAAGAAATATATCGAAGAGTTGGGGTGACTTGAAAATTTGAGCTTATCGCTTGGTCTAAAATTCTAAAATTTGCTTTTATGATTACATTGGTAATAATCCTGGAGAAAGGGGATTATTCAGAGCAGTTCAATGGATAATGGGATGGAATAGTGTGGTGGGGCACCCCATATTTAGAGATAAAGGCATGAACTCTTTGTACATCAGATGCCTACCTTTGAAACATCGTAGTTTTGGTAGATGGAGACTAAAATTGTGAGGGTGATATTCCTTTTAGAAGGGTTGAATCCAAGTATAGTGTTGAACAAGTAGGTAAGCTGAATTCTATGGTGGAGAACTCAATGGAGTCATTTATAATGATCCTGCTCTGGAAAAATATGCTAGACCCAATTAGTGAGATTTTGAATTAGACGCTACATTGAAATCGATGGTGTTTTTCGTAGTAGTCCAAGGGGTTGGTTCACTTTGGGCATTCTACGTTTGCTTTGTTTTTCTTTTCTACACATTTAGCTAACCTTGTTCGTGAGATGTTTTGCTAATATTGATCCATTTGGATGCTCAAGTGGAATTTGGAGCATTCCAAAACTTGGAGATCCAACTACAAGGAGACAAGTAGTCGATACAAAATTCCTTTGCCATCTTTTGCTTATTTTTCTTTTCTTCTAGTATTTAGATATTTCATTATATTTCATATATTTATCTTTTTTTTTATATTCTTATGTATAAATAGAATAATATAGAAAATTCAAAATAGAATATAATCGAATAGTAATAAGATATGAATGACTATATCTATATGTATGTTAAGATGTAAAGTTCTTAGTCTTCCCACTACTTGTAAAAATAACACAAGCATTCCGTTACATCTATTTCTTTATTTTCCCATGAATTGTATACTTTTGACAATAGCGACAAAATTTTCTAAATTCTAGTCAATTGAGTGTATTGTGTTGATTCTTTTGAGTAATATATCTAGAAATGCCCGGCAATTTTTTATTGACACCCTTTCAAACACAACAAGTACATTCCAAAATAACTATAATTCTAATATCTTTACCCTTGGCCATGAGCCTCATTTTCATTTTGGATCAACTTCACTTTAGAACTCTCTTCATTTTCTTTTTGATCTGAACCAAAGAAAAAGAAAAGAAAAAAGAATCTATATTCTATATCTATACTATATTAACTATATTAATAAACTATATTAATAAAAGTTATTAACTAGAAATAAAGTTATTAACTAGAAATGGAATTTGTAAATATTTTCTTTTCTAATTCTAATAATTAATGACTTCTAAGTACTATAATCTAAAAGAATATTAATCAATATAACTATAAAGAAAAAGAGTCATATTCATTAATAGAATAATATTAGAATATCATAATAATTAATTAATACAATTTTTCTAACTATGAATTCTTCTTATCCTAATCTTATCTTCTTCTTCTTTCTATGTTAGAATTTCGTGGAACTAGATCCACATTTCCATTTATTTTCTCAAAAATTCTATCAGATTCATGTATTTTGAGGTTCGATATACACTCTTTCTCTTTCTTTTGAGAATAGAAAAGAAAAGGAGGTGAAATTGGAGCCATGTTACGTAGAATTGTATCTCAAATCTTCTTCATTTTTCTGATCAAAAAAAGAATTCAATCAAGACGAGAAAAAGGGATAGAATATACATAAATGAGGATAATTATAATGGGTTCTTTGCAAGAAAGAATTACTTCAACTAAAGAAGGATCCATAACATCGATCCAAGAGCTTTATGTACCTGGATGATTTGACCAAGTCTTACATTTGCACATTTAGATGCTTCTACCATATTATCAAGAGGATTATACTAAGTTTATACATCTCTCCATTCTGCTCATAAATAAAAAAGATTAAGAAACTCTTTTCTTATTTTTTTTCTTAATCATCTTATTTTTTTCTTAATCAATTAATCAAAGAAAAACAAACAATTATAATTCTATAAGGTTGAATAAAAATTTGATTTACCCTTTGATTTCATTTAGATTTTATTATAATTGCTATGCTCAATGTGTGACTCATTAGTTTTTTCTTTAGAGTTTAGAATTTAGATTTAAAAAAAAAAAAAAAAGTCTGACCCAACTATAAACTTAGTAACTATCAAAACTCAAGAAACTCAAAACTAAAACCAACTTATTACTATAGAGATCCCAAGAAACAATCACTATATGATCAATAGATCATATAGTTGAAGAACAAAATTTTTTAATAAAAAAGAAATCTGATTATTAATTATGAAAAAAAAAGGGGGACGTGGAAAAATGGAAGGATGATAGAAAGAGAGAATAAAGATATCAATGATATATGATTCCCATATGTATAGTTTATGAAGAATTAACTCATAAAAAAATAAAAAAGGTAGTGTTATAAAGCATCAACATCAATATATAATAAAAATAAAAAATTATCTAATTACAATATCTAATTACAATAGAATAAGAAATATACAAATAAAAAATAGAAACTATAGAAGAAAATAAATTAAATAAATGAAATTAAAATAATAATCTAAATAATTTAAAATAATTTAATCAATATGGATAATATAGTCATTATGTAAGATATCAAAGATAGAAGAATAGATAATCTAAATAATAGAAAATAGAGATAATTGAATCGAGGTTAAGAAAAAATTGAGGAGATTAACTCGCAAACAAATAACAAATTTTGTTGAGAGCTCCATTGCAGAGTTCAAAGCCTAAGCATTAATAGAGAAGTTATGGGAACGAATGGAACCCATGATTACATAGGATTTTCTTGAAAATGAATCAATCCTAATGATTCATTGGGTAGGATGGCGGAATGAACCAAAAAAATATATTTATTCTGAATGGTCATGAATTGACCCTACAAATGAAGGAGGAAAGAGTCAATATTCACCTGCGAAACCTTTCTTTATTTCTCTTTAATTTCAGAATTCTTTTATTGGAAATTTTGATAAAATAAAAATAAAATAAAAAGATAAAATAAAATAGAAAAACACGCCTAGTTATATATAAAGCTACCTATGTAACAAAATCAAAAATTCAATATAAAAAATTAGTATATTCTTTATTTTGATAGAATGAAATATAGAAATACATGTGTATATTGTGTATATATAATATTATTGAATCATTTCATTCGTGAGGAGCTGGATGAGAAGAAACTCTCATGTCCAATTTTGCAGTAGAGATGGAATTCCGAAACAACCATCAACTATAACCCCAAAAGAACCAGATTTTGTAAACAACATAGAGGTCGAATGAAGGGAATATCTTGCCGAGGAAATCAGATTTGTTTTGGCAGATACGCTTGGCACTTGAACGCTGGATTACATCTAGACAAATAGAAGAAAAGAGCAATGACATGATATGCGCGGTGGAAAGATATGGGTATCTTTCCCGACAAACTGTTATGAGAGACCTACAGAAACACGTATGGGTTCTGAAGGGATCCTGAATATTGGGTATCCATTGTTAAACCAAGCCAAATACTTTATGAAATTAGTGGAGTATCAAAATCGTAGCCAAAGCGCTATGAAAATAGCATGCAAAATGCCTATATAGAACTCAATTTATTTCAAGATAGGTAAACAAAAAAGAAGGAGTATGGATAATGGAAAACAACTATGGATTTCTTTATCTGACAGACAATATTTCTTTTTTTCATTATCCCTTGCATTTAAATAAGAGATTAAAATAAAAATGATATGATTCAACCTCAGACCCTTTTGAATGTAGCGGATAATAGTGGAGCTCAAGAATTGATGTGTATTCAATCATAGAACTGGTAATCACCGATATGCTCATATTGGCGATGTTATTGTTGTTGTAAGCAAAGAAACAAGGCCCAACATGCCTCTAGAAAGATCATAAATAATTAGAGCAACATGTAACATTGACATATGATAATGATATGATGACAATGCGGTATCATTGATCAAGAAGGAAATCCAAAAGGAACTCAAATCTTTGTGCGCTCGAGAATTGTGACAGAATTTTACTAAAATAGTTTCATTAAGGTCTTATAGATTCTTATAGATGAAAATAGGATATATCCTATATATATTCTATATAGAATATTCAAATATATGAAATAGATCTGATTAATAGATTGTGTCTCATGTATATACTTTAAATTTCTAAGAAATTTTAATAATGAAACAATAAAAAAAATTTAATAAAAAATAAACAAAAAAAGAAGCATATTGATTATATCAAAATTAGAAGGCACCAATAACTATAGATCATCATGGGTAGGGACATTATTGTATATAATAACTTTATAAGAAATGCTAACATAGATCAAAAAGGAAGAGTTCAAATAGTATCTACTAATATCACTAAAAATATTGTGAAAATACTTTTACGAAGGTTTTATTGAAAACGTCAAAAACATCAAGAAAGTCAAAAAAATTTTCTTGGTTTCAACCTTACAACATAAAAGACTAGGAATGGGAATAAAATAAAATTAAAATGTATCAACTAATCTACTTAATCTATTCCAACTATCAATGAATTCCTAAAATTTTAGGTGGAATGGGATTGTAATTTCTACTTCTCGAGGTATAATGACTGATCGAGAAGCTGACTAGAAAAAAATTGGAGGAGAAATTTTGTGTTATATATGGTGATTCTCCTGGGTCTAATTTTCTTGAACTTACTATTTGTAAAGAGAGAGGAGAAGTGAATTATAGAACTCTTCCTCTATTAATACTTAAAGGGGTTCCTAGAATGAAAGAAGAAAAATTGATTCATGAGGGTTTAATTACTAAATCACTTCCCAGAGTTAAAGCAGATAATGAAGATCTAATTCTAGTTATATTGGAGAATCACAGTTTTATATATGTATACCACGGAGATATCAAAATCGAAATGAGTCGTTATGATTCAACCAAGGACGATAATTTATAGACTTAAAAAAAGATCTGTCCATTGGGATCATTTTGAAAACTTTTTGAAAATTATTAAAAAATTTTAGAAATTTAGTCATTTGATCCAGATAAATAGATAAAATCAGAACTTTTTAAAGAAAACCCATGTACATCATGTACATGTAAAAAGAAAGGATTCATTTTTATATTAAAGAGAAAGATAGTAAATCCTCATTAAAATAATAGATAGAAATATTCCTCATTATCGTGAACTTGTATAGTTCACATTTTTTACCCATTCATTTTTCAATTAGAATTCTTTTTCAATTCTAATTATAAAGTAATAATCCTTTTCACAAAAAGCTATCCATATAGTGATGACATTTAATTAAAGTTGGCTAGGAACCCTCTAGTCCATTTTTCAAGAAAGGAATAGAGCATAACCTTTTCCTCTGCTTAATGGATAATTATTTGTACCAATGGAGAATTCCTTCATCTCAAATGGAGTTGAATTTTCACCAATAGAAACCATAAATTCATAACATAATTCGTAGATTATAGATCTTCATTTTAGATACTAGTCAATTAAAAGGTCTTTCACTATATCTATCCTAATTCATTGGTAGTAGTAAAAAAAACTTTTACATTTTTCAAACTCGATAAATGAACGAAATACATACAAAAGTACATGTTCTCATTGGGACATCCTAAGAGCGAAATTTCATGACATTTCTTATTATCATGCATTTCTAATAAGTTGTTTAATGGTTGGCATGGCGTGTCTATAGAATCTCATTCTAGATAGAGTTGGTTTAGATCGATCTTAACGATGGTTGATGATTATGAATGATTTCTATTCAAGAAATTTTAATTTTGAAGGAATATATTTATATTGAATAAGATTCATTTTCGACCGCTACAAGATCAACGATGCCATGAGCTTTGTGATCATAAAAAACACCTTTTCCATATCTTGATATTCCCATAAAGGTTGCGTTCTTGTACATAAACTTTTGTGATAGTTATTATGATCTACCCAATGCCAGAGAGGTGCATAATAGATCGATATGAACATCAAATTGAATAAAACCAATATACCTCCTTCGGTTCCCTTCCATACGAGCTCGGAGAAGGAAGAGATAGGGCCCTATGGAGAATGTGGTCTATAAGAATAAAACGACCGAATTTATTATCTTCATAAGCATAATGGATTACCTTGTAGAAAAGATTTCAAAATCATAACAAACCTCCCCTTTTTCTTTTCTATTACAATTTATCGATTATTATATGATGACTCCTTAACTTTCCATATCTATTCCATATCTATATAGATAGAAACAGATATACTATAAATGACATCTCTTATGTCAATGACACAAAAGGGATATGAAATGAATGGAATTGGGATATAGATGGAATATAATGAAATAGAGCCACATTGAGGTTCCATGAAATGAGGCATGGAACGGAGCCACTACGAAGAAGTTCCTGGAGTTACGAAGGAAGCTTGGACTCATTGTTCATGGGTTAAGAATGGGAGTTTTACTCTATTGATCAGAGTCTCTTCAAGTGGTATCGTTAACTGACCGGTCGTAGGTTCGAATCCTACTTGGGAGATTTGATTCATTTTTCATGAAAGAATGAAGAATTGAATGAAAGGGCTTGCTTTAACCATTAGTAGGTAACTGTTCCTATCTTTGTTTCTATTGCATTCTATCTCATCGCATCACATCCTGTTCTACAATATTTGAGAATCACCCACAATACCTCGACATAGATCCGACCCTTGTAAATAGCCAATTCAGAATTCTCAACAGTGCATCAAAGATGCAATCATCGATTCTCATGATAGGCCACAATTGCCACGAGAAAACATATTAATGATGAGGAAAGCATTTTTTCTATGCTACTAATACTTGTACTTGCTCTACTATTCTGCCCAAGCCTGGATGAGGAAGAGTTACGGGGAGTCAAACATAAATATGTCGATCCCAGCCTGGTTTACTACCCCCAGAGGGAAATGCCCTTCCTTTTGGTTAAGGAGGGATTCAACCCCTGACACTGTGGTTCGTAGCCACGTGCTCTAATCCTCTGAGCTACAGGTCCCACCCCGTCTACACTGGATCTATTCCCGGGAGTACCTTCAAAAAAGAACCTTTCTTCTCCACAACCATTTCGGGTTCAGAAGATGTGAAAGTTCCTTTCTCTCTAGAATAACAATGCATTCCGAGGCGTGAAGTGGGAGAGAAGGGATGTTATTGAATAAGATGATCTTTGCATTTTTGATTTTGATCTTTTGAAATATGAAAAAGTCAAATAATAGGTGTGAAACTTTTTATTATTTTGGCGTCGAGCTATTTTTCTGCAGGACCCCTAGTGCCACCACAGTAGAGTTTAACCACCGTTCGGATGGATTGGTGAACAAAGAAAGGCATGATGACCCGATTCTTGACTGGAAGGGACGCTAGGCCTCTGCCTCCCCTCTCATCGGATGGAAGGGCAGAGCTTTTAGGTATTTCATAATAAAAATAGATGGCGAGTGCCTGATCGAATTGATCAGGTCATGTAGGAACAAGGTTCAAATCTCTCAGTCTGTTAGGATGCCTCGGCTGCATACATCACTGCACTTCCACTTGACACCTATCGTAATGATAAACGGCTCATCTCGTTGTGACCTTATCTTGGATTTTCAATACTTCTATCACTCCATCCCCACAGGGGCAGAGAACCTGCCGCTATCTCGGCTTTCCTACTAGAGGCTCTAGGGAAGTAGGAATAGGAGAGCACTCATCTTGGGGTGGGCTTACTACTTAAATGCTTTTAACAGTTATCCGCTCCGCACTTGGCCGATAACTGGTACAGAGGCTTTTCCGGTCCTCGTACTAGGGAAAGGTCCTCTCAATGCTCTAACGCCCGCACCGGATATGGACCAAACTGTCTCATGACATTCTGAACTCATGCTCACTTTAATGGGCGAACAGCAACCCTTGGAACATACAGCCCAGGTGGAAGAGCCGACATCGAGGTGCCAAACCTTTCGATGTGAACTCTTGGAGAAGATTAGCCTGTTATCCCTAGAGTAACTTTTATCCGTTGAGCGATGACCCTTCCACTCGGCACCATTGGATCACTAAGGATGACTTTCATCCCTGCTCGACGGGTGGGTCTTGCAGTCAAGCTCCCTTATGCCCTTGCACTTGAGTGCCAATCTCCATCTGGCCTGAGGAAACCTTTGCGTGCCTCCATTACCTTTTGAGAGGCCTACGCCCCATAGAAACTGTCTACCTGAGACTGTCCCTTGGGTTCTGACACAAGGTTAAAATTCTAGCTCTTCCAGTGGTATCTCACTGATGGCTCGCCCCCGGGGCCTTCTTCGCTCCACCTAAGCGGCAGGAAAGGCCCAAAGCCAATCCCAGGGAACAGAAAGCTTCATAGGGTCTTTCTGTGTGCAGTAGTCCGCATCTTCACACGTATTTCACCGAGCCTCTTCCGAGAGTGCCCAGATCGTTACGCTTTTCATGCATGTTGGAACTTACCCGACAAGGAATTTTGCTATCTTAGGATCGTTATAGTTACCGCCATTCACTGGGGCTTCTGGCTCCCATTATCAGGTCACCAACTTCCTTGACCTTCCAACACTGGGCAGGCCCATACATGGTCTTACGACTTTGCGGAGACCTATGTTTTGGTAAACAGTCGCCTGGTCACACGACCCCTTTTGAGGAGGCACCCCTTCTCCCAAAGTTATGGGGCTATTTTGCCAAGTTCCTTAGAGAGAGTTGTCTCGTGCCCCTAGGTATTCTCTACCTACCCACCTGTGTCAAATTTCGGGTACAGGTATCCTCTTGTTGAAGGTCGTTCAAACTTTTTCTCGGAGTATGGCATGGATTACTCAGCGCCGTAGTGCCTGGTACTCGGACATTGGCTCGAGGCATTTCCTCTACCCCTTCTTACCAAAAAATCAAGGTCACCTTGCATCCTTGAACCGATAACCATCTTTAACCTAGCCTCCTCCTGTCCCTCGGGACCAATAAGGGGTAGTACGGAATATTCACCTGTTGTCCATCGACACGCCTTTCCCTGATCTTAGGCCCTGACTCACCCTCCGTGGATGAACCTTGTGGAGGAACCCTTAGGTTTTCGGGCATTGAATTCTCACCAATGGTTACTCAAGACATTCTCGCTTCCGCTTCATCCACACCTGCTGCGGGTGCTTCCCTCTAAGGCCTACTCCTATGCATTTTACATCCCACAGCTTCGGCAGATCGCTTAGCCCGTTCATCTTCGGCGCAAGAGCGCCTGTGAGCTATTATGCACTCTTTCAAGGGTGGTCGCTGCTCCCCTACCTCCTTTATCACTGAGCGGTCATTTACCTTAGGTGATCCCTTCTCTCGACGATGATGAAGCTTATCCCCATCGTCTCACTGAACCTTGACCCCTGTTTGGGGTCATATCTAGTATTCAAAGTTCTTGATTTGGTACCGCTCACTCACCGAAATAGTGCTTTACCCTAGATGTCCAATCAACGCTGCGCCTCAATGCATTTTGGGAGAACCATAGCTCTGGGTTCAGTGGCATTTCACCCTAACCACAACTCATCCGATTCTGATTCTTCAACATCATTCGGTTCGGACCTCCAGTTAAGTTTCACCCAAGCTTCATCCTAGTCATGGATAGATCACCCAGGTTTGAGTCCATAAGCAGTGATAATCGCCCTATGAAGACTCGCTATGCTACGGTGGATTCCCCAAGCCACTGATGAGTCACTGGCTCATTCTTCAACAGGCACGTGGTCAGAGATCACATTCTCCTCCCATTGCTTGGGAGCTCACAATTTCATGTTCTATTTCACTCCTCGATGGGGGTTCTTTTCACCTTTCTCTCACGGTACTACTTTGCTATCGGTCACCCAAGAGTATTTAGCCTTGCAAGGTGGTCGCTGATTCACACATGGATTCCACGTGCCCCATGCTACTCGAGAGCGTAAGTGATGCTTTCAGCTACTATACTCTCACCATCTAGGTTGCAGCACTCTACAACTTTGCCTAGCAGCATGACGCTTGTATCGCTCTCCCACAATCCCATTTTCACGATTTAGGCTGCTCCCATTTCATTCGCCACTACTACAAGAAACACTTTTGCTTTCTTTTCCTCTAGCTACTAAGATGTTTCAGCTGGTTGTCTCTACTGCCCATGGATTCAGCCGGAAAGGTTGACCTATTCAGGA
>CM038229.1:31116876-31422340 GCA_021442155.1 Cymbidium sinense
CTTCAACAAGTCCGCTAAAGCAACAAGCAAAGGACCGAAAGTATGCACATTCTCCTAACAAGTCAATCCCAAAAAATCAAGTTAATCCTTCAACAAGTCTGCTAAAGCAATAAGCAAAGGATCGAAGGTATGCACATTCTCCTGGTAAGTCAATTTCGATAAATCACATTAATCCTTCAACAAGTTTGCTAAAGAAAAAAGCAAAGGACCGAAGGTATGCACATTCTCCTGACAAGTCAATTCTGACAAATCAGGTTAATCCTTCAACAAGTCCACCAAAGCAATAAGAAAAGGACCCAAGATATGTATATCCTCCTGACAAGTCAAGTTAGACAAATCAGGTATATCCTTCATTAAGTCCGTCAAGCTCGAAGCAAGGGCAGAAGGAACCTAAATCACAAAATAAATAAAATTCTTCCTTCACCAAGCCTACTAAGCACGAATTTAAGGTAAAAGGAGGATTAAAGATACAAACCATTAAGATGAGACTTTATTCAAGCCTATAAAAGCGTTAAGCATTAAAGACAAATCAAGTCAAATCTTGTATGATCAACTAGTTTGCAACAAATAGGGTCCACTTCATACACGCACCATAATTGTTGGGGGGCATTTGTTGACCTACATGCTCCATCAGTCAAGTTGAACTCACGAGTCGATTCAAAGAACTTCAGATGCGATGACGCACAAATCAAAGCTAAAATACACTCGACGTTGCTGAAACTAGGCAAAATGATCTCCGATCGATGAATGACTTCACCATTGCATTCTGAATGTCAAAATTGATTAAAATATACATATCATAATTCGACGATCGATCAAGAAGGAAATTTGTCGATGCGTCTACATGCATACTAAGGTCGGGGAGCTGTGATGATGCCCAAATGACTTCCATTCAAAAAATTGATCGCACCGTTAGCATCAAAACATTGAAACCTATCCAATGAGATTGTTTGCACCCAATTCAGATGAGTCTGCATGAATGTTGAGCAATCAGAAGCGATGACGTGCAATTTTGAACCAAAATTGACTCGATTCGGCACCGACTTTAATCAAACGGCCTCCAATCGTGAAACAGATTACACCGTTGAATCCGGAATGTCAAATTTATCTAAAAATGAGACCCATATTATGCAGGTTTGATTTTGGGATGATCTACATAAATTTTGACGTGATATTGTGGAAATCAAACATTCAATTTAATTAAACAAAGTTTGATTTTCTTTTAATTATTAAATGATTAAATCAAAATTTTAGCATGAATGTGGATTACTGATCAGATTATACTCTTTCCATAAATACTCCTTAATTTCATTCAAAATTACGCTCAAATTTTGAAAATCCCACTTTATAAGATGTAATTAAGAGTCCTAATCTTTTTTCCCTCCCAAGACAAAGAGGAGCGGATTTTGCAAAAAAAGAGAACCCCTGCTCATTCCCCTCAAGCCGAACTCCTTCAAGCCGGGGCTCTTCCTCCGGCTGCACAGGTAAAAAACCTCTTCTCTCATCTCCCCCGTCCAGTTCATCTCTCCAATCATAAGTCATGATTAGGCTGCCCCCTAAATCCTTCATATTCTCCTGATCTTGCGCTCCTTTTGCTGGTCATTCAATCCTGTGTTGAATGCCGATAACTCTGTTCCCGTAAAAAAAATCATTTTCCTTCACATCGAACCATTTTGATAAATAAGGTAAATCAAATCCTACTAATATCACTGAATGGCTTCTAATAGATTAAAAAAAGGGGTATAGAACTAGGATTCTGAATTTTTTTTTATCCTTTAACTGTAGTGAAATAAAAGCCTCCTTTATTATTTTAGTTTATTTTCTCTGAATTTTTGCTTAAGATTTATTAGATAGCAAGCTCATTACTTATTTAAGAGAAATGAAGATTAAAGCTTTATGAGGTTCAAAGTTCTTTTTATTTGATAGAGAATCAAAAATTCAATTCCTTTATAATTTAGTATGATTATTTTCATTACTTAGTATAATAAATCAAGCTCAACTTGAATTCTTCTATCAATCTAGCATCCTTTAAAGATTAAGTGAAGGAATAATTAGATTCCAGGTTGTGTGAATCCTGAAGTTATTGATTTTATTGATTAGCTTATTTGGCTAAGTCTTGCTTAAACCTTATTTATAAAAAAAAATACTCAATTGTTCCTTTCCCTTCCCTCACTACCCTGAGCCAAACAACTTTCTTTCTTCCTTACAAATGACGGAAGAGAAGCAACACCTCATCGGTTCTCCTTTAGGTTCTAGCATTTTATTATTATGACCAAACAACCCCTCATTTATTTCTTGCAAATGACAAAAACTGAGAAAGAACATCATCATCAGGCTGGTTTTTCTCTAGGTTTCCAGCATTTCCTCCACCTATTCAATCCAAATAATGAATTCTCTATTTCTATTCAATCCAGCGAACTCATGCAAAATTATTATTGTTGATGTTAGTGAAGGTATGGAGGTGCTTGAATGTGTAAAAAGAAATTGTAAATTTGTCTTGTGCTTCTTTATGCAGGTGATCGAAGACCCCACTAATGCCCATTTGGGCATAGTGGGTATGAAGACAATTTGTGGTGTCACATATAAGTCACAGGCGTAGCACCAAAGTAAGCCAAGATAATGATGTAGCCACACCTGGGATGACAAAATATTGCCGAAATATTGCTGAAATTTTGATTAAATTTTAAACTTAAAAGGGGAAGAATCAAGATTCATTTAAAGAAAAGAAATCAAGCACATCAAAAATAAATAATCTAAAATGAAATTTGAATGATTTGAAATTGCATCTATGCTTGTGCTTCTTTATGCAGGTGATCAAAGAGCCCGCTAATGCTCATTAGGGCATAGTGGGTATGAAGACACGGCTGTGGTATCACAAGACACCGTTTATTACTCTCATTAGGGTGTACCAAGTAAGCCAAATCAGTTTCGAAGTAGCCCCCTACATGGGGATGACGCCAAAATACTGTCGAAATATTGTCAAAATTTTGATTAAATTTTGGACTAAAAAAAGAGGGGAAGAATCAAAATTCATTTAAAAAAGGAAATCAAGCACATCAAAAATAAATAATATAAAATAAAATTTGAATGATTTGAAATTGCATATATGCTTATGCTTCTTTACGCAGGTGATTGAAGACCCTGCTAATGCCCATTAGGGCATAGTTGATGCGAAGACACGGCTGTGGTGTCGCAAGTATGCTTATTATTAGGCATACCTAGCAAAACAATAAGTTCCTAGGGGATGATGTCGAATAGCTAAATGTCAATTTTCATTTGAAATTACGGACTTAAACAAATTTAAATAAAAATTGTTTAAAATATCGTGACTTATATAAACAAGCTTGAATCAAAACTCAAAGGGAAATTGAAGTATAAGTGATAAACAAAAATATTAAATCTTACCTGAAATGCAATTGAACTTGCAGAATCTCTATGGGAAAATTAAGCCAAATGAAAATAATGAATTTAGAAGAGGAGAATACATTCTATTTATATGCATGAATGAAGGAGCTTCCTTTAATCCAAAAAGAAAAGAAATTTTATTATAATTATGATTTTTAAAATCAATCATTTCATCAATTAAGTGAAATTATCTAAGTTTTAAATACCTCAATGTGCTCGAACATAGAGATTTAAAGTGTAAATTTTAATTAAAAGGTCACAGCTAAGTTGAGATTAAATAAATATGAAATTAATCTCATAAAAAAAAAATATAATCTGAATTATCAAATACCGCATGGTCGACATACTTACTTAAACTCTTCTGAGGATGCTACACGGGTTTAAAGAGAAAAATGATGAAACTAATTTGATTCTTTATGACTAAATGTATGCAAGTTAATAAATGTCTTCATATGCTAAATTAAGTCAATGAAAGGTATAAGTATTCAACTCCATAGAATATGATCATAGTAGGCCTAATCCTCTATGTTTGAAATAGAGTTGACATGGTCTACTAAACAATCAACTTCTAAATGAATTTAAATCACATTATATCATAAGATCTAATCTTCTATATTTGTAATGGAGTTGACAAAGTCTATTATGATATCAAATTCTTAAAAAATTTAAGTTACACATAAGTCATAAGTCCTCCTCTAAATAAGTAGAGTGACCCTAATGATGGTGTGTTGAATGAAAATCTCAACCTGAGGAATTACTACTATTTAGATTTTAAATTATTATATCTCAAATTCAAATTTATAAATTCAAGTTGTACCCAATCTCTGTAACAAAATAAGGTCTATCCCAATGATGATGGTTACATTGATTGAAAATCTCAATCAGAGGGGATATTATCATTAAAAGATTTTTGCGCTCTAAATTAATTCATCTTAAAACTAAATTTCAACTAAGAAAACATTTGAATTAAATAAAATTTATCATTTAAATACTTAAAGAAAATAACTCATTCACCCATCCACCATCGTTTGTTAGGGATGACAGATTAAGAAAACTCTATCTCACAAAGGAGTTAATGTCAAGTCAAATAAATCACTATATTCAAACTTAAATAATCTCATGCAAGTAAAGATGTGGCCTATGTCCTTTGTCCACGTGATTTGGCTAGTAGGCTCCACATATGATGCGGTTATGACCAAAGTCCTCTGATCGAGTGGTTGTCGCCAAATGGCACCATTATATTACGGTCATGACTGTAGTCCATATGTTCCCCAATGGCTCAGCACTTTGAGTTATGAATCATTGAGTCAATGCCCTTTTGTCAACTAAGATAGACTTAAGATTATCTCCTTGGACAAACACCACCCGAGGTCTACAAGAATTTCTTAGATGACATAACCCATGTGTTTGATGAGATCCTTTTGAGTTGGGTTGACCTCCTCCCGACTAAGTAAACTAGTGACCTGAGGATGAAGAAACCATGGGATCTATATTGGGCACATCATCATTCCACCAACCATATGCTTTAAGTTAAATAATGATGAATTTCATAAATTCTAAATCTAAATTCCAAAACTCCACATTGTTGCTATTATACGCTACGCATTAAGTGACCTAACGACTAGCCTTAATCGAAAGTTCTCTCTCAGCATTGAGAGGGGTAATTAATTATAGGTGCTTGCGCCTATAAGAAATCTTGAACTAGATTTAAAGTTCTCGCAAAATGAGGATGAAATCTCTGGGTAGTGTCTTATCTACTATTCCATCTGCTTTCTGAAAATTACACTGACATTTAAATCACACTCTCCTTCATTTGTCGAGAGGTCGGTCGTGAATTTTTGGAAGCTACATCAACATCCATTCAAGACAAATTTGGGTTTAATTTGTGTGATGTCACATTCGTAGCTTTCCATTTATGCCATCCTAGATCAAATTTATTGAAGATGGTCTTATTTGATTGATTTGATGTTTTAGTGACATCAGCATAGTCCATTTCATGGATGGAGCACATTTGAATGACATCAAGGCCCTGACATTGAAATGTGTGAAAATATAACTATGACTTATTTTTCTCCATTGAGTAATTATTAGATAATGCGAGAAGGCATTTTAGTAAATTCTAGCATTCTGAATGCATCAATGCAATCCATTTTGTGAATAGAGGATGTTTTGATAAATTTCAGTCATGATCGAGGAGTTTTAAAATTAAATTTCATAGCACTGCATTTATTATTTATTGATTTTATAATATCGCCTCGATTTGATATATTGGTTGCATATAGAGGTCAAAAAATTTCCCCAAATAATTATGGTGCATGCATAAAGTGGATCATGTTTTTGGCAAACTAATTGATCTATATGTTCATTTGGATGCCACATTAGGGATGTCTTTTGCAAGTCCTCATGAACATTTATGAGATATCGATGTAGAGGATGAGTATTCTTTTAACTCACAATTGTGCATCAGTGCACACCAATTTTGAATAATACTTCAATTTATTAGATTTTGGCTCAATAGATCTCCTTAAATCATGATAATTGATCTTTGGCAGAGTTATGATAACCCTTTTGTTGATCATAGGATTCAAACTTCATTTGGTTGACTTAAGTGGCTTGACAAACTTAGTGTAGTTTCTCATCAAATTAATGCATTTTACTTGATGGACTTGATGATGATAATTCCTTTTTCTAAGAACATTAAATTTTAAAAATTTCATCTATCTTATCTTCATGATTAAGCAGACTTAGTAAAGGGATTGATCTGATTTGCATTTGTTAACTTTTTAGGTGAAGATGACGGTACCTTCTACCTTGTAATTAATGATTCTGTAGGCTTGATGAATGAATTAGCCTGATTTATCTTCATTGACTTTGTGAAAAAAATGAGAGTTCATTCTATCTCCACTTTCTTCTTTGATAGACTTAACAAATCCCTCATTTTAATGGTTTGTAGATTTAATCTTCCTTCAGCCTTGCTTTATGTTTGGTAGGCATAATGAAAGAATGATTTTATTTATCTTGGGATTTTGGGTTCCTTCTATTTTAACTTCATGCTTGATGGATTATGTGAAGGATTGGTCTGATTTGTTCATATTAACTTGTCAGAAAATATGCATTGCTTTGGTCATTTTCTTGTTGCTTTAATGGACTTGATGATGGATGTGTGCCAGCGACCTAGCCAATAAGGCTTATGTAAGGTTTAGGACAAAAATTCTTCACTTTAATACTCGGTGCTTTAATTGGCTAATTGATTATAAAATTCCCTTTTATACAAACTCTTAGCCTCTTTAGTCTTGTGCTTGTTACTTTATTAGACTTGTTGAACAAGCTATTTTGATTAGTGTTTCATGCTTAATTAGACCTTTGAATAGTTTGAATATTAACTTAGTTGAAAAGTAAGGCTTGAGTGGCGTTTTGAATCAAGAGTCATTTCTTTAGATTTTTTTTCTTAACTCAACAATTAAGAAGATCTCTAGATCGGGTTGCTTGAACATATCAAGTTGGATAAATTTTGGGGGATGGATAACAATCACCATCATATTAACAAGCAGAGGATTTTTCACTATGGACTTTTCTTGCGACATGTTAAATGAGGAAAGTGTTAACAACTTAACCATATTTGGGATTGTTGAGTTTGACCTTTCGAACCTACTTGAGCTTTAGACTTGAGTTGTGGAGAACATGGACTCTTGTCATCAGACTAGTGAAATGGGGACCTTTTAATTATGGTATTTTTTGTGCCTTATTGAGTAAGGAGAGCGCTAGTGACTCAATCATATTTGTGTTTGTTGAGTCCAATCTTTTGAACTTGTTTGAGTCTTTGACATGAGTTGTGTGGATTGATGCTTTTCTAACTTAACTAATTGAAGTTTATAGAATAGAAAGTTTTCTCACTTAATCTTTTAAATTTTGACATGTATGAAAGTCTAATCTCTAGCCTTTTAAAGCTATCTCATATGTGCCTTGATTGAAGGTAATTTTGCTTTTTTTTTACTTACGTTGATTGTAATTTTAATGATAATAATTTTAAAATTTATTTAGGGATCTTGGGAGAAAAATTTTGTGACACCACATAGATTTTAGAAAATTCTTATTTAGGTAATTAAATACATCATTATGGGAAAAATTTATGATACCACATAGATTTCAAGAATTTTTTTTAGGTTTGAATATGTCATTAAGGAATGAACATCTTATCTTAAAAGATAAACATTTTATCCTATAATGGGTTCAATTACTTAAAAAGGACTCTTAAAGCTAATGATAATTTTAATATTCCAAAATTTTTCCTTGAACTATATGGAATAGTAGGACAAGGTTTATTTTATATTGGGTTTGTAGTTCCTATAAAGGCAAGTATCCATAGTTAATTACATCCTAGGAAGAAGGGAATTCTTCCTAATAATACTCGATTAAAGAAATAAACTTTTATTTCTATGGATTTCAAAGATAATTTCAAAGGATTACTAATTTGGAATTTCAATAAGTAACACTTTAAAGGGAAAGAGTTCTTTTAAGAGACCAATTAGGGTTGAGTAGGAAATACTTATAGATACGGGGATGCTCAATAAGCATTTTAACTATCATATCATTAGGCTTTATATTTTTTTAGATCAAATTTGATAAAATTTTGAATTGGCATTTTATTAGAAATCTAAGACATAGATTCTAATAACACAAGACTATAGAAATGCCGAATGGTTGAAGACTTATTCTAATAGGATACTTTAGACCCTAAGTCTACAAATGCTCGACCAAGTCAAAGGCTCAACCTAATGTAAACTTTTGGGAATTATCTTCTTTTCCTACCGAGAAAAATAAACTTATTCCTAAATCTTTTATACTTATAACGCCAGAAGGGTTGCCACTAACACCACCTAAGGGACTTTTAAAAATTATGAGTCCAATATTTTATATGCAAGATGGCTAGGCTATTATATATAGGAAAGAAGCTAAGAACCTAACTCACTCTCTATCCATAAGATAATGTTTGGCATGTTATGCACTTAACAAATGCAACAAATTTGGTCTTCTATATATTTTGACTCACAATTCATTCTAAAGATCTTGGATATGTAATTCATGGCTACAATGAGATGCAGTTAGAAATGGTCATGGGTCAAATCAAAAGAGAAGGAAAACTGAATGGTTATCACCTTCAAAGGTCAGATTCCCTCTTATGTGTAATAGGCGAAGCACCTAATTCAAGAAGAATGAATAATATGCTCTCATGGATCATAAAAGTTAATTATTTCTAGTTACTTTAAAGTTATTCATATGAGCTTTTAATTTAAATGAGGTTATGAGTTTTTATTTTATGTTTAAATTATTTAAATTTGATGGAGTTGAAAATTTATTTTTCCTATGAGCCTAATGTTCCCAGCATTTCATCACAAAGCACAACACAAAAAGAAACTTGAAAACACATGCGTTTTTATTGTACACCACCCCAAAATAAATCAAGCCATATTGAAATAAAATAGGCCAATGCGGTCGGGTACCACTATACACTTTGGAAGAAAGAGAGAATGGATAACCAAGTTCTATCCATATACAGCCCTGGCTAGAACTAATATTTTTGATCTATGGGGGGTTCTTCCAAGATTGTCACCTTCTTCATGATCCTATACAGACTTATAGGGACCACTAGTAGTAAAGTCGCTATATTCATAGACCCCATGAATCTTAACCTAATTCACTGGGCTCTTATTACATTTTAAATTTTCAAAATAAATTCTTAATCCATGCAAAGAAAATATTAAGAAATACACAAAGCACACAATCAATTTATATTTCAAACATACAAGCTTAGCATTAGTTGCTTGATAAGCCCACCTGTCATATTGGGCTATGCTCAGTGACTTAAATAACACCTGCAAGCAAACAACATTTATTTTATATTCATTACAGTGGTCCCTTTAAGCACAAGCCCCCTGTAGAAAATTGTATTAGCCTAAAAGGAATGCCCTAACATTCATACTAGCGACCAAATAATCTTAGCCATCTAGTCTAAAAGATTACACCACAAAATAAGAAAAATATTTGACATCACAAATCATCACAGATCATCGGCCTAACCGAAGTCTAGGGTCAGTGACTTAGCAATTTAGTGTGTGAAAGAGGGGCTTATGTGGCATGGCAGCACTAGGCCTTGTTTTAGTTTAAGTTTAATTTAAGTTCAAAGTTTGTTCAATTTATCGTTGGGTGGTTTCAATTTAAATGATTCAATTGATTTTAAATTTTATTTCAATTTTAAGGTTATTTTTGTGTTAAAGTTGAATTTAGGTTTTAAAGAATGAAGAATAAAATAAATTTTACTTTAAACAAAATCCATTCTATTCAACATTATGATCCTAGTAGAATGAAATCCCCACCTTAAAGTAAAAATATATTCTATAGGCCAAACTAGGAATATAGTATCTTAGTTAACCCATTTGATTTTATTTGAATGATTTAATTGAATTGGATTTAGTTTGATTAATGTTTGTTTGATATGGTTAAGATTTTGATGTTTAAGTTTATTTAACTTTATGGGTTTTGATTGTTGATATTAATTTTAGATTTATTAGTTTTAGTTTGATTTAATTGAATTTTAATAATTTAATTCTCTTTGAATTAATATTTAATTTCTTTCTTTTTCACTTTGATGATTTAATTTTATATGATTTGTATTGATTAGATCATTTCAATGTTATTTATATTTATTTATTTTATCATTTCATTAAGACTTGGTTTGGATTTGTTAATATATTTTAAATTTAATTAACTTATGATTTCATTGAAGTTAATGTGATATTTTAAATAAATTTTAATTAAGAGTTTGATCACTTGTGTTGTTGGATTTAATTATTTGATTTGTATGTTGATTATTTTAATTTTATGATTAATGATTTAATTTAATGTTTTCTTCCTTGCTTCAATTGATTTGATTTGTTTGACTTAGTTTAAGTAGTTCATTTGACTAAAATTCATTAATTCATTTTTTATTAGGGTCTTTTAATATTAGACTTAGTTAATGGGTCTTTTAATCAAATATGTCATTAATTCCTAAGCCTAATGGATCTTTTAATATTTCAAAGATTTTTGCCTTGAACTACATGAAATAGTAGGACAATATTTATTTTATAATTTATTCATAGTTCTCTATAAGGGAAAGCTCTTATAGTTAATTACATCCTAGGAAGAAGAAAATTCTTCCTAAGAACACTCTCAATTAAAGAAATAGACTTATTTTTCTATGTATTTCAAAGATTTTTTCAAAGGATTGCTAATTTGAAATTTCAATAAGGAACACTTCAAATGGGAAAGAGTTCTTTTCAAAGACCAATCAGGGTTGAGTAGGAAATGCTTATAGATATTGGGATGCCCAATAAGCATTTCAACTATCCTCTCATTGGGCTTTACATTTTTGAAATTAAATTTTGTAAAATATTGAATTGGCATTTTATTAGAAATTTAGGACTTCAATTCTGATAGCACAAGATCACAGAAATGTCTAGTGGTTGAGGACTTATTCCAATAAGATGCTTCAAACTCTAAGTCTACAAATTCTTCTGACCTAAGTTAGAGGCTTGACCTAATATAATTTTTTTTTTTTGGAAATTATCAATTCTTTTTCTGCCAGAGAAAAATAAACATATCCCTGACTCTTTTGGACTTATAACTTATTTAGAAGGGTTACGAGCTAACATCACCTAATTAATTTTAGAAAATCAAGAGTGTGGTCTTATGAATGCAAGAAGTTGGGTTGTTGAGTTTAAAAAGGAATCTAAAAACCTAACTCACTCCATATCACTAAGATAATTTTCTACATGTTATGCAGCTAACTAATTTAACAAATTTCATCTTTTATATATTTTGACTCAAAATTTATTTTAAAGATCTTGGGTATGCAATTCATGGCTACAATGAGATGCAATTAGAAATTGTCATGAGACAAATTAAAAGAGAAGTCACACTTCTCCCAAGAGGGGTGATCATCCTCAAAGGTCAGAAATCCCCACATGTGCAATGGGTGAAGCACTTAGTTCAAGAAGAACGAACAATATGCTCTCATAGTTCATAAAAGCTAATTATTTCTAATTTCTTTTAAGTTATTTCTATGAGTTTTAAATTTAAATGAGGTTATGAGTTTTTATTTTATGCTTAAGTTGTTTAAATTTAGTAGGGTAAAAATTTCATTTTTGTTATAAGCCTAACATGCCAGGCATTTCATCATAGAACATAACAGAGAAAGAAACTTAGAGAAAATATGCATTTCTATTTCGCACACCAAAATAAATAAAGTTATATTAAAATAAAATATGCCAATGTGGCCTGGTACTACTATACACCTCGTAAGAAAGAGAAAATGGGCAGTCGAGCTTTGCCCTTATATAGCATGGCCAAGAAATAATAATTTTGATATATTAGGGTATTCTTCTAGAATTGTCACCTTCTTCAAAGACCTCCACATGCTTCATAGGAGACCATTAGATGGTAAAGTTAACTTCTACTGTTCTTAGACCCCATAGATCCTAACCTAATTCTAGGCTCCAATTACATTTTAAAATTTTAAAATAAATTTCTAATCCTTGCAAAATAAAAATTAGGAAATACATATAACACACTAGTGGTTTATATTTCAAACGTATGAGCTTAACATTAGTTGTTTGCCAAGTCCACTTGTCATATTAGGCTATGCTTAAGGACTTAAATAGCACCTGTAAGCAAATAGCATTTATTTTATATCTATTACAATGATCCCTTTAAGCACAACCCCTTGTAGAAAATAGTATTAGCCTAAAAAGAATGTCCTAACATTTAGACTAGTAGGCAAACAATCCTAGCCATCTAGTCTAAAATATTATATCATAATACAAAAAAATATTTCATATCATAAATCATCACAGATCATAGGCCTAACCTAAGTCTAGGGTTGCACTAGTCTTTGTTTTAGTTTATGTTTAATTCAAGTTTAAAGTTCATTCAATTTACCATTGGGTGGTTTCAATTTAAGTGATTTTATTTATTTTAATTTTATGTTTATTTTTGTGTTAAAGTTGAATTTAAGTTTTAAAGAATGAAGAATAAAACAAATTCTACTCTAGATAAAATCCATTCAACATCCTCATCCTAGTATAATCAAATATCTACCCTAAAGTGAAAATCTATTCTATAGGCCAAATTGAGAACCTAAGTATCTTAATTAACTCATTTGGATGATTTAATTGAATTGGGTTTAGTTTGATTAACATTTGTTTGATATGATAAAGATTTTGAAGTTTAAATTTATTTAACATTATGGGTTTTGATTGTTGATATTAATTTTAGATTTATTATGTTTTAGTTTGATTTAATTGAATTTTAATAATTCAATTAATATCTTTTGAATTAATATTTAACTCCTTTCGTTTTTGGTTTCACTTTGAAGATTAAATTATATGATTTGTACTGATTTGATCACTTCAATGTTGTTCAGATTTATTCATTTTATCATTTCATTTAAACTTGGTTTAGATTAGTTAATATATTTTAAATTTAATTAACTTATAATTTCATTGAAGTTAATGTGATCTTTTATTTAAATTTTAATTAAGAGTTTAATCACTTGGTTTGTTGGATTTAGTTATTTGATTTGTATGTTGATTATTTTAATTTTATGATTATAAAATTTGTATGTTGATTTTTAATTTTAGAATGTTAAAATTTTTTCTTAGATGTTATGATGTTAATGAAAGTGTTTTAAGTTGATTTCATAAAATTTTCTAATTTCTATAAATTTTTTAATTTATTTTTTGATTTTGGCCTAAAGATTGGAAATTCTATAACTTCTAATCTAGAAGTTGTTCAACTTTAAATTTTTATGACAAGTAGAGTTCCTTGCAAATTTAATTTTTCTAAATCTCCATTTTAATCAGATGTTTATTTTATGATTAATTAAAGTTTCAATTATTTAAACAAAACTTAAATTTTGCCTACATCAATAGGGATTTTAATTTTATTTAATTTCCCTCTAGAAGATGAATCCATAGAGGGTACATTTAGAATTTTTGGAGTT
Source organism: Cymbidium sinense (assembly GCA_021442155.1). Taxonomy (NCBI): domain Eukaryota; kingdom Viridiplantae; phylum Streptophyta; class Magnoliopsida; order Asparagales; family Orchidaceae; genus Cymbidium; species Cymbidium sinense. Next base: position 31,130,321 of record CM038229.1, read on the forward strand.
TAGGATGATTTATTATGATTTTTTGAAAATTAGGTCAATTATTCGAATGAATTAATTCATTTGATTACCTAACTAAGTCATTTTTGGGTTTATTAGTTCTATAGAGTTTTAATATTTTTCTTGGGTTCATTATTGTGTATGATGATGTTTAAGATTAATTCCATACTTTCCTATGCTTTTTTAATTTATTATTAATTTAAATCATTAAAATATAATTTTAAGGTTGAAAATTTTGAATCTTTTAATTTGATCATTAATAAATTTCCAAATTTTAATCTAAGGTGTATTTTACCATTAGTTTCAATTCCCCAAAGTTTCAATTTAATTTGATTGATATTTTGGATTTAATTTAAGTTTGATTATTTTTAATTAAACCTAAATTAACCGAAAAATATCTTATAAAAATTGGAGATTTTGGGTTGAATGAATTATTCTCAATAAGATGAATCCATAGAGCCTTTATTTGCATTTTTTTGGTTGAGTATTTTATTTTTTTATAAAATTTTGAAGTTTATGGTATTTTTTGCATTTTTAAATCCGAAATAAAAAAATCTACTTAAACCTAGAAGACCACACCATAATGACGCACTCATGTGGTACCGCTTACACATTGCGGCGTGTGATTAGCCCATGGGATCCACGCATCAAAGGGGTGACATGCGAGATTAATATGGACTGTCTGATCATGGATTAAATGGTCCAGATTAAATCTCATTTTCATTAAGTTGTTTTATTCAAATGGTATTTCTAAGTTGCAATCTTCCTTTCAAAATAGAAGGGATGTACGGTGGAGATTTTGTCCTCTTCCTTCCACCAAAGAACAAAGAGCCATTGACTTTTTGGGCTCGATCATCCACGATCTTGATGGCGGAAGTTCTTAATTTTGATTGCAAATCAATCAAGAGTTGATTTGCAATCAATCAAAGTTGTTTGATCTCGATGGAGATCAATTTGACTTCACAAAAGGCCAAAATTGAAGAGAGAGGTGGTGGTAGTGAGTCCATACCTCACCAACATTTAGCATTGGTATATTTCCCAATTCAAAAATGTTCTTTGGGTTGAGAATAACCTTTGGAAAGAATTGTACGCCTTGCCTCCCCACCAGTTGCCGTAGAGACTAAGCTCCGGCCCTCCTCCATCTAGTTTGATCATTTTGCAGCTTATCGGTGGCATAAGGGTATGTTGAGTGGTTGGTTATGCTAACCTTTACTCCTAGAATGTGTGGAAAGAATCAATTGAGGGGGAGGATCGCTCCTCCCTTATTTTCACATTTAGCCAACCTCAAGCCATCGACCATGGCCAAATTTTGGCTTGTTGATGGTGGGGATCCCTAGGGAGAGCTCAATTGAGTTGCTCTTCTCTCTTGGTGTGTGTAGGAATGGATGGAATGAAGAGAAGAGATTTTCTTTCTTCTTGTTGGTACCTAACTGAGAGCCCTTTATGGAGGAATTTGAGATGGCCAAAATCTGGCCATAACAACAAGAGCCCTGGGTAAGGAGTCAGCCTGATCCCTCTTCAACTCAATAATTTATGGGGATAGTTGGAATGAAGAGAAGACAACCCCACTCTCCTCTCTTACATGGCCATGAGCAATCCATGGAAGAAAGGTCAAAGATGGCCTCTCATAGGGGATTGAAATCTTTGGAATTTAGCTAGAAGGTGGTTAACTGAGTGGGATGAGCCCAAATCAATTTAGGTGAATAGTGGGTGTGGTATGGAGGAGAGAAATGGGATTTGACTTTGTGCATGGATTATTTTGGTCTCTCTCTCATGGTTCCACCTAACTTCTTATGATTTCATCTCACATGAGTTTCTTCAAATGGATAATGCCCAAGTCAAACCATTTAAGGTAAAGTAAGGGTTAGGTTAAGTCCATTTGGATTAGATTTTTAGATGTTTCAATTCATGTCATTTGGGATTTTCTTTGGCTAAATTGATTTGGGTTACTTTGATTGTTTAATTAGCTTTAGCCTGGATTCAATCATTACTTATTCATTAAATGATTTATGGATGAATTGATCCATATCACATGAAGGTTTGAGGAATTTAGGTTTTGACCCATTTGACCTAAATGAGTCAAATTAGATTTCCTTGCCTAGTAGGCCATTTTAGGATTTTAGTTTAAACTTAATTGTGTTCAATTGGTCATTCATGATAGTTCTAATTGATTAATTTTGTTAGATTTGGAATTGATTTTAATTTTGAACCATTTGAACCCATCTTAGGCTAAGTTGGGTTTGTTTGAGTTTAATTAGCCAATTTGACATAATCAAAATGTAATTGGCCTTTAATTATCCTTAATTAAGTATTTAACCACCCCAATTATCTTAGTCTAAGTTTAATTGGATTTATATTTCAATTAAGATATATTTGATTTAATCATTTGTTTAAATTTGAGTTTGGTTTGGGTTTACTTAATTCAATTGGGTGAGGTCAGATCCTAAAGAGGTTGATTAGGATGGCCTAAACCATAAAGTATTGAGTTTAATTTACCTTTTAAATTTGGTTTTGATTTATTTACACACTTAGTCACTAAGTGTAGTATCCTAAGTGCCTGATTAGGAAATTTCTAATTTAAGATTAAGTATCCTAATTACTAGGATTGGAGATGATGTCAGATCTCGCCTTGAAGCATAGTGTCAACCAAAGTATATAAAAATTTCCTATCTTATAAAGGGAAGTTTGATAATCTATAAATATAAAATTAAAAAAATACCCTCTATTTGATAAGGGGATTTTTATGCTTACTTGAGAGTGTTGCACTGCACATATCTTGCTTGAGAATTAAAGACCTTTTCATATTTCTACAATTAGATGAGACTTGAAGTCAGTCATCATGTGTTTTATTTATTTAAGGATCTCAACATAAATTATAATATCAACTTAAATAAATAATAAAATGCCCTCCGTCTTATTGGGGAATTCACATGTTAACAATTTTTAAACTACCAACAAGCGATTGGTGGCATTTATAAGTCATTCAAATTGATGAGTTTATAGGCACCTCCATAAAAAGTCTTCTCGATGATATAAGGGCCTTTTCAATTGGGTTCAAATTTTCCACCAATTCTTTGATAGAGCGTGAAGGATCTTCTGAGAACTCAAAGCATATCATATAATATTGTTCTTGGCATATGTGGCTATTACCTTATTTTTCAATATTTTACCCTCTTTAGAATAGTTTATAAAGAGTCTTCACCCATCATCCTACTTCTCCCTCATGAGAGTTTTATGTTCTTCAAGAATAAGTTGAGATCTTTGGATTGAATTTTATTGATGGTTTATAATGGATAATTAGAAATAATTAGAACTTTATTTTTCCAGCCTTTATTGGATGGCCCCTAGTACAATGAGGTTATAGGAAGCTACTAATGGGATCCTTTAAAAGTCTCTTCAAGGTGTTGATCAACTTGAAATTCATCCATAGAGATCTTCTTTTCTTATGGTCAATCTCAATAAATTTTTTTCAATGGTGGATCTCTAAGAGCATAAATTATATGTCGCACTTTTTATTTAATAGCTTTCTCTTCACAAGTCTTCAACCTTTGTGTTTTTTTTTATGTTGGGATATTTTGAAGATGGATCCTTGAACCTAAGGTCCATGTGTTGTTTCTATATATTCACCTTATAGAATTTTTTGTGAGACCTTTCAATAATGGATCCTTGGATTTAGAACCAATGTGTCACACATTTTATTTTCTTAATAACTTAATCTTCAGAAGACTTCAACCTTTGTGTTTAGTTTTTTTTTTTGTTGGGACCTTTTGAAGATGGTTTGAATCAAAGGTCCAACTATCATACCTCAATATTCACTATACAAAATTTTCTATTGGGACCTTTAAACAGTGGATCTTTAGATTTAAAACCCAAGAATCACACTTCGATGCTCACCTTGCAGAGCCTACTTTGATTTATTAAGACAACTGATAATTTTATAAATAAAACTTTGTTAATTTCTATTAGAAGTATTATAACATGTCATTTATTTATTGAAGTCTCTTATTTTGGCATTTAGTTGGGAGATTTCTTTATCATTAGCCCTCATTTGCCACTACATCTGCTTTTTGCACTTGAGCTAAAGTGTGTTGGCAAAGAATGAATTATCTTCTTCTCTTTCTTATCATTTAAGGAGGAACTCAAGATTCTCCATTTATCTAGTATTGTTCTAGCTCTTCTAAGGATAAGAGGTGCTACCATATTGCTGGGTACTTTCATCCATTAGATGGTTCTTTGACATGTACCATATACACTGGTTCAACATCCTTAATGTCTTCTTCATCATAAACATCTTCTTCTTGTAACATGATCTCTAAACATCATTTCTATTAATTTTTTGGCTTAGAATATGAGATAAACATCTTATCAATTGGAGGCCTATGATTGAAATCAACTTTTTCTTGGGAAGATCTTTTTGGCCGGTGATGGAATTCCTTAGAGCATTCTCCTTAGTATCGACCATCCTAAAGCTCATCAATAGAAACTTTCTGTCCATTTTTGCTAGATCATATTATTAGCAAATCTCTAGGAGTGAAATTAGATGTCATGCCTTTGCCTTTCTCTATATTGATTTTTTTTCGAGGATTGGGCCTCTAAGCCTGCTCACCTTTTCAATGGGACCTTTCAAAAGTAAATTCTGGGACATGTGGTCAAGGTGTCATGTTTGGACGCTCACCATAGGGGACCTGCTTATATTAATCTTGAGCTACCTTGATGAATGATAACTTTCCAAATGAAACTTTATCAGCTTCAATCATCACAAGCCTTTGGAATCTTTCTTACATTAGGCTTTCTTACAAATCAATTAAATCATTTAAATTGAAACCATCCAATGGTAGTCAAATAAACTTTGAATTCTAAACCAAAACTTGAACTTAAAAAGCCTAGTGTAGTCATGCTACACAAACCCCTCCTCACACATTAGATTTCTTTAAGGTCATAGACCCTATATTTAGGTTAGGTCGATCTTGGATGTTTTGTGATGTGATGTGATATTTTTATTATTTTGTGGTGTAATATTTTAGACTAGATGACTTTGATTATTTGCTCATTAGACTGGATGGTAGGATGTTCTTTATAGAACTAATTTTGTTTTCTATAGAGGGCTGTGCTAAAAGGGATCACTGTAATAAATTATAAATAAATGTTATTTGCATAAAGGTGTTGTGAATTCCCTAAGCATAGCCCAATAGGATAGGTGGGCTTGGCAAGCAACAGATGCTAAGCCTTGGCAAGCAACAGATGCTAAGCCTGTATGCTTGCAAATATAACTGTTGCTGTGCTATTTGTATTTCCTAACATTGGTTTTGTATGCCTTAGGAATTTCTTTTATGTAATTTGAGCCTAGAATTAGGTAAGGATATATGGGGTCTAGGAATAGCAAGAGTTGACTATACCATGTTGACAACATTTTTGGATGAGGTTAATATCACCCCTAAAATCAATAATTAGGACACTTAATCTTATATTAGGAACCTCTTAATTAAGTGCTCAGGATATTACACCTAGTGACCTAGTGCATCTTCCTTGGGTTTGATCAAACCTAATGGGCTTAGGTAGACTTGACATAAATTCTAAATTTAGATCAAATCAAATAAAATCCAAATAAACCAAAATAAAATCAAATTAAAACAAATCAACAAATCCAAAACTAAACTAAAGTCAAATCTAGTCTACCCATTTGGCATAGGTTTGACTTAGGTGGGTCCCATAAAGTCAAAGGTCAACCCACCAAGAATTTGACCAAATTAAATCATTCAAAATATTCCAAATGATTAAATAAGTATGTTTAATCATGAATTTAAAAATTTTAAATTTATTTAGGCCTTAATTGGGTTAATTAGACCACTTATTCTAAATAAACCTAAATGGGTCCTTCTAGGAAACCTAAATCAAATTGAAATCAATTCAATTTGATTATTCAAATTCATTTGAAAATGATAATTAAACAAATCCAACCCATCATTGGGTCTAATTTGGTCAAATTTGTCATTTGACCCAAATGGAACCCAAGCTTAACCCATTAAGTTCACTTGAGGTTAAATGGGTTCAAATTGAAATCTAATTGAAATCAAATGAAATTAACCAATCTAAATCATCTAACACATGTGATCAAGCATGATTGGAGTTCAAACCCAACCCAATTGAGTCAAATTGATCATTTGAACCCAATTGGAATCAAAGTTAATCCATTTAAGTTTAAATGGGTTGAAATAAAATAAAACCCAAAATTAATTTAAATCTAAATGAATTAATTAAATAAAAACTTAATCAATCATCAATTAAAGAAGATTACATTCAAGATTAAAAAAATTAAATAAAAATTAAACACTTTGAATACAAAAACTTGGATTGGATTCAAATTTCCAATCTAATCCAAATAAATTTGGACTTGACATCAAATTCATCTTGTGTTTGAGGTGGGTAGCCACATATCAACTTATAGTAGACTTTGGTGGTGATGCCGTAAATCATAAAAAAAAATGAAAGAGATGGAATTATGAGAGGAGAGGACTTGAAAATTCCCAAAAGAAATGCAAGTCTATTTCCATTCTTCCACATTTCATTCTATCTATTGGCTTTAAGAGGATTGGATTCATGCCAATCAATTAAAGGAAAAATGAAGAAATAAAATGGAATTTAGCTTCCTCTAAAGGAGAAGCAAGAGTGGAAGAAGAGGAAACAAGGAAGGAGAAGCCAAGCTCAGCCAAGCAAGGAAGAGGGGGCAAATGCCCTCCTCCTTACCAATCCTTCATTCCAACATGTTCATAAGGCCAAGGGGAATTGAATCCACCCCTTGACCGACTCTACCACTACTGGTGGCTGGAACCCAGCAACCTAGAAGGCATAAAATATGGTTCTCGGCCATGTATGGAAAGAGGGGAGGGAGAGCTTCTTCCCTCCTTTTTATCTCAACTTACTCACCAAGGGAGGAGATGAAGAGAGAAACCCATCCCCTGGCTCCTCACCACTAGCATGCTAAAAAATGAGATAATCCAGCAGCCACTGAGCCTCCTCTAATGGTTAAATGCAAGGGAGAGCCACCCACCTCCAAATGAACATTCAAACACATTCTAGAGCATGAGGCGACCTCAAATGAATCGCCACCCCAGCCCCTCACCATTAGCGAGCTGGAGATCAGAAAAAGCCAATGAAAAATGACCTTAAGTTGGTTCCAAGGTGTTTGGCGGGGAGGCAAGACACCAAATTGTGTGCATGGAAACATCACATTGAGGCAAAGCTATTGGAGTTGATCCCACCACCGGTGATCATTAGAATCAAGGTATGATCCACCACCGAACTCCCTAGCATTCAATTTTTATCCTTCATGAAAGAAAATTGATCTCCATAAGGATCAAACTATATGGATTGGTTGTAAATCTACCACTCATCATTTTGAAATCAAAATCACATCAAAATTCACTAGTGATTGTCAAAAATTCATCAAAAATGATGGACAACGTCCGTCTCTCGTCGGACACACTCAAAATTAAATCTCCACTATCCATTCCTTTTATTTGGAATGGACGATTGAGATCTAGCGAGATGATCCAATTAGTTCTCTTAAGGAGATCACAAAACTAATCGAGATCATCCGATCTTCTATCAGACAGTTGAGATTCATCCCGCATGGCGTCACTTTTGATGTGGCATGCGGGATCTGTGTGGCCCAATGCAATCGTGGCACATGGTGAAGGCACCACATTGACCCACGGATTTAAAATGATAAATCTCTCTATTAATTAATTAAAAATAAAAAAAATTTAAAAAATCATAAAAATTAAAATATAAATCCAAAAAATGCAAACTTGGGCTCTATGGATTCATCTTGATGAGAAGAATCCATTAAAATTAAAATCCCTAATTAATGTTTTTGGGTATTTTGGCCTTAATTTAGTTTTGAATGAAATCAATTAAATCCTAATTAATTCCAAAACATTAATCCAATTCAAATGGAACTTTGTGAAACTAAAATTGTGGTTAAAACACACCTTAGGAAAACGTTTCATGAATTATTTCAATGTAATTCATTAAATTTTAAATTTGAAACCTCAATTTTAATTAAATAAATTAATATGAAATGAAATAAATCATGAAAATGGATTAAATAACCTCAAATGAACTTAATAAATCCTAATGAACTTAAACAATCAATGAAACTCATTGAAATTTAATGAATCATTAAAAAGCTTAATTAGATAATTAAGTGGACTAAATAATTTAGTTAATTAACCAAAACTTAATTGAATCACAATAAATCAACTAAAGTTTCAAAAATTATGAATGAACCCTCTTTTGAAACATCTTTGAAAGAGGAATCAAGGAAAAATAAAACCCCAAATAATCTTCACTAGACTAGGCTAAATTTAGGTTTTTATGAAATAATTAAAACATTAATTGCACCTTAATCATGAATCTAATGAAGATGAAACTTTGGAAATATGAAATTGGTATGCAACCCCACTTACCATAGAAATTTCAAACCCAATTGACCTTCAGATTGAGAATTTTTCAATTTTCAAATCTCTAGGTGAATATAAATAAAATAATGAATAAATAAAAATCATAAATTCATAAAATCATGGTGTAATTTGAACTAATCTTCATATACATAAAAAAAACTTAGGATAACTTTTAATGCATCCTAAATCAAAGAAACTTAATCATTTCCATACTTAAGGATTAATGAAACTAATAATGCATTTTTAGTTCAATCAAACCTTAAGCTAATGAACTTATAATCAATCAACATAATGAAACCCTTAATCTACAATCAATCTAATTTAAGAATGAAATCAAACATTAACCTAAGTGCCTTAGGTTAACATAAATTAAACCAAATGAAATGAACTTAATTCAATAAACCTAAATAAACCTAAACTAAAACATTAATGAAATAAATGAAATAAACCAAATCAAAATGAAATAATTCAATTCAAACCAAATTGAAAATAAACTAAACCAAGAATGAAAATTGAATCAAATCAAAAAAGATTGAAATGAAAAATTAAATTTCAAAGAAAATAATCAAAACATTAAACCAAATTAAATTCAAACTCAAATCATCTAAATGAAATTAAAAGTAGTAATTAAGATACTTAAGGATCGTAGTTAGGTCTTTGGGATGGATCTTTATCTTAGCTTGAAGATTTCATTCCAATAGGGGTTAGGATGTTGAATAGAATGAGTTCCACCCAAAAGTAAAATATAGGCTACTCTTCATTCTTAGAAAACCTAAACTTCACTTTAACAAAATAAAAGTAAAAATGAAACTGAGGAAAAATCATTAAATCATTTGAATTGAAACCACCCAAAGGTAAAAATTCAAACAAACTCAAAATTCAAATTAAAACTTGAATTAAAAAGACCTAGCAAAGTCTTGCTACACAAGCCTATTTCTTTCACACACTAGATCATTTGGTCATGAACCCTAGACTTAGGTTAGGCTATTCTGTGATTCCTTTTTATGATTCTTTATGTTGGGATGTGCTTCACATGTCTTTATGGTGTACTATTTTAGACTGCATGTTTAGGATTATTTTCCAATTAGACTAGATGATAAGACGTTCTTTTTTTATTTAACATTATCTTTTACAGGGGGCTACACTAGAAATTATTATTTTCATAAATAAATTAAAATGCTATTTTCTTATAAGTGTGCTTAAGTCCTTAAGTATAGCTCATAGGATAGGTGGGCTTGGAAAGCAGTTAATACTAAGCCCATATGTTCATAAAATATAACTATTGTGTGTTGTTTATATTTTGTTGACATTTGTTTCGCAAGGCTTAGAAATTATTTTTGAAATCAAAATGTAAAGTTGAGCTTAGAATTAGGTTAGGATCTATGGGGTCTAAGATTAGCAAGAGCTGACCCTATTAGAAAATAGGTGCAATGGTCTCTTGTGAAGCCCAATGGATGTCCCTAAAGAAGGAGACTATCCTGGAAAAAAGACCCATAGATTTTGACTTAGTTGGGCGATAATTTAGAGCTTCTACTGCATTTCTCTTTAGGATGTACAATGGTACCCGACTGCATTGGCCTTTTTATTCAATTAAATTAGCTTGATTTATTTTGGGTGTGCAATAAAATCAACCAACTTTTTTAGGCTTCTTTTTATGTTGTCCTTTCCTATGATTGAATTTCTTGATGATTAGGCTCATAGAAAAAAAGATTAAATTTCTACTCAATCTAAATCTAAACAACTGAAATAAAAATAAAACAAATTTCAAACTTCACCTAAATTAAAGCCTTAAGGAAAACCTAAAAATCAATTAAAAATAATTAAGTCTTGAAACCATGAAATCATATTGCTCTAATCTTTCAATTAACAGTTCTCCCATTACACATAAGGGGCATCTGGCCTATGAGGATGACCACCTTCTTGGGAAATCCTACCTTTTCTTAATGATTTGGTCCATAACCATTTCTAATTGCATGACCTGTAGGCATAAATTGCATACCCATGACTTCAAATGAATCTTGAATTAAAACACTTAATATTTTAAAAAATGTACATTAGTTAGATGCATTTCATGACCTATATGATCTTAAGAATTAAGGAGTGAGTCTAGGATTCTTAGATTCCTTTCTTAGAAATGCAACAACCTAGCCATCTTACATTTATAAGACTTGATGTCATGAATTTAAAATGCGCTTAGGTGGTGTTAGCTGGCAGCCATTTCTAGGTGGGTTGCAAGTCCAGAAGAATCAGGGATAGGTTAATTTCCTCAAGTGAGAGGAAAGATCAATAATTCCCAAAATGAAACTAGGTCAAGCATCTAACATGTATTAGAAACACTTATATACTTAGGCTCTGAAGCATCCTCTTTAGAATGAGCCTTTAACCCTAGGCATTCCTATACTCTTGTGCTGCTAGAATCTAAGCCCTAAACTTCTAAGAAAATATCAAATCAAAATCTATATTAAATTCCAAAATTTAGAGCCCAATGATAGGATAGTGTAAGTGGCTACTGGGCATCCCAATATCAACAAACATTCCCTGCTTCATTCTATTTGGTCTTCAAAATAACTCTCTCCAGTTTGGATCAATCCCAATTATAATTTCAAAAATCAATCCTTTGAAAACCAACTTAGAAATCCTTAGAAATAATGACTTATTTCTTTAATTGAGAGTGGTCTTAGGAAGAGATCCTTCTTAAGATGTAAGTAACTATACAGGCTTGCCTCTATAGGGAACCATGAACTTAGTTTAAAATAAACCTTGTTCTACCTTCCATGTAGTTCATGAGAAAAATCTTTGGAAGATGAAAGACCCATTAGTCTTAAGAGTCTTTTATTAAATGATTGAATCCATTATAGGAAAACATGTTTATCTTTAGAGATAATATGTTTATTCCTTAATGATGTTGATAATCCAAATAAGAAATTCCTAGACTCTACATGATGTCAAACAAATTTTTACTCATCATACTGTTCTGGTTGTGCTTTGTGAAGCCCAAAGGAGGTCCTTGAAGAAGGAGACGATCCTAGAAGAAGACTCATATATCTATACTTTTAGTTCTAGGCTTGGCTATATAAGGGTAAAGCTCGGCTACCAATTTTCCTCTTTCTTCTTGGGTGTACAATGGTACCCAATCGTATTGGCCTATTCTTTTAATTAAATTTGGTGTGATTTATTTTATATGTGTAATCAACCTGCTTTTATAAGTTTCTTTCTATGTTGTGCTTTCTATGATGAATGCCTGGAATGTTAAGCTCCTAAGAAAATTTAAATTTTCTACCCAATTTAAATTTAAATAACTTAAACATAAAATAAAACACTAGAAACCTCATATTATATAAAGCCTTAAGAATAACTTAAAAATCAACTAAAAATAACTAGTTTTTGTGAACCATGAAGCATATTATTCTAACTCCTTGAATTTGGCACTTCACCCATTATACATAAGGGGCATCTGGCATTTGAGGATGACCACCTTCTTAGGGAAGCCTATCTTCTCTTCTTAATTTAGCCCATGACCACTTCTAATTGCATGCCATTTAGGCATAAATTGCATACCACAAAGGCTTTAAAGGAATTGTGAGTCAAAATGTTTTGAAAATTGTTGTATTAACTAAGAACATATCATACCTGATATGATCCTAGAGATTAGGGAGTGAGTCTAGGTTCTTAGATTTCTATCTAAAATACAATAGCCTAACCATCTTACATTCATGAGACTTGATATCATGGATTTATAATCGCTTAAGTGGTGTTAGCTGGCATCCCTTCTAGGAAGGTTATAAGTTCAGAAGAGTCAGGGATAGGTTACTTTTCTCATGTATGGGAATGAGCTAATAATTCCCAAAGTCAAATAGGTCAAGCCTCTGATATATGCCAAAAGAAATTATAGACTTAGGTTCTGAAGCATCCTTCTAGGAATAAGTCTTCAACCATAAATCTTTTTCTACTTTTTCATGTAGTTCAAAGGAAGAATTTATGGAATATTAATAAGACTCATTAGCCTTAGGAGTCCTTATTTAAGTGATTAAATTTATTATAGGACAATATGTTTATTCATTAATGATAAATTTGATTACCTAAATAAGAAATTTCTAAAATTTATGTGGTGTCATAAATTTTTTCCTACATTTATATCTTCATCATTTAGAAAGTCCATAATCAATTGCTATTCATTGATCAGAGAATCTTCATTCTCCTAAAAGAGTTGGTTATCTGCCTCATCATCTGTTGGTTGACTCTTTTAATACTATCATTTCTAGTTGATGATAGGAAATTCAGTTTCATCATCATCTAGTGGGGCTGGTTCATATTGAGTTATCTCATCATTGATGACTTGGGATTCTTTAAGTACCCAAATAAATCAGGAACTTCTAGTAGTGGATCTCTAAGAATGTATCCTAGATGTCACACATTGGTGTTCACCGGATGAATTATATTATTTTTTCTGTGGTGGTTGCCGAGACCACCCAACAACTAGCCACTTAGCATCTTTGTATTTGAGAGCTCGTTATTAGTGTTCACCAATTGTTATATCCTTAGGCCTTGAGTTCTGCTCTAAGTGAGAGCAGTACTTTCGATATTCTCATCTCTCTTAGAATAGGAATTTTTTTAGGTTTGGAAACTTGGCTCACTAATTTCTTGATTCTTCTTTAAAGATTTTTATTTTTAATAACTTTCAAGACTTTATAGATTTTGGAGGAGATAGTCTCCTCCTTTTGTGGTTAATTTTGTGACCAAGGATATGCATGTTTATCATAGAATGACTTTTGTATAGCTCCTCTAGAGCTATTTCTCTTAAACCATCAGAGTAGATCGAAACTATTATTGGTGGGTATGTTTTCTTGTACAACATGGTCATACTTATATTCATAATTAATAGGCAGTTTGACAGCTTTATGACCAGCATTGTATTTTCTTTAAACTATCATGGACATTTTGGTGCCTGAGGAAGATGCTTCATGGTTATTATTTCTTGGACTAAAAGTGGCATCTTGTGCATAATAAGCTCCTATGATGCACTACAAAGTGGATTGATAATAATGGATTTCAGTTTAGGATAAACTATCACTTTATCTTTAGTAGGGTAATCAACATTACCTTTGATAGCCTAACAAATATAAAACCCTTCTTGGAGGTTAGGGGATTTGGCTTAGGATCATTTAGAATGATCACATTAGGCCTCCTTCTCTTACTAAAAGCTTTAAGCATTTTAGTGCCCTTAATGAGTGGCTTAGTTATAGGTCCAACAAGTAGGAACTAGACAACCTCAGAAATCATTTTATACTATAGAGTAGCTTTAGTAGAATTGGCATTGATTATAGCCTAAAGGAATCTAATAGTGGACCCCTCTTCTAATTTGACATTCATTTTGTTTGTGAAGTTTTCCATTGGAGATTTTGAACCTAGTCTTAGATCTTAAAATAATAAAAGCATATATTATATTTTCTAACTAGACATGGAGAGAGAAGTAATCCTCAGTGTAGTCATTAGAAATTTGATTTCTTAGAAAAAACACTTTTGAGGATGCTTTCCACCATCTTTATTGAAATGGGTAGAAGTATATTTTCTCGTAAGATAGATTCATATATATTTAACCAGATTTCCCCTAACATTACATTAGGATTTATTTAGATCTAAGTTCTACTTCTTATGAATGCAAGCCTTCATAATTAAGTACCACTCTTACAATAGTAAGAGAAAACTCTCAATTACGGTTGGAAATGAACATATCTCTCTAATATGAATCAGTGTCTAATGGTGCATGTTGTATGACATTGATGATTATCTAAAGAAAATAAGAGAATAGTCTCGATCAAGATCCCATGGTTTTGTCATCCTAGGACTATATTATTCTAGTCTACCAACATCAAAGGGATAACCATAATGTCAAGGAAGTCTGATTAGCAGTCATGGGTTGCCTTATCTCAGATATCCCAAGTAGACTAGTGGTTTAGTGCATGGGTGTTAAGTTGGTGAATATATGTATTAGATTTAGGTTACGCATATATTGCAAGCATGGGGGAAACTTATATCGATTAGAAAGCCATCAGACTGGACTTACATCATTTTAGAATGCTAGAATTATATAGGTGTTCATATGGTGAACATATTATAGGATGTTCGCGAATGTATTGGTTGGAATTACATCCCTTTGGAATGCTAGAATTATATAGGTATTCACACGGTAAACAAATTACATGATTTAGGGTTATTTGCATGAAAAATAAATAGATAACTAGGGTTACATTCCATTGGAATGCCAAAATTATATAGGTATTCATATGGTGAATGAATTATTTAGTGTTCACATGGAGAATGTATGGGTTGGACTTGCATCCCTTTGAAATGCCAGAATTACAGAAGCATTCACATGGTGAACACATCATAGGATTTATGGATATTTGTGTGGCAAATGGATAACTGACTAAACTTGCATCCATTTGGAATGCCAGAATTATATAGATGTTCACATGGTGAATGAATTATGTAGTGTTCTCATGATGAACATAGGGGTTGAACTTACATCCCTTTGGAATGCTAGAGTTATAGGAGCATTTATATTATGAATAAATAATAAGATTTAGGGTTGTTTGCATGATAAATAGATAGATGACTGAATTTACAGTCCTTTGGAATGCCAGAATTATATAGATGTTCACATGGTGAACAAATTATATAGTGTCGCAGCAACATAGACTTAGACTTTGGAATGCTAGAATTATAGGAGCATTCACATGGTGAATGAATTAAAAGATTTAGGATTGTTTATGTGGAAAATGGATAGATGACTGGACTTACAGCCCTTTGGAATGCCAGCTATGGTTTGGGTTGTGGTTGCATTGTAAGTATGGGTAGGGCTTACATTGACTAGAAAGCCTACATAATGGACTTACATCTCTTTGGAATGCCAACATTATGGGTGTTCACATGGTGAACTAATTTTATGGTTTAGGGTTGTTTTCTTTGCAAACAAATAATTGATTGGACTTACATCCCATTAGAATATCAAAATCGTGTTCACATGATAAACAAATAGATCAGACTTACATTTATTATTAAAAAACCATTAGACTAGACTCACATCTCTTTAGAATTTCATATTAGAATGTTCACATGGTGAATGGATAGATTGGCCTTACATCCCTTTAGAATGCCATGATTATAGGGGCATTTACATGGTGAAAAAATAATAGGGAGTTCACATGGTAAGCATTAATAGGTTGTTTAAAGGGATGGTATCTCGGTGTTGTAAGTATGGTGCTTAGGTGCCATGAAGGGTAGCTCCTTGGCGCTATAGATTTTGACTCCTAGGCATTATTAGAATGATACTTTGATGCTGGGAAGTTAGCACCATAACATTATAAGTGCTATAAAGGATGTTTGAAAGTAGGTTCGAAAATTGACCAGTAACTCAATGTTGACTATGTAGCACCTCAGTGCCATTCAAAACCATTCAACTGAACTAATCAGTTTGCAGGCACATTTATCAAAAGGGACAAACTTTCTAACCAGCACAGTAGCACTGCATGAGAGTGCCATGGTGCCACATCAATTTTTGATGCACTTTTCAGTTTTGATCGATTACAAAATCAATTGTAATAAGTGTATTTGTTTGACCAACATAGTTACCATTTTCACCAGCTGACCAGTGCCTAAGCACTTCATGTGAGCACTGTGGTGCTAATTTCTTATTTCAAAACCTAAGAGGATAGCAGCTTGGTTCTAGAATTGTAGCACTGCGACATAGATTCTTTATTCTTGAACTTAAGAGGCTAGGGCTACAGTGCTAGCATGGTTTATAAATAGGTTCCCTTGGGCTACATATTTTTCATTTTACTAGCTCCTAGCTATAGGAATTCTTTAGTTTTATCTTTTCCCTCAATTTTTTCTCACTAAGAAGGTAATCATGTTGCTCAAGAGGCTCACTAGCAAGCAAAGGATAGCTTCAAGTGACGTTAATTGGTTTGTTAATGTGGAGCACCTCATTTTAGAGATGAGTTTTCATAATCCTGGTGGGAGCATGGAGAGGATTATCATCAAGTGAGGCTGAGAGAATATGGCTTACAAAAGCAGCCCTTACATCGTTCTTATCGTGTGAGAGTTCTTCGCCAACATGAAGGAGCACTAAGACAATAAAGTTTTTATTTAGGGAAAACTTGTGAGTTTTGATAGTACCACCATTAATGCATATTATAGTTTATAAAATATAGTGTACGATCAATATCTTTTCTGTTATAATAATCATTCAAATTTTGATAATTTCCTTGGTTTTCTCACTATAGAAATGCCAATATTTAGTCAAAACAGGGGAAGGAAAGGATTATCACTTTCCTACCAACGACTTAATGATAAAATCTAAGGCTTGGCACTATTTTATTTCTGCCAAGCTGATGCCCACTAATAATATCAATGAGGTGACTAAGGAAAGGGCCATTTTAAATTTTTTTATATAAATGTGCTTTATAATTGATATAAAAAGATTATTTATAATTCCATTTATAATATGCTTAGGGGTAGTACTACTGTAAGGTATAGTCATCCCTTTCTTATTTATGGTTTATGCATTGTGATAGGTGCACTGGGGAGCTTTGATGAAGAAGTTCTTATTCAAAAGTCTTTTTTAATGAAGAGGATAAATAGGGGAATTGGTTCGAGGTTTGAGGTATGGGAAAGCTCACGTGCTCCCTATGCCATACAACCTCATTCCCAATCTTTCAAAACCTTAAACAAGCAACTCCAACAAATTGAAGGAGAAGTCTCATATTTGAGGAAACCGGTTGGTGAGAGTAGCTATAGGAAAGAGGCCTTAGAAAGAAAATTTGATTATCATATGGATCAACAATAAAAATATTTTTCTTACATGGCTCAGATTAATTCAACCTTACTTCATATGTTTGAAAGTTATGGCTTTGTAAGTCTGGGTTAGGCCTTTTTCCTATGGTACCTCAATATTAGTCTTACATGAGTACCCTTCCGGCATCAGAAGAAGAAGAAGAGGAGGAGGAAGGTGATGAATATGATAAACTAGTTTCCCCCTTTTTTCTTTTATTTTTATATTTTCTTTTTTTGTATAATTTATGTAATAATTTTTTTATTTTCAATAAATGTATTCATATTTTATATTTTTTGTGTATTTCTATGTGTATGCCTTTCTATTAATTATTTGAAAGCTCCAAGATTTAAAATAATAAAAATTTTCTAGCTTAAAAATGGCATTGTAGTAGTATTGCCTCAATCCTGAGAATGCAACACCTAGGCACTACTAGCTTATAGGATAGAAGCTTAAAACCCAAGAGTTTAGTACTATAAAACTCATATACAGTGTTGTGATGCCCCTAAGATAGCCATTTTTGTCATTTCTACCTAAGGGATCAACACTGCGGTGCTCCTAAGAGAGCCATTTTTGTCATTTTACCTGAGGGATTAGTGCCGCAGAGCTCAATATGCAACGCTTCTAAGATAGCCATTTTTGTCATTTCTATCTGAGGAATCAGCACTGTGGCACTCAATATGTAGTGTTGCGGCACTAGGTAGACAAGGTTTGGATTTAGAATTTATCAGAGTAAGTATTCTAAGTGTTTAAAAATCATAAAATTAATTCAGCACCATGACAGTTGAAGTACATTGCTGAGGTGCTATAGGAAGACTTTTTCCATACAACCTGAGAGCTCAACACCTCGGCACTGGACCAACAATGCCTATGCACTATCTCATCAGTGCCTAAAATCTAACTATTTTAGATAAATTTAAAATTTTGGCAGCATAAAATTTTAGTGGTGTTAGATTTTCTAATTTCTTAGTTCATTAGCACCCTTCTCCCTTATTTTGGATTTAAGAATAACAAAGGGAGGACCTCATTTCACACCAAAACCAAGTTTTATGGTTGAAGGTGCAGTGCCTTGGTGTTGAAAAATGGCACTTCAACATCGGTTTAAAAATATGTAACCCGAAAGATCAGCGCTACGGTGCTACACTATAGCACCACAGTGCTGCAAGAAGTGTACATAAACCCGAGAGCTTAGCACTGCAATGCCAAATATATGGTGCCTTGGCACTATGGGATAGACCATCAAGCATTTTATTCCCTAAACCATGACACCTCAAAGTGGTAACTCCATTTCTAAACTTTGGTAAATTTTTGTGCAAATTTGAAGGCATAACACCTTAGCTGTGCTAGATTCTTACTTATTTAGTGCAAAAAAACTCTTCTCCCTTTTTTCGTATCCAAGATCGATGGAGGGAGGGATTTTGTTGTCACACTAGAATTAAGTTCAATGGTGGAGGTGTTTATATTTCAAGATTCTAAATTTTTTTAGGTTTGAGGCTTTCTTTTTGCTCCGGATCCAAGATTGATGGAGAAGAACCTCTTTATTTCTCAGCAATTCTAAGTTTGATGGTGGAAATCTTGTTAAACTTACTTTTAAAAAAATCAAGTAAAGAAAGCATTTCTAGAAGTTTTTTTCTAAAATCTATGATAGTAAGCCTTGATCTTGTTTATTGCATGAGAAGATCGCTCTCTAGTAGCAGAAAGCACACTATTGAGAGTGTAGATTACCAGGGGCAAGAATAGTGAAAGGGGTTAGAGTGAGAGTTAGGGAGGAAGAAACAAGAAGTAAGAGTGGACCCGATCTCCCCTTTTTATAGTGGATTTCCCCATATTAGGGGTGGTTTTATGCTCCATTACCGCTCACCCAGCCTCCTAAGTAGTTATTAGAGGGGGGAGGAGGATGATGGAGATGGTGGCTTTTCTTGATTTTCAAAACTAAAGATCATCGTGATAGTGCCTTAGCACTAGCATCATAGTGTCGTGGCACTTTATCATTTAAGTAGGCAACCATTAGGGGTAGTTTGAGCTTCTATATTCTATGAGGCGGTGACTCATAGTGATGCAATGCCCTAAGCAAATATGTCCAATTCATTTCATTTTCATCATCATTTTTTTAGATGCAAAGAGTACTTATGAAGCAAATTTATGAAAAGTGAAAGATTAAAATTTAAATTAAGCCAAAGCTTGAACTTAAAAGGCCTAATGATGCCATACCAAACAAACCCCTTTCTCAAACAATAGATTATTAGGTCACCAACCTTAGACTAGGTTAGATTGATGATCTCTGATGTTTTATGATGTGATGCTTTTCTTATTTTGTGGTGTAATATTTTAGATTAGATGGCTAGAATTGTTTGCCCACTAGTCTAGATGATTGGAAATTCTTTTTAGGCTAACACTATTTTCTACAGGGGATGAGCTTAAAAGGACCATTGTAATAAAAAATATATAATAAATGATGTTTGCTTGTAGGTGCTACTTAAGTCCATAAGCATATCCCAATAAGATAGGTGGGCTTAATAAGCGACTAATGCTAAGCCTGTATATTAAAATTATAAAGTACTAGTGTGTTAAGTACATTTTGTGACATTTATTTTACAAGGATTAAGATTTTATTTTAAAATTTTAAAAAATAAATTTAAGCCTGGAATTAAGTTAGAATTTATGGGGTTTAGGAACAGCAAGAGCTAACTTTACCAGTTGGTGGTCCCCTGTGAAGCTGGTGGAGGTCCTTGAAGAAGGTGATGATCCTGGAAGAAGACCCCCAAAGATCAAACTTTTAGTTCTAGGTCGAGCTGTATAAGGGTAGAGCTCGGTTACCCATTTTTCTTTTCTCCTGGGGTGTACAATGGTATCCAGTTGCATTGGCCTATTCTATTAATTAATTTGGCTTGATTTATTTTGGGTGCATAAAAGAAATTGCTTGCATTTTTAGGTTTTTCTCAATGGTGTGTTTCTGTGATGAAGTGCCAAAAATGTTAGGCTATTAGAATTAACTTTTCTACCCCATTAAAATTAAATAACTCAAATATGAAATAAAGAAACTCAAAACCTCACATTAATTAAAGCCCTACGTACAACTTCAAAGTAATAAGAAATAATTAGATTTTATGAAACTTGATAGCATATTATTAGGACTTCATGAATTGGTCATTTCACCCATTGTACACAAGAGGGCATTTAACTTGTGAGGATGACCACCCTTCTTAGGGAAGTGTGCCTTCTCTTTTTTATTTGGCCCATAATTACTTCTAACTACATATCATTATAGGCATGACCTAAATACCCCAAGCCTTAAAATGAATCATGAGTCAAAATACATAAAATAAAAAAAATTATTACATTAGTTAGGTGCATAACATGACCAAACAGTATCTTAGGGTTAGGGAGTGAGTTAGGCTCATAGATTCCTTCTTAAATAAAATAGCCTAGCTATTTTACATACATAAGACTAGACTCATGGTGTTCAAAATCACTTAGGTGGTGTAAAGTGGTAACCTTTCTGGGCAAGTTATAAATCCAGAAGAGTCAAGGATAGGTTCATTTTCCTCTGATAGGAAAATAATTGATAATTCCCAAAAAATTTACATTAGGTCAAGCCTCTGACTTATGTTAGATGCATTTGTATACTTACTGTTTGAAGCATCCTATTGGAATAAGTTTCAACCACTAGGCATTTTTATAGTCTTGTGCTATTAGAATCTATGTCCTAGATTTTTAATAAAATATCAATCCAAAATTTCATTAAATTCATTTCAAATTTGTAAGGCCCAATGGTAGGTTAGTTGAAATGATGATTAGGATTCCTAGTATCTAAAAGTATTTTCTACTTATTTCTGATTAGCCTCTAAAAAGAACTCTTCACCCTCTGAAGTGTTCCTTATTGAATATCCATATTAACCATCCTTTTAAGACAAGCTTTGAAATCCATAGAAATAATCATTTATTTCTTTAATTAAGAGTATTCTTAGGAAGAGATCTTTCATTATTAAGATATAATTAACTATAAGGGCTTACTTTTATTGTGAACTATAAACCCTACAATAAAATAAACCCTGTTCTACTTCTTCATGAAGTTCAAGGGAAAATATATGGTATATTGAACACCCATCAATCTTAAGAGTCCTTATTAAGTAATCAAATCATTATAAGAAAATATGTTTATCTTCCGAGAAAATATATTTATCACTCAATGACAAATTTGATTACCTAAATAAGTACTCCCAAGATTTGCATGGTGTTCTTAATAAAAATTCCCACACATAGTTCATTTCATGAACAGAGCACATTTGGATTTCGTCGAGGCCCTCCAACTTCGATATGCATGAAAATGGACATATGGCTTATTTTCCTTCATCAGGCAATTATTAGGTGGTGAAAAGAGCCATTTTAGTTAATTTTGGCATTCTGAATACAACGATGTAATCCTTTTATGAATGGAGTATATGAATTTCAACCATGATCGAGGCATTTCAAACTTAAATTGCATAAAGCTTTTTTTTTATTACGATATATAATGAAACTATATATATATATATATATATATATATATATATATATATATATATATATATATATAAAGTTGAAAATCAACAAATTCTTTCTCCTATAAATTCAATTGATGTGAATAGAAAAAAAAGAAAAAGAAATGCAAAGGATAGCCACTCTTGCTAAAGGTTAAAAATAATGTGATTGGAGACAACCATTATTGACTATCCAAGTGAAGGGAGGCTCCTTAAAGATAAGTCATTAGCTAATTAAATTAAGAAACATGCACTATCTTATAAATTAATTAATAATATGTTATACTGTAGGTCATTTGATCAAATGTAACTATGATGTTTAGATAAAACAAGAAGCCCATAAGATTGTGATTGAGGTACACTCTAGATTGTATGGTGCTCACAAATATGGACCTAAGATGAAATTAAAAATTTAAATACTTGGATACTATTGGCCTTTGATGATAAATGACTATATGGAAATTACATGTCATTATCATAAATTTCAAGTACATGGTGTAGTATTACATCAACCACCTAATATATTACACCAAATGATTACCTCTTGGCCCTTTGAGAGTTGGGGTATTGACATCATAGGGCCTATCAACCTCCTTCCTCAAAAGGGCATCATTTATTCTTAGTTGCAACTGATTGTTTTTTTACGCGGGCTGAAGTAGTTCCATTAAAAGAAGTGAAAGCATACCTTGTGCTTAGATTCAGGAAAATATCATATATTATTTTGGTGTTCCTCATCGAATCATATTCGATAATGGTCTGTCTTTTAAGTCCATTAAATTAAATCACTTTATGGCTAGTCATAAAATTGATTGAAGATATTCAACCATCTATTACCATAGGACAAATGGATCGGCTAAAGTATCCAATAAAACTCTGGTACAAATTCTAAAAAAAGTACTTTATGAAACTAAATGCTAGTGGCATGAAAAGTTGGTTGAAGCCTTATGGGCCTATCGAACTAGATATAGGACACCAACTCAATCTACACTGCATGCTTTGATTTATAAAACTAAAGTTATTCTTCCATTAGAAATACAATTATCTTCTTTAAGGATAATAGTTAATAACAACATTATAGCTTATCAGAATCATAAACTTCAACTGGGAGAACTTGAAAGTCTTGAAGGAAATTGTTTGAAAGCTTAACAAGACCTTGAATTGTACTAATCACATTTGGTTCAAGCTCATGATAAATTGGTCTACCCTAGAACTTTCTAAGTAGGAGACTTGGTCTTGGTTCTTAGAAGGCCTATTTTAGCTCATCGCAAGGTAGACAACAAATTTGAGCCAACATGGGAAGGACCATTTATTATGGAGAATGCCTAGAAAGGAGGTTCTTATCAGCAAATAACTTATAATGGTGAACGTCCAATGGCAGCTATTAATGGGTGTTACTTAAAGAAATATTATGTATAAAATGTATTTTAGTTTAAAGATGATCAATAAAAGTATCTTTATCTTTGCAACTTATTTAGAATCAAATATTATTTCTTTTAAATTTGTAGTTCTATTTATAGATTTTGTACAATGTCACTTAAATTGTAGTAAAATTTCTTAAATCCTTTTGAACACAACTTTTATATTCATATAGGATGGGACAAAGACCATTCATGGTACTCTTTCCTCCTATGAATTCTTTAATATTAACATTCTTACTATTCATAGGATTGATTTAAGTCATGAAGACCCCTTTCTTATCAAATAGACTATTTAGATTAGGAATAAGTCATTAAAACCCCTTTCTTAATAGTTAGAATTTGAAGACAAGATTAAATCATTAAGTCCCCTTTCCTCCCTTTAGCTATTTATATTGGAATTAAGCCAATGAAGCCATCTTAATAGCTAACCAATTAGAAGTAAGTCCTTCAGTATGCATTCTTTTTGAAAGATAAAGATAGGATTAAGTCATTAAAGACCCTTTTTGTCAAATAGACTACATGGTTAGGATTAAGTCATCAAGAACCCTTCCTTATTAGTAAAAAATTTGAGGTTTAGGATTAAGTCATTAAGACCCCCTTTTCTCATTATATCTATTCAAGAAGAAATTAAGCCATTAAAAGCCTCTTCTTAATAGCTAATCAGATAGGAGTAAGTCTTTTAGCAGACATCCTTATAAGAAAATTAGGATAGGATTAAGTCATTATGACCATTTCCTTTACAAGCTATTCAGATTGGAACTAAGACATTAAAAGCATCTTCCTATAAAGCTGAATTTCACTAGATTAGGATTGAAGTCATTGAAGACCCCTTTTCTAGCTTAAAACTAAAGAAATTAAGGAATGGAAATAAATCATTTGAAGGCTCTATTCTTATAAACTACTTAGGATAGAAATTAAGTCCATGTGACCTACCTATTAGTCAAATTCTTGAGGTTTAGGAATTAAGTCATTGAAGACCCTTTTCTTCAGAATTAGTTATTTAGGTTGGAATTAAGTCCTTAGAGACCCCTTCCTAATAAAGATAAGAGTAAATCCCCAAGTGCTATCTTTCTCTAGTTAAAATTTATATAGTTTGGATAAGAGTAAGCACTCATATTAGCATCTTCTCTAACTATTGCTTCTAAATAGGAGTAAATATACATAGTGGCATCCTTCTAGGAATAGAAAACTTCATGGTCTACTAATAGGTCCTTTCTTTAGAATTGGTTTGTCATTTAGACTACCTCCATGCTAATTTCACTTAAAAAGATATGAGTACCAGTACCTTCTTTCTAAGTTATCCATTGAAAATATATTACAGCCAGAGTGAAAATAAGTCCCTTAAAAGCATACACTCTAACTACCATGATTGTATTAGAATTAGAATTCTTATTGTATCTTTTCCTAATGGAATCTCTATTCTTCTTAGATGTTAGTGAATCTAAGTCTCTAAGCATAAATCATTCTAAATTAAAACAAATTCATGCATATTTATGCCTATCTTTTAGAATCAAATTCAAAATAAAAATTGAAATAAAAAACCAAACTAATTTGAAAATTTGAATTTTAGGAAACTAAATTCAAACTCTTGAATTAGGATACCTAACTAAATAAAAATTGTTGATCTCATTTTTAAATGAGGTTTAACATCATTTTCAATCCTATTAATTAAGATACCTAACCTTGAATTAGGAAAATCCTATCCAAGCATTTAATACACTATACTTAGTGACATAGTGAAGTCTTCTAGAATTTAGCCTAACTTAATAAAATTAGGTGAATCCAAGCTGAACTAAAATTTAAATGAATGACTGAATCAATCACATTCTAATTGAAATCTAAATCCAACTGAGTATACATAATTGAAGCGGTTAACCAAATTAACCTAACTAAACTCAAAATCTCTTAAACTTGAGAAAATGCAAATAAAATTAAATCAAATTAAAATTAAATTAAATAAAAAGCACAAAGTGATTACATAAACATAAATGGATTTAAAACTAAATCCAAATGAAGGTCAAAGTTGGTCAACCATTGAAATAGAGTTGATTTATGTGCCCACCAAGTTAAAGGTCAATCCACCAAAATTTTACCAAATTAAATTATTACAAAGACTCAAAATCATAAAATGAACTTGTTTAAACATAAATTTAAAGAAATTTAAATCTAATAAAGCTTTAATTAGGTTAATTAAAACACTTAATCTAGATAAGTTTAAATGGACCCTATTAGGTCTTAATGCAAATTAAACTAAAATCAACCCAAACTAATATCCAAAATCATCTGGAACTCATCTTAAAACATAACTTAACCAATTATAGTTAATTTGATCACTTTGAACATTTGACCCAATCAAACCAAAGTTGGCCTATTAAATCCAATATGGGTTAAAGTGGGTTTAAATTCAAAAGTCACTTCAAATGAAATGAAATTTATTAATCGAAATCATCTTAAATACTTGAATAAACATAATTAAAGCCTAAACCTAGATCCAATCCATCGAATAAAAAAACCAAGTTAAACTAAGGGGAACAAATGTTTAAGTGAACTAACCTAAGGTATTTGTCCTTATGCCCAATTGAAATGAGTTTGTTTGACTCATAAATCATCTTTAATATGATTTTAAAAATTAAATGCTATTTAAATCAATGGATACTTAACATTGATCCCACTTAGCTTAATCCAAATTAAGTCAAACTCAAATAAACTAAATGAGAGAATGTGAGCTTAACCTTACACTAATCACATTCCAAGTCACCTAAACTTATTCTAGGATGAGTTTAAATGGGTTGACATCCAAATTTGGAAGAATAAGATGCCGTCAAGTATATCCAAAAGGAATTGAAATATGTCACAAGAGAGTGAGATGGAGCATGAAGACAAACTCTCCCCAATCCGAAGCACTCCCTCCATTCCTCCTTCGCTCCTCATCCTCACTGATTTGGAATGTTCCCAATCAATTGACCACCCATAGCAAAAACCTATAGGAAAAATTTGTGACACCACATAGAATTTAGGAATTTCTTATTTGGATGATCAAATCCATCATTAAGGAGTAACATATTATCTTGAGAGATAAACATGTTATCCTATTATAGATTCGATCATTTAATAAAAGACTCCTAAGGCTAATGGGTCTTTAATGTATAAGAGACTTTTCCCTTGAACTATATGGGAAGTATAACAGGATTTATTTTAAATTAGGCTCTTGGTTTCTTATTAGGGCAAATCCTTATAGTTAATTATATCATAGGAGCAAATGATCTCTTCCTAAGAATACTCTCAATTAAAGAAATAAGCAATTATTTTTATGGATTTCTAAGCTGGTTTCTAAAGGAATTGATATTTTTTAAAATTCAATTGGAAATACTACAAAGTGGAAAGAGTTATTTTTGGAAGCCAATTGAGATTAAGGGTCCATTTGGTATAGTGGCAGCTGTTTGAGAAGCAACTGTGAAGCTGCTACAGAAGAAGCTGGTGGTAAGAAGTTACTGTTGTTGAAGCTGTGATTTTGTTTGAAAAACTTAGTTCAGAATCTACTATGCTGTAGCTATTTATGTACAAAAGACTAAAATATCTCTACAAGAATATGAGCTGAATAATATGAAATAGAATGAAGAAAAATAGGATAACTGATAATGAGGTGAAAGATAAAATCATAGTAAATTAATATTGCTTACACTATAAGCTGTAATTAACATTCTCTATAAAATGACTTTTTTGGTTAGCCAAATCAAATGCATTCAACAACAAGAAAATCACCCATCTATTAAACTTTGATAGCATATAATAGAGCAATATGAATAATGAGTTACATAAATAACAAGTTCAAAGTTTCATGGTATAATACCATTTGTTAGGATGTATGAACTAAGTAAACATAATACTTAATCCCAAACCTTATGACTATATATATAAATCAACCACAAAAACTAACATATTTTTCAACTACGCAACAACTGAAATCTGTGTTTCTGTGTGTGCATAATGAAAATTTTATTTTTATACACAAAATATATGTTTATTTAAACTACTGCATCATCAAACTGACTCAATAGTCTTTCAACTTTATCTATATCTATTGCCTAGTTAAAAATAAATTTTACAAAATCCTGCACATGCATCAGTCTATCAAGATAAGATCTGTGTAATGAGAAATATCATTCATCAATAAAAAGAGCAAAAAAATTCATAACAAGCTCTCATATATCTTTCTTATTATAGACCCTATTTTCTAGTTTTAAAGGTCAACAAGATTGTTGTTCAATCATTTGTCAAAAAAAAATGAAGAAAGTTTTTATAGTTCAACAATAAATTGAAGAAGGCAGGCTTAAAAATAAAGAAAAATGTTGCAAAGGCAACACTAGTTTCACACTCGCACTTTTCTTAAAAGTCTGACCTCAAAATTCAAAATTTTCTCAATTATATTGTAAAGGCATGCCTTACACTTACAAATCATTAATAATGTTCTAATTTCTATCTTTCCTTTGAATTTTGTTCTTCAATATTTTTTGATCTCTGACGCCAGCTAAGAACACTAGAGAAATTTTGCATCCTCACAAGGGAAATCACTCTGTTGATACCTTCAAGGGCTAACCAATCCTCTTTACTTGATCCAACCAAAGCCCCAACCATTGAGGTCTTAGTGCTTCTTGCAGTTTTGAAGATTTCACAGATTGCTAGATCCCGAGAGTTTTGAAGCTGGCTTCCATGATTAAATGAAGAGCAACGAAAGAGTTATGGGTGGTTTAGAGGGCGAGATTGGCTGTAGTGAGCATATTCCATAGGAAAAACCCTTGTTTCTTTTGGTCAAAGTTATTTCGAGGGCACAAAAGGAGTAAATTCTATGACCGCAAGCTGTGCCAAGAATGATCGAGTCGCAGCTTTGCTCCAGCTGCGGTTCAAAATCCTAAATTTTGGCTATGGAAGGGAAACCAAATGGTGCAGGTAAAAAAACCACAACCGCAGATCAAACGAACCCTAAATAGAAAATGCTTGTTGATAATGAGATGCCCAATAGGCATTTTAACTATCCTACCATTGAGCTTTAAATTTTAAATTTTAATTTAAATAAAATTTTGAGTTGACATTTTATTAAAAATAAAAAACTTATATTCTAACAACACAAGACTGTATAAATGCCTTGGCTTGAAGTCTTTCTCCAGTAGGATGCTTCAGAACCTAAGTCTATAAGTGCTTCTAACACAGGTTAGAAGCTCGACCAAATGTAATATTTGGGAATTACGGGTTCTTTCTCTTATTAGAGAAAAGGAACATATCTTTGACTCTTCTAGACCTATAAATTGCGTAGAAGGGCTACCAGCTAACACCACCTAAGCGCATTTTAAATCCATGATGTCAAGTCTCATATATGCAAGATGGTTGGACTGTTGCATTTTAGGAAAGAATCTAAGAACCTAGACTTACTCCCTAAACCTTAAGATCATGTTTGGGTATGAAATGATTCTAACTAATGTAACATTTTTTATCTTTTAAATGTTTTGACCCATAATTTATTTAAGGCTTCAGGGTATGCATTTAATGCCTAGATGGCACGCATGTAGAAGTGGTTATGGGTCAAATTAAGAAGATAAGGTAGACTTCCCTAGGAAGGCGTTCATCCTCAAAGGTCAAATGTCCCTTGTGTGTAATGGGTGAAGTGCCCATTTCTTGGAATTAGAACAATATGCTAGCATGGTTCACAACAGCTAGTTATTTTAAGTTTTTTCTAGGGCTTTAGTAAATGTAAAGTTTTGAGTTTCTTTATTTTTGCTTAAGTTATTTAGATTTAGGTTGGGAAAAAATTTTAGTTTTTCTAAGCGTTTAACGTCCAGGCATTCATCACTGAAAGCACAACAAAAAAATAAACCTTAAAAAGTAGATTGATTTTATTATGCACCCAAAATAAATCAAGCCAATTTAAATTAAAGAATAGACCAATATGACCGGGTACCGCTATACACCCTAGAAGAAAGAGAAAATGGGTAGTTGAGCTCTGCCCTTATATAGGTCATCCTAGAACTACAGGTTTAGATCTATGAAGGTCTTGTTTCCAGGATCGTCTCCTTCTTTAGGGACCTCCATTGGGCTTCATAAGAGACCTTTATGCCTATCTGCTAGTAGGGTCAGTATTGCTATTCCCAGACCCCATAGATCCTAAATTAATTGTAAGCTCAAATTAAAATTTTAGTTCAAAAGTGAGTCCTAAGCCCTACAAAATAAACATCAGGAAAATGTAAACAGCACACAAGCAGTTATATTTCCAAACATGTGGGCTACACATTAGTTTCTTGCCAAGCCCACCTATCCTTTTAGGCTATGCTTTAGGACTTAAGCATACCTGCAAGAAAATAAGATTTATATATTTATTCATGACGACAGTCCCCTTTAGCATAGCTCCCTACAAAAGATAGCATTAGTTCCGAAAGAGTGTCGTACCATCCAGTCTAATGGAAAAATAATCTTAGACATATAGTCTAAAATAATACACCATAAAATAAGAAAAATACATCATAAAATATCACATAATATCACAGATTGTCCTAACCTAAGCCTAGGGTCTGTGACATAATGATCTAGTGTGTGAAGAAAATGAGTTTATGTGGCAAGATTTTGTTAGACCTTTTTAAATTCAAGTTTCAATTTGGGTTTCCAATTTTAAAATTAATTTGTTTTTAATACTTTTTAATTTTTATAATTTTGCTTCATAGGTATGTGTCATTGTTATCCTAGTGATTCGAAGTATCAAGATCTCCTTCGGACCAGTAGCATTGTGATCTCGAGTGTTTAGACTATATACCATATGTAGCTAATTATGAAAATTTTTTTATTCTTTTTAACTTCTTTTAGTTTTAGAATTAGTTTAATTTATCACAAGTGATTTCAATTTAAGTAATTTATTGATTTGCAATTTCATTTTTCATTTCAGGTGCATTTTATGTTAAGATGAGATTAAGTATTTAAGAATAAAGAATACAATAAGTTCCATTTTAGGTGGAACCCATTCTATTCAACATCTTAAATCTTGATAGATTGAAACTTGCACCCTAAGGTGAGGATTCATTCTAAAGGTCTAATTAAGATTCTAAGTATCTTAATTAATATTTTTTTGAATTTATTTTGATGATTTAATTTAATATAAATTTAATTCAATGAATGTCTTAGTTGTTATTTTGAATTCTTCTCTTCATCCATTTGCTCTTTCTCTTATTTGATTGATCACTATTGACCTCACTTTTGGAGTGAGCACTCATCCTTCCTATCTTAGGCTTAGGAACCTTCTAGGCACTTGGATTTCCCTAGTCATAAGACACTTCTAGTGACTAAGGGAACCCTAAACACAAGCCTAGAGACTTAGGAAGCCATACCCTAAGCTTAGGTTATACCCTAAGAAAAATAGGTTCTACCTATCTTATGGCCTAAACCAAGACCCATGCTTGCCCACTCATCCAAAACCAACCTCAAGCAAACACAACCAACCTCAATTGAATTTTCTCTTCTATCCAAGCTCCAAGCCAAATTAACTTAGCCCCTAACCCAAGTTAGTTCCACCATGATCCAATGGATCCAACCCAAAACCCATTCAAATGAAGTCTAACCCAAATTGGTTTTCAAAAAGCACTCTAACCATTCAATAGACCATTTCAAACCCTTCCAACACTTACAATCAAAAAAATTGAACTAATTGAATTTAATCAACCCAAGTTAGCCCATTTGACCGAAAAGATCCAAATGAGCCAAAATCCAATAATCTAAATCAATTGCAATCAAGGCCACCAATCAACACTAAATCCATCATTGATCCCTTCTCAACTCCAAATTCAATCCAATTCAACCCAACCAACCCAATTGGTCCACTTGACCCAAAGTGGCCTAAATGACCAAGTTGACTCATTACTCAATCCAACCTAAATTAGATTGAATCAACCCATCCACTCTTCTATATAATGATTGTTAATCATCTTTGATAATCCAATTTCAATCAATTGGGTCAAACCAAACCAATTTGATCACTTGATACAAGTTAATCCAATTAACCCATATGGACCAAAATGAACCAAATCTCATCTCAACCTCAATTAATTGAAATCAATGACTCCCATCAATCATAAATTGAGTATTGAACATGACTCAATCACCAATTAGTCCTAACCAAGCTAATTTGGTCTCTTGACCCAGGTTGACCCAATTTGACCTAAAGGGCCAAATTGAGTCAAATCAAATTCTAAACCCAATTGATTGAAACCAATGGCTCTAATCAATCATAAATTGATTATTGAACATGATTCAACCTTCAAACCCAATTTGTTCAACCTAACCCAATTGACTCCTTTAGCCCAAATTGACCTAAAAGGGCCAATTGAACCTAATCCTTTCTAAATCTAAATTGATTCAAATCAATGCCTATAATTATTCTCAAATGATTAATTGAACCTTAACCAACCCTCAACTGAAGTCAATTTTGCCAATTTGACCAAATTGGTCAACTTAGCCCATTTGACCCAAATGAACCCATATGAGCCAAAATCAAATCCACTTCAAATTGAACCAAACCAATTGCACCAATACATTTCAAATGATCATTTGAACATACCCAAACCCTTGGTTTGACCCAATTTGACCAATTAGTCAACCTAGCCTAATTGAACCCCATTTGACCCATATGGGTCAAATTGAGCCAAACCCAACCAAACTTGGCATGACTCATTCTTGTGTCTCCATGGGCCAGCCCAAGTGGATCCAACCCATTGTGAAACTGGTTTGGGTCAAAACGCTTGAACCAAGCCACCCAAATAGGACAAAACCCCTATTTGGATGGGTTCACCCACTCTCCAAGCCTTGGCAACCACCCTTAACACTTCTTGGACACTAGGACCACTAATCCAACTTGACCCAAGGCTATTGGGTTCATCCTTTGGCCATGAGAGGGTGAACTCACTCATGGCTCTTTATTGGTTCGCTTGGTGAAGGAGGTACACTGCATGCTAGCCCATGCTTGTGCACCTCCACCTCTCAAGTCTGCCACCTTGACCTACCAGTCGGATGACTGGTGAGCCAATCTCAACCCTTGGTTCACTTGGAGAGGAGAGTATACTCTTTCCCATCCATTCAAACTTCACATAGAGCTTCCCCAGAGTATTCCGAGCAATCCTAGACCCTTCCCCAAATCCCTAATGCTCTCCATCGCTGGCGAGACCAACCACCGACTGAAATGGAGAGCCCCGTCAGTCAAACCTCACTAAAACTCTTCTAAACTTAAATTAAATCTTCCCACACCTTCCCCTCACTCTAGCGAGTCAAAATGAATCCATCCCCAATAGATTTGATCACCAAAAGGCACTCCGAGACCAACTCCGATGAGCTTTGCGATGGCACTTGGCCCACAGAGGAATCAGTAGGGAGGAGGCAACAAGAGATCTTCTCAATAGAACTTTGTCTCTTCAAGATGAAACTATCTCAATCAACAGACTATTGGTCTCTAGCTCTAGTGAGGTAAAAATCTGGCAAACCTTAGATTTTCTCATAGGTGTTGGTTTTTTGTGAAGTGAATCATGATTTTACACAATTTCCATCGTAGGATCTTTTAAATTTCCTCCCTACACATTTTGGAGTAGATCTCATCATCCGGCGAGCTCAGATCAAGTAATAAAAGGCAGATGGTGTCCATCTTTTACCGCTCGGGGGATGACAGATCATCAACTGTTCATTCAACATGATTAGAACATATGATCATGATTTAATCCATAAGATTATCCAATTTATTCCTTCCAAAACCATGAGATTAATCCTAGATGTTTGATCCGAGATTAGATGGCAGGGATGAAACAGCGTCTACCGTCGTTGACTCAGCTGTTACATCAGACGTTTCAAATAACCTATCCTGTGGCACCACGTGGAAAGCAATATCACATCAGCTTTTGCATGGCGCTAACGGTCTAGGAGGTTAATTAAGTGTTAAAATTGTAATTAAATAGCCAGAACTTTGAAATTTTATAACTAATCATAGAAAAAAATTCAAAAAATACAAATAAACCCATTTTTGAAAGAATAAACAGAGGAGAATTTAATAAAAATAAAAACCCTAATGTTTGGTTAATGAATAATGCTTAATAGGGTTTGAAGTTTAGGCTAATTACCATAATTAGGGCTTAATTATTTGTCCAATTAATCTCAAATTTGGTGGGTTAATCGCATGGGATGTCCTCAACCTCCCATAATTTTCTTGAACTTTATTGTCCATGTAGTTCAAAGAATTTGAAATTTCAATCCTAATCACCCTCCTTAATCAATTTAATAATTACAAAAAAATCCTAAAAAGTCAAAATTAGATGATTAATGATGATTAATCATTGTTAACAGTGGGAATGGTGAGGGGAAATAATTAGGACCTCTTTCCTAATTATTTTCCTAAGTTCATTTCCATAGGATGGTTAACTAATGCATGTGTTAATTAAAGCTTAATTAAGTAAATTA
The DNA here is from genome assembly GCA_021442155.1 of Cymbidium sinense. Taxonomy (NCBI): domain Eukaryota; kingdom Viridiplantae; phylum Streptophyta; class Magnoliopsida; order Asparagales; family Orchidaceae; genus Cymbidium; species Cymbidium sinense. The sequence continues at coordinate 31,164,024 of CM038229.1, forward strand.
GTGGCGAAGTCAAATAAAATTAAAATTGATAATTATTTCAGAGAGTTCAAATTCAATTCATGGGGTTCTCTTTATGTGTTCAATAACATAAAGATCTTTAAGAAACTTATGGTTAACCCATGAGTGTGGGAAAACCGTGCAAGTACTTAATTTTTTTTTTTAATTTAATTAACCTTTAAGTATGGGCCTCATTGCATTAGGTCTTGTTAAGTGCATTGCAAATTTTGATTACTCATTGGCATATCATTAGAGGTTAATGATTAAGTGGTTAATCAAATTAAATAAGCTTAAGAAAGGTGAAATTAAATTAATTGCTTAATGACTTGAACATAATCAATCCATAAAAGTTACTTAATTATTTTTCCTTAAATACATTAAGTCACTAACATGGGATGGGGAAAAACAGAAAACAACATTTCTCCTATTTAAGTTTTAATAATTCAAATCAAAAATTAAACTTCATAACAACTTTGGCTAATTTAAAAGAACATTTATTTGACTTGATTGTCCTTAGTTATTAATGTGATTGAATGTATTATGTGGCAATGTTTAATCATTGACATTTGTATCATGTATTCATATTTTCAAATAAAAGAATCAAGTGAATATGGTTATATATGTGTAAGTTGCATGTGTTGAATTAATCCTATAATATGGTGTGGCTATTATCACTAATAAATCTTAAATTATTTTCAAAATTATAAACTAATGATAAAAATTTTAAAAATTAATTTTAGTTATGAATATTCAATATAATTTACATTCACTTATAGTTTAAACATGTTAAAGGATTATTTTATTTTTATGATTCATGTGTGTGTTTACATGTGTTGAATGTTAGTTAGTATATAGTTTAGACATCCCAGGAACACGAGGCTTTAAGTATCCCCAAGGAGGTCTTAAAGTACTTCACTTTTCTGGTTTAACAACAACATGTACTTACTTAATTTCATTTTTATGTGTACATGTGCTAGCATTTGGATAGAGCTTTACTTTACATGAGTAAACAATTTGCTAATATACAATCTTTTGCATGTTTTTCATCCCTATGTTAGTGTATACATTTATATGTATTTAGGATAACAAGTATATTGTCTAGATATCCTGGGACTACAAGGCTTTAAATAGCTCCATGGAAGTCTTAGATTACCTCACTTCCCTAGTTTAACAATGTCACGTACTTGCTTAAATCTCTAATACATGTGTATGTATACTTAGTTAAGGAATGGAATCTCTTTGTTTTATTAAAAATACATGCAAAAATAATCATTCAAGTGTGCCAAAAATACACACATATACTTTGCATGAATAGGTATGTTAAATTAAATATCATAAGAGTGAAGACATATGCATACTATTAATGATGAAAAGGAATGATGGAATGTTATCCATGTGATAGTGATTCAATCTCCTTAACCTTAAGATGCATTTCATGTTGAATAGGATTCTTAAAGATTAACCTAAATTTAGGATTAATAAAATGTTTAATAAATCACTCATTAAAAGAAATCAAATTTATAATAATATGCTTTTAGAAAATAACTTAGGGTAGGGATAAAGAGGGTCAAACCTCTTTCCTCTCTTTATAATAATTATATGATAAGTAAATATTAAGTGAAACAAAAGAGAAATATAAATTAAAATCCATTAATCTTTGTAATAGCTTGAAGTGAAACCTCCCCTCATGTGTAATTTGAACATTCCAAAACCCTTATATAATCATAAATCTAAAGCTTAGCTAAGACATACCACACTAAACCTTAGCACACACATTAGAATACTAAATCACCACTTCTAGCTCTAAGTTAAGATGGTGTAAGTTGAAATATTATGTTTTATTTTAGATGTAATGTTTTAGACTAGATGTTAGAATTATTTATGCGTAGACTAGATGTTTGGTCGCTATTAGCTTAATGATATTTTCTGCAGGGGATTGTGCTAAAAGGGTCACTAAAATAATAAATAAATATAAATGCTCTTACTTGCAGGTTGTTTATGACCCTAAGCATAATCCACATTAGGACAGGTGGGCTTGGTTACCCATGAGCAGGGTGCTAAGTCCATATTTATAGAATATAACTACTTGGATTGTATGTTTGTTTAGCTAACATCTATTTTGCAGGTGTAGTTAGATTTTATTTTTCATAAATATGTAATTTTGTAATAGGAATTATGCTTCATGTTATGGGGTTTTGGATGAGCAGTGGCTAAAAGGCAAAGACCTGGGAGGCCCTATGAAGCCTTGAGTAAATCAAACTAAAGGAAGAAGGGTGAAGGAAAAGCAAAGAATGAAGACCCCTATAGCATCTATTTAATTATAGTTGTAATATTCTTCTGTAATCCGAGTTGTATAAGGGTAAAGCTCAGCTACCAATTTCTTTCTTTTTCATGGTGTATGGTAGTACTCCGCCGCATTGGCCTTTTATTCTTTTTTAAAAAAATCTATGAATGTTTGATTATTGTACTTAACTTATGCAATAGAAATGGCATGTCTTTTATATATTTCTTAAAGCTTGATGATTGAATATATGGCCTGGATGCGGTAAGCTCTTTAAGATAAAATTAATTTTACTCCACTAATAACTCATAACTAAATTGTACATATAACTTATAACCACACTTTAAAGCCTAGGTTATGATCAAGATAATTTAAAGATTTAGCAATCTCTCAGTTCACTGATGTATGCTATAACAATCATGCATATCATCTTATTTTACTCATGAATAGAGAGGGTCTCCATTCTTGCACGATAAGGGAATGCTTGACCTTTAAGGGCATCCTTTGTAGTGGAGAACACCTCCTCCGACTAATTTAGCCCATAAAATAATTTCAACATGCATTTAGGCATAATTATCTCAAGGCTTTGTCCAAATGAATGTATCAAAATGGTGTAAAAGATTATAAAATTTACATTAGTCTAAATCATCCTTTCATGTTAATCATGATCTAGTCTCTTAAGGAGTGAGTTTAGGACTCTAGTTTCCCTTCCTAAATAAATAATAGCCTAGTTATCTTGCACTTACATAAGACTGGCCTACATGATTTTAAAGCATTGGAGGTGTTAGCTGGCAGCCATTCCTAGCAGTTGTAAGTCTAGAAGAGTTGGGAGGGGTTTATCCTCTCTTATGGAGATAAACCACTATGCCCCATTTTCTAATTAGCCTTAGGTCGTGCTCTTAGCTTGTGCTAAAGCATCCTAGATTTAGGATCTGAGGCTACTTATCTTTTTTTGAGCTACAAGTATAAGTCCTCACCTCTTAGGCTTTTTCATAATTTTGTGTGATGAACTATAAGCCCTAGTATTCTAATAAAATTTCAACTCAAATAAAAATAAACTCTCTTTCAAATGTATAAATACTCACTATATTACAAACTAGAGTGCTCACTAGGCTTCCTAATATTATGAGTGCTTCCTACTTATCTTCCTTTGAGATTCATAAATAAGTCTTTCCACTTGAACTCTCCCACTTGATTTCCAAAAATACCAAATCCTTTGATAGTCTAACCTTGAGATCTTTGGAGATATTTATTGACTACTTTAATCGAGAGTTTTCTTAAAAAATTCTTATTTTCTAGGATGTAATTAACTATGGAAGATTCCTTCCAAAGAGAACTAAAGATCCTGACATAAAATAAACCTTGCTTTACTTTTTCATGTAAAGTAGGGGAAAGATCGCTAGTATATATGAAGACTCATCTACCTTAGGAGTCCTTATTAAGTGATTAGGTCAATTATAGGGTGATGTTTCCATCTTTTGAGATGTTACATCATACCTTAATGTCGTACCCGATCACTTCAACAAGTATCCCCTAAGATCTATGCGGTGCATACAACGACTCCAAATTAAAACACCATAATCACATTTTAATTTGGTTTTGTTTCTTTAAAGTATTCCTCTTCAATTAAGTGTTGACTATACACCTTGTGTATCTCACCATTTGATTTAATGATAACAAACCTTGTGTAATAAGAACTAATTATCTTTTTGCATGATAAATTATTCACATTAATCTTTATGAATGACATTCATAATTTTTAGATTTGTATTGATGATATATATATATATATATATTATATATGATGCTACTAATCAAGTGAAATCCAAGTGTGCAGAAAAATTGTTTAACTCCACATTCTTCAGTCAATTTAGGATGCTAAAGCTATTGGACATGAACTTGGGAATTTTTCAAGGATTAACTATATTAAGGAAAATGAAAAGCTCACTAAAATAAAATAAATCATTCATTCATTTCAAAATAATTTATTTGATGATTATTCATAAATTATACATTTCATATTTACAATAATTCTTCAAATTATTCATTTTGGATAATGTGAACTAAATGTGTAAACTTTATTTCATTTATTATGCTTCCATGCAAATTAAATTAAGTTCACATTTTATTTAATTATTCTCATGCTTAGGCATGTTCATTATCTATTTTTTTTTGAATCCATGAATTTAAATTAACCAAATATTATTCAAGGTATTATTTTTCTCTCTTCTATCATTCTAGTCTTCTCTCTCTTATCTTATCTCTCATCCAAAACCTTTTTGGCCGAATTTTGTTCATGATTATTTTCTAAATAAATTTTGTGAAAGTTATGCAAATTATTTCCATAATTATCTTATATTTTCTAAATTAAAAAATTTATTTATTTGAATATTTAATTTGAATTAGTTTTTAATTCAAATTGAATATTCCTTTGATTACATATGAAAATTTGAACTCTCCTCTTTATAGGATGTTTTGTGGCTGATCATATGTTAATCAAGTTTATTTAATTTTAATTTATTTGAGTTAATTCAAATTAAATTAAAATAAGCCATGGAAATATCTTCTTTCCTTTTATATAAATTCTATTTTTGGAAACCTCCTTTGGCCAACTATATTTATTCAAATTTAATTTATCTCTTGATGAAATTGATTTAAACTCTTAATATCTGATCCATCATCATTTAATTCGAATTAAGTACACTAAAATAAATCTAATCTATTTTAGGAAAGTAGCTTGGCCGAATTTTTTGAATATTCCTTGGATTTTATTAAATAAAGCTTGTATGTTATCTCTTTCCTTCCTTCATTCAATCAAGATAAATTTATTGAATATTACATGATATTGCATTAAATACTAATTTAATTCCATCATCAAAACTACCTTTTTTTAATATATCATGCTTAATTTAAATTAATCAAATTTGAATTATTCCCTTTTTCACTTGGACAATTAATTATGTCATGACTTGTTTGGTAGTAATTCAAACTCTTCTCTCCACTCTCTCTATTTATCTTGGGCACATAAGCATTAAATTTTTAATTACCTTATAAATCAGGTCATATGATGATTTGATTCAATTTAAATCTCTTTCCAAATTAAATTCCCTCCTTATCCCCTCTTTTGTTGATTTTCTTCATCATGATAATTTAATTTAATTTAATTTATTCAAATTGAATCACTTACTAATTAAAATTTCTATTTTTCTTGCCTTGGACGAAATCCCTCTTATAAAATTTGAATTTCAAATTGATTTTTTAATTAAACCAACCTTCCATATTAAATTCCTTCCTATTTCTCTTTGGTCAATTTTTTTATCTGATGCCATTTATTTTTATTTTTATTTGGTTTATGTTTAAATTAATTCCAAATGAGTTTCCCTCTTATTTTTACTTCTCTTGGCCGAACCTTATGACCCATTGTATTATAAATAATGTTCCTTATACTATGTTAACTTCTCTTAGAAAATCTCTCTTAAAAAAACTATCTCTTGGCTGAATTTTTGTAAAACCTTTCGAGATCTCTTCTTGGTGAATCAAGTGCTAATTTCTTAATCCTTTTTCCATCCTCCAACCTAAAAGTGAATGCCTTTAGGATTGTACAAAAGAACTTGGAGGATTCGTGGATTTCCTTGTGGCTGAAAGCTTATCAAGGTGCTTTCACTCTATTTTATGATTTTACATGCTAAGTGACCTTATTCCCCCTCTTGGCTTGAGTTTCTTATGCATTTGGTCAGTTTGTTTTGTGCTTAAATTATCTATTTCTATACTTTCTCAAGTTGTCCAAAAGCTTTGATATTGATGAATTTAAGTGTATTATTGCAAGTTGTTTTCTCTTCATTATTCCTACATGTTCTAAAGAGAGATTATTATCTTTGTGATTATTTCATATAAAAAAACTTGAGAGCAAGAAGTTATATTACTTCTAAATCATCTCATAATTTACATAAATAATCATTTATTTAAAAAGATATTTCATTTGAGTTTATGTGATTTAAAATTTCATTTTCATTTGATCTTTTGAAAAACTCTAAGTCTATTTCTAACAAGAAATTGATTCAAGTTTTAAATCATTATTGTGCTATATTTCAAATCATAAATTAAAATACCTTGATTTCAAGTTATCATAATCTCATCAAATATTTTAAAGATTCACTTACATCATATATATATTTCAAGTTTAATTATTGGTTGAATTTAAATATAAATTAAAGTGAGCTATCTTTCATTCCTTTGAATTTACTTGTCCTAATATTGTTATAGTTGGGTTGTGAAAGCAAAATTATTTTTAAATTGTGAGTTAGATCCTTCTTTCTCCTTTTTCTTATTTTATTGTTGGGTTGTACTTTCCCGTTAAGGAAAGTACATCGTTGGGTTATGCTTGACTATTAAGGATATTATATTCTTAGGTTGTACTTGCCAGTTAAGAAATATATGGTGTTGGGTTGTACTTGTCCATGAAGTAGAGTATGGGAGATTTGTTGTAATTTTATTTTGATTTAGTGAATTCCTAGCTTGGGTTGCTAGGCGTTGACGTAGGTTAGTTTTTGGGGTTTGGCCGAACCACGTAAAAATCTCTATGTTCTCTTTCTTTATTTTCTGCACTTTAATTTTCTATATTGTTGTTAATTGCCGTTTTATTTATCTACAACTTTATCATTTAAAATTTAAGTTTTATACATTAAATTTTCTAAAATTATTTTTTCAACCTCCCCATGCTTCCTTCTTGGGTGACGTAGCCTCTTAACAATAAGTTCAATTAAGGTTCCTTTATCATAATTTAATTTGATTTGAATTAGTTTTCACTCTAAATTTAATTCATTTGTTATTATAGTTTTAGTTTTATAATTTGGCTTTTTTCATTTTTCCTAATTTGATTTGTATTATTCATTTAACTTAGATTATTGAAGTTCAATTATTATATTAAAGTTTTTGTTACTTTAATTTACTTTGGTCTAGCTTTCATTTCACTTCCTTATACATTTAATTTTGGTTTTAAATTCACTTGGTTTGTTGATTAATATTTCTTTTATGTTTACATTCATTAATGTTCATTAACTTAAATGAACTTATCAATCTTAATTTTGATGTCATCATTTCATTATATTTCATTTTTATAATTTATTTATTTTATTTTCAATTGGTATGCTTAAGTTTTATCTTGATTTCTTTTATTTCATTTATTTGTTTCATTAATATTCTTATATTTTTTATTGAGTTTAAATTGAAATGGTTCATTTCAAGTTATGATTTTATTAACATTTATGTATTTATCTCCAATTATCTTTTAAAGAAGTAATATCTTCATTATTTCAGAATGGTTCATTCTTATCATTTGATTTAGTGTGATTACTATATTTATTTAAGAAGTCTAAGAAGAGTTGTTCCTGTATATTAGCCTATCCTAATTTATTTTAATGCTTGTCATTTAGGTTCAATCAATTCATCCTTATTAAGTTTATTTGTATTTATATTTACTTTATTCTTTTGATTTAAATGACCTTAATAGCCTCATAAGTTCAAAGATTAATGAATTTTACATTTCTAGTTATTAGTGAGTTTATGATCAATTATTGAATTATTAATTTTGAACTTTAATTGAATTTCATATTATTTTTGTTTTATCCTTAATATTAAACCCAAGCTTATGTTTAATTAAGTCTCTTGGCATTCAAATTATTTGGAAGTTTTCTTCAAGTGTTTATATATATATATATATATATATATATATATATATATATATATATATATATATTATAATGTTTTAAACTTATTTTATAAATTTAATAAAAAATTATAATTTTTTGATTTATTAGTTCACTTATATTGAGCTAGAGACTTGGAAATTCAATAATTCCAAGTCTAAAGGTCAATTAGGTATGAAAGTTTTATAACAAGTGGGGTTCCTTACCAAGTTAAGTTTTCTAATATTTCACCCTAATCAGATGTATATCTTGGGTTTAATTAAAGTTTTAATTATTTTATTAATACCTAAATTAAGCTTAATTTAGAGAAAATCACTTAAGGGTTTTATTTATCATAGATTCCTCTCTAAAAGATGCTTCAATAGAAGCTTTATTCATAATTTTTAAAATTTTGGTTGATTTACTATGATTTTTCTAAGTTTAGGTTGATTATTTGAATTAATTAATTTAATTAATCATTAAATTAGGTGATTTTGTGTTTTATTAAGTTTCATGGAGTTTCAATGATGTAATTAAATTTATTAGGATGTGCGATGATGATTTAAGTTATTTCTATGATTTTTTATAATTTTCTTTAATTAATATTTATTTATTTCATTAAAATTAGGTTTTGGGATTAAAAATTTATTATCTTTTAATTTACTTTGTAATAAATGATGAAAATTTTCTCTAAGGTATATTTTAACATCAGTTTTAGTTCCCCAACAAATTATTAAGATTAATGGATTTGGATTAATTTAGGTTAGAAAATTTTCATTAAATCCAAATTAATCAAAAGTTACTCCATAAATTTTGGGAATTTTAATTTTAATGGATTCCTCTCATTGAAATGAATCAATAGATATTTTATTAAAAAATTTTACTTAATATTTAATTTATTATAATTTTTTTGAAGTTTATACCATTTTTTTGCAATTTTTGAAATTAAATATCTTGGTTTTCATCCTTACCATTTTTTCTGCAAGTTTTTACCATTCTCTGGGTTCTACTTCCTATAGATACAAGCCTCCATAGTTAATTACCCCTCTTACAATAGTAGGAGAGCACTCTCAATTAAGGTTGAAAATGAACATATCTATCTTATACGCATTTTGGTGTCTTAAAAGTGTGTGAGGCATAGATGATTGTCTAAAAGGAAATGTGAGAGTAATCCTGATTAAAATCCCATGGTTTTTTCATCCCAAGACAATATTATTCCAACCAACCAACATTACAGGGACATAGTCGTAATGTCTAGAGAGTCTAATTAGTAGCCATGGGTTGCCTCATTTCAAGTATCTCGAGTAGACTTAAGATTATAGTGTAGGTAATATAGGAGTGTTCACATAGTGAAAACATTATAAGGTGTTCATATGGTGAAAGGAAAGATGTTCACATGGTGAATGAATAAAAATTTGGGCTTATATCAATTTGGAAGGCAAAATTGAGGTTATCCACATGGTGGACAGATGTAGATTTGTTTGAATGATGAACAAATTATGTGTGTCCGTGTGACGAATGAATAGATGTTCACATGGTGAACATACAAGAAGTTGGACCGTACATTCCAAAATTAAGTTTGTTCATAGAGTGGAAAGAAATTGATTTGTTCACATGGTAAACAAAATATGTGGTGTCTGCATGATAAATGAATAGATGTTCACATGGTGAACATACAAAAGGTTGGACCTAACATTCCTTTTAGAATGCAAAAAATAGGGTGTTTGCATAGCAAATGAATAGAAAATCTAGGCTTACATCATTATGGATTGCCATATAAATGTTATCCATAAATTGGGTAGACAAAATGGTGTTTGTGTAGCAAATGAATAAAAATTGAATTTTATTAAAAGTACATAAAATTCTCATTTTAGGACCCAAAGCCTGGGCACTAGGACTCGGCACCATGGCTTTGGAGCCCATTGCTTATGTGGCATGACATGGGGGCAGATGAGCTAGAGGCTCAACACCTCAACGCTATGTATATAACATCATGACTCCAATATTATTAGTTCTTTAACTGTTTGAACAACATTGCAACATCGCCTTGTAGAGACGCGACGCTGTTCAAGATTCTTGACAAGCATGCAATGGGTTTTAAGGGAAAAAGATTGCCTCATTTTAATGAGCATGGCAGCATCGAGTCAAAGCGCTGCATTGCTGCACTCTTTTCATGTGCGTCGATTATAAAATTTATTATAATTAAATCTATCTTTTTGATCGCATCGTAACTGATGGGACAGGTTGACTAGCACCTCTATCCTACATATGGGCACCACAACGCTGAGGCTGTGTTCTTCAATTGGAGATGTTAGTGCCTTAATTCTAGGCCTGAGCGCCATGGTGTTGGGGTCTAAATTATAAATAAATGCAAAGGCTGTTAAGGATTTTCATTCAACGATCCCTTCTCCTAAGGATTTTCTTTCTCTTCTAGCTCTTTTTTACTTTCTAAATTATAATATTAATCATGCCTCTCAGAAGAGTAGTGAGCAAGAAGAGGGCATCTAGCTATGTCAACTGCTTCATTAGAACCGATGTCGAGGAGCGGTAGCAACACGCTCTCCTTCACATGCATGTGATTCTAGAAAGGTCTTTCTAGAATCTCGGTGGCAGCATGGAGGGGATAATCATGGAGCAAAGGTGGCTTAAGCTAACTTATGAAAAAAAACTCATGCATCATCCCGATGGTGCATGAATTCTTTACAAATGCACGAGATGGCCAAGACAATAAAGCATATATCTGGGGGAAACTAGCAACTTATGACAGTAGTGTTATAAGCGCATAATATGATCTTCTTAATATTTTGTATGATTAATATCTCTCCTACTACAATGACCATCCAGATTTCTATGCGATCATTCTTTTTCTTTCTAGAAAAAAATGAAAGTATGTAATGGAAATGGCGAGAAGAAAAGATTATCAACTTTCCTACTGCTAGTATGATTATCGCTTCTAAGACTTGGAACTAATTCATTACTGCTAAGCTTATGCCCTATAGTATCATTAGTGAGGCTACCAAGGATAGGACTATTTAAAATTTTTCTATTAAAAAGAGTTCTCGATCGATGTCTAGAAAGGTTATTTTTAATTCTATTTGTAATATGCTGAAGGAGAGCACTACTATGAGGAACGACCACTCTTTTCTTATTTATGATTTGTGTGTCACAATGGGTGCAGTAGGAGGGCCTGATGAAGAGGTACAACTTTAGAAGGTTCCTCTAACAAAAAGGGTGAATGAGGGATTTGAGAATAGATTTGAAGCGGGAGAGAGTTCACATCCTCCTCAATTTAGATCCTAAACTTCTATGTCCTTGGCCAATAAGTTTAAGGGGTTGATAGCCATGTCAAAAACTTGTGAAAGAGAGTGGATAAAAGTAGTTGTACGCAATAGATGCTGGAATGTAAATTTGACCATCATATGGGTCAATAGTAGATGTAGCTCTCTTACATGGTCCAGTTTAACACTAGACTAGTCAACAAATTTTAGAATTACAACCTTGTAGATCCTAGCCAGGTCTCCTTCCCTACGACACCAAAATTTTAGCTCTATGTGATTATCTATTCGATATTAGGTATGAAGGAGGAAGAAGAAGAGGAAGAGGAGGGATATTGTTTCCTCCCTAGCAGAAAATTTTAAGTATTTTTTCACATAGTAAGATTATAGCATTGCATTGTCGACTACCATGATGCTATAAGATTTTATTTCTTTTTTATCAAAATATTCTAAATCATATTCCAAGTGACACATGGGTATCACACGACAATGCTAATGCTATGGCGTTGTAGTGTTTTGATATTATTTTACTTATATTAGGACATGGCACCATGGCGTTGATGGTATGGTACTGTGGCGCTATGTGATTTTGTTAAATCATTGTGGCACTAATTCTTGGGTGTTGTTATGCCACTTTTGCAATATGAATACCCAAGAGTGCAGCATCGTAGTGCCGATATTCAATGCCTTGGTGTTGTAGTCCAAAATTTGAATTTAAAGTATGAATCTTTACTTTTTTTTTTAGAAATTTAGGCAATATTTTGCCTTAGCAGTGCTAAATTTCAAAATTACATAGTGCAGAGCACTCTTCTTCCTTATCCCAGATTTAAGATCAATGGAAGGGAGAGAGTTTTCTTCTTAGGCTAAAATAAAATTCAACGATGAACGTCTTCAAAGCTCCAGGTTTTACACACCAAATCAAAGGTCAATAATGGGATTTTTATTTACCCAATAAGAAAGAACATAAATTCTTTACTTGAAGTGAGAAATCTTAGAGTGAAGAGTGATCACTAGTTCAAAGAGAGTGGAGTCAAGTGAAAAAAGATCTTTGGAAAACTACTCACTCCTATTTATAGTACTGGGCTAATAATTATTCCCTCTCAATAGCCAGTGCAGTACCTCAGCACCAAGATCATGATGCTACGACTCTGTATCATAATTCGACAGCTGGACTGGGCAATTATTTCTTCTAGAGGGCTAGAGCAGCGCCTTGGCACCAAGATTGCGATGCCACATCACTATACCGTAACTTGACAGCTAGACCAGATAGTTATTTCATTTAGAAGGCCAGTGTAGCACCTCAGTATTATGAACATAGTGTCACTATGCTATAGCCAAAATAAATAATTTTATTTTATTGCTTTTGCTGTAAACAAAATTTCTCCCAATGAATGTATTATATCATTAGGGCATGATGCATTCATTGTCTTGATCTTCTATTAGTTATAGTATACATATATAGAGAGACAGTTAAGCAAAAGAATTGAAGACTTTGATACGTTTCCCCAATAATCTTCATGTATTACACGATAATAGAGACAATTACATGAAGAAATTTTAGCTACAATAGTTGGCCTAGATTTTTCTAATAAAAATAGAAGTTGTATGAGCTCTATAGGCCATAGCAGCCTACCTCTCACATGCTTCATGGAGATGTTGATGGGTAGCCTATTGATTACACTCTAATGAAGAAAGAGTTTGCATAAGTTTGGACACCTGAGCATCAACCTATGAGCAATCTTCTTTATAGCTGTGACAGCTTGTCTAATCATAGCTCTCCTTTCTAGTAAATATTATTTTCTCTATTGTAGTTATGTTAATTTAATAGAGATATCAAGGAGTTCCATTTATGCTCTAGAAAGCTCCCTTTACAAGGATCTCAAAGCTTTTAGACTATGCTCTAGATCTTAACGAATTAAGAAGACTTGATGTGAAATAGCATTGATTGATGTTTCAGTAGTAGTAAGTGTATCTGACAATACCTCCTCATAGGTAGTGCACAAAGAGAATAGTCTGAATTCAACATCTCTACAAAGGGATTCCCATAACTATAATTTTCTTTCTTTTAGACCTAGAGCACCAACATGATCTAGTAAAGAATATGCTTTTACATAGTAGTTGGGTAGATCTATCAAAACTTCTAAGTCAGCACTCAGAAGTAGTTGACATAAGGCTATTATTATATGATATAAGCTTTTTGAAGGAAAACCGTGCAAGGGAGTTGAAGCCTATGCTGCATTTTGAAATCAAACATGAAATTTCTAGTCCAGATAACTGCCTTTGAACTATATGTTTCAGATTAGATATAAGGTGACTTTTGCATAAGAATATAGATTTAAGGAGTCATCTTGGATTGCACTCTCCATCACCCAAGTTGAATCAAATAAAATTGGTTCAAAACTAATAACCATAGTACCAGACTCCTCTGTATGTGTATTTTCTCTATTATATATATGATCATTACTAGTAGATTGAATGTACACTAAAAAAACTGCATTGGTATTTGTAGATAATACCAGTGTGACATCACTCTCCTTTTGCTCTACTAGTGGTTCATCTGCTATTGGAAAGGCAAGAATGTAAATTAAGTTGTCTACATATACAACTCTTTTGTTAGAATCAACTAGTGTGGGGCTATAGAGATTCTTATTATCTTTCCCTTGCGTATCTAAAATTTGACACCATCATTTCCTATTACCTTTTTAATCGTCTAATGCTCTTTTAGATGCATTAGTCATATGTGGTATAGGTTGAACTGATCTAGTCTTTCACATTTTATGATTGTATATGCAAAAGCCTAGCTCTAAGAAGGAAGAGAAAGTGTGGCGGATCCATATTAACCATAAATGATTGACCCCTATATCTGTCCCTTATGGAGGTATATAGAAATTGGAATGAGTCTGCAAGTGAAATGTGAAGGTCCATGCTATAGAGGTTACCACTAAATAGACTGCTGATAAAAGTGCTCCCAAGGAATGAGTATCGATTATATTCATTATTAGCTGTAACCCATATATAGGTGTAGCTTGAATACATTTGAACTACCTAGACATCCTATTGGAGTTGTAACCTTCTAGAATTATAGATTCGTGGCGACAATAGCATAGCCAAGTGGATCTTAGTCCAATAAGATATTTTGTGATGTGTCTGTATCCTGACTTTGATGATAGCAGGGGAGTGCCTCTATTAGTAAGAGAGTCTGTGAATTTCTATCCCATACTTCGAATATACGGACTATAGAAGAATGATTTGTGGATAATTTGATAATGATCTATCATGTACACTAGGGTGAACATGAAGGTTCATATCTGATTTCTATCTACAGAGACTGTAGCTATGTTCAATTGCATAATCATAGGAAATTTTTGCTCTCTAAAATAGGATGGTGTATCAAGATAACTGAAGGCTCATAAAATATGAGCATGAATTCACCCATGTAGATAGTGTCAAGGAAAATCCACATCATAGTGTCATGAACTGGTCATGACACTTACTCTGCCTAATCCATGATATAAGTAGGCTAGTGATGTAGGTGCTAATGATATCCTTTCATCACGAGTGAGTAGGCTAGCCACCAATAAGGTAGAAGGATGAAATAGTTTATTGTGTCTAAAGAATACAAGTAGCATAGCCAAGTGATAATGAAAGTCACTAAAGATAGCTCCTCATCAATATTCCGTGCTAGTATCTGATAGGAGTTGACTTTTCTCATTGACTAAAATTTAGCTTTATCGGATGTATGGGAACCATTATCGAATGGATCTTCAAGCCATGCAAAATATGGTAGATTCATCCCTGAATAGGGGAAGCTTTCTAACATGTATGTAGAGTAGTCATATTTTAACATATATGACCTGTCCTCCATTTTTTGGATAGCCTTTGGTAATGAGCCAAGGTGCGATATAGTCCTTAAGAATATATATAGCTACCTCTTCTGTGTTGGCCATCTAGCTGGTGCTGAAAAAGCTCATGGTCTGGTGGAATACATTCTTCTTAAGAAGTTCCTATATTTGTTAGTCGTGTTACATCTTGCATATCTACTATGGTGATTATCAATTCATGTGGACCAACCCAACAAGTATTAATAGCTCTATCTTATGGGGAAAATTTGTCACACCATATAGAACTTAGGAATTCTTATTTGGATGATCAAATGTGTCATTAAAGAGTAAATATATTATCACGTAAGATAAACATATTAACCTATAATGGATTCAATCATTTAATAAAAGACTCCTAAGGCTAATGGGTCTTTCATGTACCAAAGAGTTTTTCCTTGAACTATATTGGAAGTAGGGAAATGTTTATTTTAAATTGGGTTCATGGTTTCCTATATGGGAAAACCCTTATAATTAATTACATCTTAGGAATGGGGGACCTTTTCCTAAGAATACTCTCAATTAAAGAAATAAGTTATTATTTTTATAGAATTCTAAGTTGTTTTCAAAGGAATGATATTTTGAAATTTCAATTAGGAATGATCCAAAGTGGAAAGAGTTTTTTTTGGAAGCTAATTGGGATTAGGTAGGAAATATCTATTAATATTGGAATGCCCAGTAGGCATTTCAACTATTCTATCATTGGGCTTTAAATTTTGGAATTTAATTTAGATTTTGAGTTGACATTTTCTTAGAAATATAGGGCTTAGATTTAAGCAGTGCGAGACTATAGAAATGCCTAGGGTTAAAGACTTACTCCAAGAAGGATGCTCCAGAACCTAAGTTTATAATTGCTTCGAACACAAGTCAGATGCTTGACCTAGTTTTATTACTTGGGATTTATCAGCCATTCCGCTCACTTGAGAAAATAGACTTATCCCTGACTCTTTTGGACTTATAACCCACCTAGAATGGCTTCCAGCTAACACCACATAAGCTCATTTTAAATCCATGATGCTAAGTCTCATGTATCCAAGATGGCTAGGCTGTTGCATTTTTTAGGAAAGAATATTAGAACTTAGACTCACTCCTTAATCCCTAAAATTATGTAGGGTATGAAATGCACCTAACTAATGCACATTTTTTAGCTTTAAAATATTATGACTCATGATTCATTTAAGGTCTTGGGTATGCATTTTTATGCTTAAATGTCATGCAAATAGAAATGGTTATGGGCTAAATCATTAAGAGAAGATAGACTTCCCCAAGAAGATGGTCATCCTCAAAGGTTAGATTCCCTTTATGTGAGTGAAGTGCCCAATTCAAGAATTTAGAGCAATATGATTGCATGATTTGCAAGAGCTAATTATTTTTAGTTGAATTTAGGTTATTCCTAGGGTTTTAATTTATATGAAGTTTCAAGTTTCTTTATTTTTGTGTTTAAGTTAATTAGATTTAAATTGGGTAGAAAATTATATTTCTTTAAGAGCCTAATCATTCAAGCATTCATCATAAGAAACATATCACAAAAAGAAATCGAGAAAAGTAGGCTAATTCTATTATGCACCCAAAATAAATCAAGCCAATTTTAAAATTAAAGAAAGGCCAATAAGGTCGGGTACTACTATACACCTCAAAAGAAAGAGAAAATGGCAATTTCTACAATATAGCGGAACAAGTTTAGATCTATGGGCCTTCTTTCAAGGATCATCTCCTTCTTTAGGGACTTCCAATGGGCTTGATAGGGGATCTCTGAACCAATATGTTAGTAGAGTCAGCTCTTACTAATCATAGATCCCATAAATATTAACCTAATTCTAAGCTGAAATTTACATTTCAAATTCAAAATAAATCCTAAGCCCTGTAAAATAGATGACAGCAAATGAAAATAACATACAACAATTATATTTTACAAATATACAGACTTAGCATTAGTTGCTTGCCAAGGCCACATATCCTATTGGGCTATGCAAAGGGACTATTCAGCGCTTGCAAGCAAACAATATTTATAATTTATTTAAGATAACAACATTTTTTAGCATAGCCCCTGGTAGAAGATAATGTTTATTCTAAAAAGAACACCCTATCACCCAGTCTAACATGCAAACAATCCTAGACATGTAGTCTAAAATAGTATACCACAAAGACATGAAAAGCACATCACATCACAATACAGAATATCATAGATTGACCTAACTTTAGTCTAGTCCTAATGATCTAGTATATGAAGGAAATAGGCTTGTGTGGCAAGACTTTGCTAGGCCTTTTTAGTTCAAGTTTCAAATTGAAATTTGAAGTTTATTTATTTTTTTACTTTTAAGTAGTTTCAGTTCAAGTGATTTAATGATTTATGATTTTATTTTAATTTTCAAATTCATTTTTATGTTAAAAGTAAAGTTTAGGTTTTCTAGAATGAATAATAAAATAGATTCTACTTTGGGGTGGAATTCTATTCAACATCCTAAACCCCAATAGAATGAAACCTTCATCCTCGGATGAAGATTCTTCCAAAAGGTCTAACTAAAATCCTAAGTATCTTAATTAACATTTTTGGAATTGATTTAGATGATTTGATTTGAGTTCAATTTGGATTAATGTTTCAATTTTATCTTTGGAATTCAATTCTTCAGTTCATTTCTTTGATTTGATTAAATCTTCTTGGTTTAATTGATTTTAATTTGATTTGTTTTATTTGGTTTGAATTGGTTTTACATTTATTTTCATTAATGTTTATGTGCATTGAATTATGTTTATGTTTATTGAATTCATGTTCATTTAGTTTGAATTATGTTAACCTGACATATTTAGGTTAGTGTTTTAATCCAATCTTAGCTTACATTGATTATGGATTTAAGATTTTATTGATTTGTTAGATTATAAATTTAATAGTCTTAAGGTTTAATTAAACTTAACATTCATTATTATTTTCATTAAATCTTAAGTATGTAAGTGATCAAATTCTTTTATTTAGAATGTTGGAGAACTATTCTTAAATATTCTGATGTCAGTGAAGATTTTTCAAACCCATTTTATGAATTTTTTAATTTATTATTTAATTTATATTGACCTAGAGATCTAGAAATTCAATAATTCCCATTCCAAAGGTCAATTGGGTTTGAAATTTTTATGACAAGTGGGGTTCCTTACCAATTTCATATTTCTAAGGTTTCATTTTAATTAGTTGAATAAATAAGGTGTAATTACAGATTAACTATTTCAGTAAAATCTAAATTAAGCTTAATTTAAGAAGAATCATTTAGATGTTTTATTTTTTTTCTAGATTCCTCTCTAACTAATGCATTCATATAGGGTTCATTCATAATTTTTGAAAACATGGTAGATTTAATATGATTTTCCTAAGTTTAGATTAATTAATTGAATTAATTACCAAATTAGGCCATTTTGTGATATATTAAGTTTCAATTTAGTTTCATTGGTGCTTCTAAGTTCATTAGGGTTTGTTATGTTAATTTAAAGTGATTTTGTCATTTTTCATTGTTTATTTTATATAATATTAATTTATTTTTATTAGAATTGAAGTTTGGAGTTTGAAATTTGATATCTTCTGATTTACTTTGAGATAAATTATGAATTTTTTTTCTAAGGTGCAATTTAACCACAAATTTAGTTCACCAAAGTTTTATTTTAATTGGATTAATGGTTTGTAATTAATTTGAGATATTAATTTCATTTAAAGTCAAATTAATCCAAAACTACCCAAAATTAATTAGGGATTCTAGGTATAATAAATTATACTCATTGAGATGAATCCATGGAGCCCTCATTTGCCTTTCTTTTGGATTTATATTTTATTTTTTATGATTTTTTTTCAAGTGTTTAGTATTTCTTTAATAAAATTTTAATGATTTAAAATGGGAGATACCATTTTAAATGACGGCATCAATGTGACACCATTACCACATGGCCTAGCACCACTAGGCCATGCATGATCCATGCGACGACCACATCAAAAGTAGTGGCTATGAGGGATTGATCCTCACCATATAATCGAAGATCAAACGACCCTAATTTCACCCATAATTTTTTATCGGGATTAAATCAAATTATGTAGCTAGATCTCGGTCGTCTATTCCAAATAAAAGGAATGGATGGCAGAGATCATTCCCCATCTATCTTTGGTGAGAGACAGATGTTGTCCATTGAATTCAACATATTTATGGCTATCTGTGGCCAAATTTGATGTGATTGTAATTACAAAATGATCAATGATTGATTTTCAATTAATCTATATGACTTGATCCTCTTAGGGATTGAATTATCTTCATAAAGGACCAGACAATTTTGTTAGAGGTTTTAGTTTTGAAGTATACCACATCGGCAGTGATCCTCCATAGTTACCGTGCTCTCAGCACCTTCACCTTGATGGGATGAATTCATGGACATGATTTGGTGGCTTGCCTCCCCATCAAATGCCTTGTAGACCAACTTGTAGCCATTTCCCATTGGGTTTGACCGTTCTCTAGCTCGCCGATGGCAATGAGCCTCGATGAAGATTCGATTGAGGTTGCCTCTACCTCTAGAACATGTTGGAACATTCAGTTTGAGGTGAAACACTCTCCCTCTCAATTTTCCATTAGAGGTTGAGTGATTGCCACTAGTTTTGGCTGAATTCTAGCTTTCCTGTGATGACAATTTGGGGGAATTCTCTCTTTCTTCTTCTCTTCATCTTGTAAATGTCTTGGGATGAAAAGAGGAAGAGGAGAGGACCTCTCTCCTCTCTTTCCATACATGACTGAGAACCATGTATGAAGACTTCTAGGTGGCTAGATTCTAGCCACTAGTGGCGAGAGGCTTGGCTAGAGGGTGGATTTCATCTGTGTTGGGATATGATGTTTAAGGGGAGGAAGTCATTTCCTCTTCTTTCATTCCTTGGATACACCTCCATGGAACACTCCCTTTATTGAGGAAGCCAAATCCTATTTTTCTAAAGGGCTGGCAACTTGATTTCAACTATTGAAAATCATCCTCCAATTGGTGGTCAAAATGACTTGGATAAAATCTAAGAGAGTTTGAATAATGGGAGGAGGAAGAATCACAAAGACATCTTTAGTTGGTGAAACTTTATTTGCATACTTCCTCATCTCCCTTTGACTTTTCATTTTTGGCTTTTGGCATCACCACCACAGCCTTTAGGCTAGTTTTTGGTTGCTCAACTCAAACCCAATATGAGTTTGAGGTTGAATCCAAATCCATTTGAATTGGATTGGAGATTTGAACCCAATTCAAGTCATTTGGATTCAAAATGTTTCAACTTTATTTATTTTGATTTAATTCATTTAATTTTGGGTTCAATTATGTTTAATTGATGATTTATTATGTTTTGATTTATTAATTTATTTAGGATTTGAGTTGGTTTTAGATTTCATTTCATTATAACCCAATTAGGCTTAAATGGGTTAAGCTTGATTTCAATTTGGTTCAAATAACCCATTTAACTTAATTGAATTTTGTTTAGACTCCAATCATGCATGATTAGATATGTAAGATGATTTGGAGTGATTAAATTAATTTTATTTTAATTTGAACCCATTTGAAGCAAATTAGGTTTAATGGGTTAAGATTGGACTCATTTAGGTCAAATGACCAAATTGGTCAAATTGAACACAATCATGGGTTGGATTATATTTTATTATCATTTCCAAATGATTTTGAACAATCAAATTGAGTTGATTTCAATTTGATTTGGGTTAGCACCCAATAAGACTCATTAAAGTTCATTTAGACTATGTAGTTTAATTAATCGATTTAAGTCCTAAATAAATTTAAATTTGTGTAGATTCATGTTTAAACATGTTTATTTTATCATTTAAGAGTTGACCTTTAAGTTGGTGGGACCCATACAAGTCAAACTTATGGCAAAAGGGTTGACTAGATTTGACTTTGATTTGTATTTAAATTCATTCATTTGATTTAATTTGAATTCATTTTAGTTTAATTGGATTTATTTGATTTAATTCAATTTTGGAATTTGGGTTGAGTCTACCTAAACCCATTAGGTTAGATCAAACTCAAGGAAGCTGCACTAGGTCACTAAATATAGTGTCCTAAGCACTTAATTATGAGGCTCCTAATTACTAATTTCAGAAAGGATATTAACCTCATTCGAAAATGAGGTCAACATATCCTAATGTTCCACTGTACTTCTGATCATGTGAAAGGAAGGTGACTCTAGTTAAAGAGTGATGCATAGACTGCCCGATATACCAACTTTTCTAAGATCATCACTATGCATTTGCAAATGATGTCGAGCCTAGTATACATATCTGATAACGAAAGTTAAGGTTATTTGCCATTCATTCTAAAGGGACATCATGACTATGTCTCAAATTTAAATTGGTTATCCAATCAATTGGTTCATAGCTAGCTAGAGACTATGAGTCGGATAGTGGGAGACATGATGATCGAATAAATGAATCTTCAAAAATATATCTGCCTCTTAACATAACTTGGTGCCATGATAACATGTCATTATCTTGGTTATACCATGTGGATCTTGTGCTTCAATAATAGCTTATATATTCTCTTCAGTAGGCTAAGTGGAAAGCATATCATCTAGTTTTCTCAGATAAATATTATAATCAACCTATAATATATCTAGAACAGAGAAGCACATAGTTTTTAAAGAGTTTTATAAATCAGTAATAATATCTGAATTTATACATGAGCTATGTGTTTGAGCTTTTTCAATTTAGTCTTTTATGCAAGTTTATATTTAAACTTGCTCCTCTTTATTATATTAGAATCTAAATGTAAATTTAGATATAGTCCCTTTAGACATGATGGATCATAGTTTAGTTTAGCTCCAACCCCATTTGATATGGTGGATTTGATCTGGCCGCTTTGGGTATGATGGATCTGATCTGACCCCTTTGGGTATGATAGAATCTGAAATGAGGTTTTAAGTATGGCTCATTTAGGCATGATGGATCTTAATTTAATTTAGATTTGACCTCTTTGGGTATGATAGAGTCTAAATTTTATATTATGGATCTGGCCCCTTTGGGTATGCTGAATTTGATACAGCCCCTTTAGGCATGATGGATCTTCATTTAATTTTGATCTGACCCCTTTGGGTATGATGAAATCTAAATTGAGATTTTAAATTAGGCCCTTTTAGGCATGATAGATCTTAGTTTAATTTAGATTAGACTTTTTTAGGTATGATGGAATCTAAATTAAGGTTTTAAATTCAGTCTTTTTGGGCATGGTGGATCCAATCTTACCCCTTTGGGCATGATGGATCTTAGTTTAGTTTTTCTTAATTAGAAAGTGTTTTATTTTGATAAGATATCTTTCTCTTCAAGATATATAAAAATTTCTCTATTAACAAGGGAATTTCTCATTGAAATGAGAATATTTTATTCATAGTTATGCATAATATCTTTTGAGATATTTTCCATTTATAGGTGGCATAGGCCTGTTGCCTTTTGTATCAATAAGCTGATAAGCTCCACCTTCATATAATTTTTCAATGATATATTGTGCCTCCCAATTTAGATCAAAATTTCCACTACCTTGTTGATGTGGAATAATGGGCCTTCTTCATACATGTACTAGTTCACCTATTTTGAAGCTTCTTAGGCGAACCATATAGTCATGAGCTTGGGTCATTCTTACTCTAAAATTTTCTAAAATGTGTTGTGCTTGAAGTCACATTTCATCAAAGGCTTCAAGCTCTTCGTATCGTATTTCAATATTTTCTTCTGTGAAAAGTTCATTTTGAACCATTATGCGGAGTGAAGGTAATTCTACTTTGAGGGGAAGTATTGCTTCTGCTTTGAAGACTAAAGAGTATGGTGTTGCTTGTGTAGTAGTTTTATAGGTGGTATGATATGCCCATAATTCTTCCATCAATTTGTCATGCCATTCTCTTTTATTCATAGAAAGAATTTTTCTAAGCAACTTAATTAGCGTTTTGTTAAATGCCTCTCCGAATCCATTGGCTCATGAATTATATATTGAAGAATATCACCAATCTATTATATACTTTTCAATAAAATGGTAGATTTTTCTTTTCTTGAAGGCAGTACCATTGTCCGATATAATTCATTGAGGTATTCCGAATCTATAGACAATATGCTCTCAAAAGAACTTTACTATGTCATCTACTTTAACTTCTCTTAATAAGATTGCTTCTACCCATTTTGAGAAATCACCAGTAGCAGCTAGAATAAAGTGTTTTCCTTTAGATAATGGAGGATCTATTAGACCTATTATTTCAGTTCCCCAACTTTCAAATGGCCATGATGCTATTATTGGGTGTAGGGTATTAGGTGGTCGATGTAATGTGTTTGTATGTATTTAACATTAATGACATCTTTTAGCATATTCGATGTAGTCTTGAACCATGCTAGACTAGTAATATCCCATTCATTTAAGTTTGAATTTTATTATAGGGCCAGATTGGTGTGCTCCACACAATCCTTCATAAACTTCAACTATTATTTTTTGGCTTCATCTGGTCCCAAGCATCATAGCCACATTTGGTCAAACGTGCACTGATATAATGTGCCATTTATAAGAGTGTATCACAACAGTATTTATAAAATTTGATGAGCTATTGATTTACGTTTTGGTAGTCCATGACCTTTGAGATAGGTGATGAATGGTTCTCTCCAGTCATCTTCTTCTATCATGATCATGACTTCTTGACTTTCTTTAGTTTTGAAGGCTTGCAAGAGGGTTGGCGCTAGTGCTAGCCTATTTTGGACTATTGTTGTAATTGGATTTCCCTGAGGGTCTGTATTTTCATTAACTAATTTAGCTAGTGCATCAATCTTGCCATTATCTCGATGCGACACCCTTGTGATGGTTACTTTAGGGATTTTTTTTTAAAAGCTCCAAGACTTGTTTATGGTAAAGCACTAATTTTGGCTTTTAAAAGCCCCAATTATTTTTCAGATTATAAGTTGGAAATCTCCATAAATATGAAGCTTCTTAATTTTTCTACTAATTTCTAGCTCTAAGCCTGCAATTAATGCTTCATATTTGGCTTTATTATACCCCCTTATATTGTTATGAATATTAAACTTATTTTGACTTATAATGTAGGTAAGCTATGCAGTTTAGCTGATTTTAATGATGAAGCTCCATCAAAATAAATCTCCCATTTTGATGGTTGCTGAGCTTTTTCAACTTCAAAATTTGTTCATCAAGCAACTCATCATTAAGTGGAGAGCCTATCAGTAAGGGATGAGTGGCTAAGAAATCAACCAAAGCTTGCCCTTTTATTGGCTTTTACAAGACATATGTTATATCAAATTGCAATAATAGGACAATCAATTTAGCTAACAAACCTATTAAGGTGGGCCTCATCATTAGAAATTTGATTGGGTCAACTTTGGATATAATGTTAACTTATGGGATAATATATAATGAAATAGTTTCTGAGTAGCAAATATTAATGCTAAACAATACTTTTTAATAGAAGAATATTTTATTTCAGCTCCTGTTAAATATTGACTTATATAATATAGGATGTTTCCTTTCTTTATCCATTATTTTGTGCTAGCAGAGCTCCTAATGCTTCTTCCACGGCTATCGTATATAATATTAATGGTTTTCTTTTTAAATTGGTGCTACTAAGATTGGGGGATGCAATAAATATTACATTATGCTATCAAATGCTTCTTAACAAGAATTATCCCATACAAAAGGTGCATCTTTTATCATTAATTGAGCAAAAGGCTGGCATCTGCCTGAGAGATTAAAAATGAATCCTTTAATATAAGCCAGTCTACCTTGTAGGGAGCACAATTGCTTCAAAGTTTTAGGTGGTGACATTTCCTTTATTGCTTTTATTTTAGAGGGATCGATTTCAATCTCTCTATGACATATAATAAAGCCTAATAATTTTCCAAAGATCACACTGAAAGCATAATTTAGAAGATTTATTTTTACATTAAAACTCTGAATTCTATTAAATACAATCCTTAGATTGCTTATATTCTCGCTTTGTGTTTTGATTTTAACAACCAAATCATTGGCATTACACTCTACATACTTATGTATGAGATCATAGAAGATGTGAGTCATCGCTCTGTGGTAAGTGGCACATGCATTTTTCAAGCCAAATAGCATTACTTCGTAACAATATATGATGGTTGGCCATTTTAATTTGATTATAACCTGATGATCAATCAATGAAGGAGAACATATCATAGTTGGACGTATTATCCACCATGAGTTCTACATTGGGTAATGAGAAATCATATTTTGAGCATGCTTTATTTAAGTCTTAGAAATCGATACAAACTCAAATTTACCCATTTTTCTTTCTTGCTGGGACAATATTGACTATCCAGTCAACATGCTTTTCTCCTAGGATGAATCCTACTTCTATGAGCCTTTTAGTTTCAGTCATTACTTATTATTCAATTTTTAATCGCATTCTCCTTGATGCTTACTTTACTGGTTGTATGTTAGATTTAATTTGCTAGTTTATCTACATCTACATCTGGTAATAAACCTAGTATTTCACTATAATTCTATGCGAAGCTATCTTAATATTCATAATATAGCGCTTTTAATTCTTCCAATCTTTTTAGTGTGAGGTTAGCACTAACAAAAGTTGGCCTAAACTCTTCTTCAGTACCTAGGTTAATTTCCTAAAGTTCATCTACTGTGGCTTGATATCCTTCTTCAAATTATTTTGGGGCTTCTTTCAGGTCGATTACTAATTCTTCTTCTGGTGCATTTTCATTCCCCTATGAGGTATCCTTTTGTAGATTTATGGTTTTGAAGGGAATTACTTCCTTATTATATATGGTATAACACGAGCTTGTTGAAGAATTTGATGAGGGAATATATCCTAATCTTCATGTAGTGAATTTTTTATATCCTATGGAACTCTGAACATTATCCCTTTGCTAGACCCTTTTGAACAATCGAGCCTGTCCATTCGAATATGATAGCTAGACATTGTTTTTGATTAACCTCTGTAAAGCTGATGAAAAGTATTAAGGAATGGTCATTAAAATGTCTTCTTCCTCAAACTCATCTTCTTCAAATGATTCTTGCATGGAATTTATGGTTTGCTCTTCAACTTTATAGAAGAGGATTCCACGGTCTTTGTAACCCCTTCTAGAAGGAACATAGAATGTTTTTAATTATTCTATTTTTTCTCCTTGGAGTTGATAAGGATTTTATATGTGCTTTTAGTATTAATTTTATTTTCATAGCATTATAAGAAACCTAAGACTCAGACAATCTTATTAGAGATATGCATGTTTTTTCTAGTTATTTGGTCACGCCACTAGTACTAGCCTCTTCTTTCTTTTGACTAGTTAAGGCCCTCTTAGGTACCAATTCTTCTTCATCCTCTTCAATATCACTACCAAAATGGGGAATTATCTTAGGTTGTTTTGATTCATTAGCAGCTTTACTTTTTGAATCACAACTCTTTAACATTAATTTGATAAGTGGAGTTTCTTTCTTTTGGGCACTGACCTTACTTTTTGAATCACAACTATTTTTAAATCACAAATTTGCTTCTTTTAACTAATGGCATTGGAGGCTAGCTCTAAGGCACTTCAGATGTTCCACACCTGTCTAAGGATGAAGAGGTGCAATGGGGGAAGAGGTGGAATGATTGGAGAAGCAAATTTGTCACTTTGCACTCATCTTTGACCATGGAATATTCCCCTCCTTTTGGCTTGACTTAGACTTAATTAATTTGCTTAAGATTGATTGGAAATCTCTCTTAACCTATGCTAGGATGAGTTTAGGTTTAGTTCCAATTTAAATTCATTTGGTAATTAATCTTGGCATTAGATTCAACTTAAGTTTCAAATGCTTTAATCACCATTTTCATTAATTGGTTTTATATTTTGGTTTAAATCATTATTTATTATCCATTGGATGATTAGGAATTGAATTAACCCATGCCACATGAGAGTTCAGTCCAATTCCAAGTCAACTTGACCCATTTTGCCTTAAATGGGTTCAGTTGTATTTGGTTGAGTCAAATGACCAATTTTAACTCAACTAAATTATGTTCATATTGTAGTTATGTTTAATCACATGTGTGAGATGATTTGGAGTGATTAATTTCATTTAATTTCAAGTGGATTTCAATTTTGATCCATTTGATCCAAATTGGGCTTAATGGGTTAAGTTTGGGTTCATTTGGATCAAATGACCAATTTGGCCAAATTGGATGCAATGATGTGTTAGTTTATGTTCAATAATCATTTTCAAATTATTTTGTACAATTGATTTGAGTTTAATTTAAGTTTGAACCCAGTAAGACCCATTTAGGCCCATTTAGGTCAAATGAGCTATTTAGCCGAATTAAGGCCATATTGGACTTATATTATTTTAGATTCATGTTTAAATATGTTCATATCATCATCCAAACCATTTGTAATGATTTATTTGGTCAATTTTTGGTGGGTTGACCTTTAACTTGGTGAGACCCATATTTGTCAAACCTATGTTTGAAAGGCTGACCATTTTGACCTTGATTTAGGTTTAATTTTCTTTCATTTAATTTGATCTAATTTTATTTTAGTTTATTTGGATTTATTTTAATATAATTTGAATTCTTTGGGTTTATGTGATTTTCTAACTTAAATAGGGTAATTAGGTTTAACTTCCTAAATTAACTTAATCAAAGCTTAATTGGATTAAAATTTTAATTAGTATGTGTTTGATTTGGAAGTTCACTTCTATTTGAGGTTTAGGTTGAGTTCACCTAAACCCATTAGGCTATACTAAACTCAAGAAGGAATGCACTAAGCTATTAAGTATAGTGCACTATGTGCCTAACTAGGAGATTCCTAATTTAGGATTAGGTTCCCTAATTAATAAGTTTGAAAGTAATGTTAACCTCATCCAAAATCGAGGTCAACAAATGGACCTCCTATATGTGTAGTGGATTGACCAAAGTACACTGCACATATTAGTGTTGATTGAACCAGTCAATATTCAGGCATATTCTTGAAGGAGCTTCTAATTTTAGATTTGAGTTTGGATTTGTGTTTTGGTTTGATTGTGAAAGATAAGCATAAGCATGCCTAAATTTGTTTTAAGTTATAATGATTCATTCTTAGGAACTTAAAGTCACTAAGTTCTAAGAAGAATAATTATATCATTAAAAATATACTAAAAAAAGGGTCTAATCTTAACACAATCATTATACTTAGAGAAGATGCCTTCAAGGGACTTACTCCTATCTGAGAATAGTATTTGAAGGGGGTGCTAATATGGACACTTGCTCCTAATCCAAACTGCATGATATTTTAACCAGAGAAAGATGTTGCTAGGGGATTTACTCTTATATGGTTAACTACTAGCTAGGGGTCTTTGGAGACTTGATTCCAACTTAAATAGCTAAGCTGTGGAGAAGGGGCTTTCATAGATTAATCTTAAAACCTTAGTATTTTGACTACTAGACAAGGGTTTCATGAACTTGATTTATGGTCTATATAATCCATAAGAATGGGGCCTTCAATGGCTTATTTTTGCTCCTTAATTTTTTTATTTGTCACTAGAAAAAGAGTCATAAGGACTTGGATCCTACTCTAATGAAGTTTAATTAATAGTAAGGGGCCTTCAATGGCTTAATTCCAACCTAGGTAACTTGAAAAGGAAATGGGTCATAATGACTTTATCCTATTTTTATAATGATGCCTATTAACAAACTTACTCATTTATGATTGGCAATTAAGAAAGAGCCTTCAATTGCTTAATTCCTTCTTGAGTAGCTACATTGAGGAAGAGGGGTATTAATGACTTAATCTTAAAGCTCAAATTTTGGCTAATAGGAAAGGGGTCTTCATGACTTATTACAAACCTAATTAGCCAATTTGACAAGAAAGGGCTCTTCATGACTTATTCCTATCCTTGTCTTTCAAAAAGAATGCCCACTAAGGGACTTATTTCTTTTTAACTAACTATTAGGAATGGGCCTTTAATGGCTTGATCCAACCTAAATAGCTTGGGTTGAGGAAAGGAGTCTTTGAAGACTTGATCCTAAACCTCACATTTTTTATTTTGACTAATAAGATAGGGGTCATAATGACTTTATCCTAACCTTCTCATTTGATAAGGATGCTTACTATGAGACTTACTCCTATGTGATTAGCTATTAAGATGGGGTCTTCAATGTCTTAATCCAACTTAGATAGCTAAAGAAGAGGAAAGGGGTCTTCATGACTTAATCCAATCCTCAATATTTTGGCTAATAGAATATGGGTCTTCATGACTTATTATAATATGATAGGGAAAGCGGTCATGGTGACTTTATGTTAACCTTATCATCTGAAAGGTTGCATTCTCTAGGATGTACACCTATATGTTTATTTATTATGAAGGGGCCTTTAATGGCTTAATCCAACTTATATAGTTAAAGAAAATAAAAGGGGTCATGGTGATTTAATCCAATCCTTAAAAGTTTGGCTAATAAGAAAGGGGTCTTCTTGACTTATTCCTAACCTAAGTATCCTATGTGACAGTAAAGGGCTCTTCATGACTTAACCTATCTTGCAAATAATAAGAATGGTTCCGTGAAAGGCTTGCTCCAAACACATGAGAAGTTGTAAGAAGAGTGCCACATATGGAGTTATTCCCAACTCAAGGAAAAAAGGAGTTATACCATAAAAGGCTTACTCTAAGCTTATGAGAATGGTGCATAAATTCTTACTCCATACTCATAAGGAAGACATGAGAAAGGTGCCATAGAGGGCTTGCTCCTAACTCAAGGTATATATAGAAAAGATGCCACAGAGGGCTTGCTCCTAACCTATGGATGATATGAGTGATGAAAAGGAGTCATAGTGACTTAATTCCTAACCCTCAAGTCTTTTGACTAATAAGTAAGAGTCACATGGACTTGATCCTTACTTGATTAGTCTAACTAGTGAGAGGTGTTGGAAAGATTTGCTTCCATGCTTAGTTTCACTAATACTTCTTACACATGAAGAAGTTTAGTGAAGAAGGTTTCGAAGAGTTGAAATATAATTTTGAAGAAGGATTTGGGTACATTCTTTTTAATTTATTTTACTTTTATAATAGGTTTAATTTACCACAGGTGGTTTTAATTTAAGTGATTTAATGATTTAGAATTTTATTTTCATTTTAGGTGCATTTTATGTTAAGATGAGATTAAGTTTTCAAGATTGAAGAATACTATAAGTTCCATTTTTGATGAAACCAATTCTATTCAATATCCTAAATCCTAATAGAATGAAACTTTCACCCTAAGGTGAGGATTCATTCCAAAGGTTAAACTAGGATCTTAAGTATTTTAATTAATCTTTTTTTGAATTTATTTAGGTTATTTGATTTAATATAAGTTTAATTCCATGAATGTATTAATTATTATTTTGAATTCTTCTCTTCATCCATTTGTTCTTTCTTTTATTTGATTGATCACATTTTAATTTGGTTTTATTTCTTTAGAGTATGCCAATTCAATTAAGTTCAATTAAGTTCAATTAAGATCCTTTATCATAATTCAATTTGATTTGAATTTATTTTCACTTTAAAATTAATTCATTTGTTATTATAGTTTGAGTTTTATAATTTAATTTTATTCATTTTTCTTTATTTGATTTGTATTATTAATTTAACTTAGACTACTCAAGTTCAATTATTATATTAATATTTATGTTATTGTAATTTACTTTGATTTAGATTTCATTTTCACTTATTTATTCATTTAATTTTGGTTTTAGATTAACTTGATTTGTTCATTAATGTTTCTTTTATGTTTATGTTTATATTCAATAATGTTCATTAACTTAAATGAATTTAATATTCAATCTTAATTTTGATGTCATCATTTTATTATATTTCAATTTTATAATGTATTTGTTTTATTTTCAATTGGTATGCTTAAGTTTTATCTTGATTTACTTTATTTTTATTTATTTGTTTCATTAATATTCTTATATTTGTTAATGAGTTTAAATTGAAATGGTTCATTTCAAGTAATGATTATATTAACATTTTTGTATTTATCTATAATTATCTTTTAAAGAAGCAATATCTTCATTATTTTAGAAAAGTTCTTTCTTATCATTTAATTTACTGTGATTATTAGTTTGATCTAAGAAGTTTAAGAAGAGTTCTTCTTGTATATTAGCCTATCCTAATTTATTTTAATGCTTATGTCATTTATAATCAATTCATCCATGTTAAGCTTATTCACACTTATATTTACTTTATTTTTTTGATTTAAATGACCTTAATAGGTTCATTAGTTCAAAGATTAATGAATTTTACATTTCAAAGTATTAGTGAGTTTATGATCAATTATTGAATTATTAACTTTGAAGTTTAATTGAATTTAATTTTTTTTATTTTTTTTATCCTTAATATTAAACCCAAGCTTATGTTTAATTAAGTCTCTTTTCTTTCAAATTATATGGAAGTTTTCTTCAAGTTCTTTATTATATATTATAATGTTTTAAACTTATTTTATAAATTTTATAAAATTTTATAATTTTATAATTTATTATTTCACTTATATTGACCTAGAGACTTGAAAATTCAATAATTCTAAATTTAGAAGTCAATTGGGTATGAAAAATTTATGAAAAGTGGGGTTCCTTGCTAATTTAAGTTCCCTAAAATTTAACCCTAATCAAATGTATATTTTGAGTTTAATTAAGATGTCAATTATTTTATTAAAACATAATTTAAGCTTAATTTAGAGAAAATCACTTAAGGGTTTTATTTTTCTTAGATTCCTCTCAAGAAGATGCTTACATAGAAGGTTTATTCATAATTTTTGAAATTTTGGTTGATTTACTATGATTTTTCTAAGTTTAGGTTGATTATTTAAATTTATTAATTTAATTAATCATTAAATTAGGTGATTTTCTGTTTTATTAAGTTTTATGGAGTTTCAATGATGTATTTAAATTTATTAGGGTGTGTTATGAAGATTTTAGTTATTTGTATGATTTATCAAAATTTTCTTTAATTAATATTTATTTATTTCACTAAAAATAGGTTTTGGGATTGAAAATTCATTATTTATTGATTTACTTTGTAATAAATGATGAAATTATCTTTGAAGTATATTTTAACATCAATTTTAGTGCGTTAGAGTTTCAAATCATTAGGATTAATGGATTAAAATTAATTTAATTTTAAAATTTTTTATTTAAATCCAAATTAATAAAAAATTACTCCAAAAAATTTGGGGATTTTAGTTTTAATGGATTCATCTCATTGAGAAGAATCCATAGAGCTTTCATTTTTATTGTTTGGCTTAATATTTGATTTATTATGATTTTTTAAAGTTTTTATCATTTTTTGCAATTTTAAAAATAAGAAATTGTGATTTTCATCTATAACCGCATCAGCACCTCGTGGTGCCACTTAACACATTATGTCGCGCCATTCATCAACGCTGGATTCACGTAGATCTTGAGTTAAAAAGGCAGTGCATGCGGTTTCAATTTGGGCCGTTCGATTGAAGATCGGATGGCTCAGATGCTTTTGTGGGTTTCTGATAGGGGTTTTAATCTATTTTGCCAGCTAAATCTCAGTCGTCCATTACTGATAAAAAGAATGGATGATAGATATTTTACCTCCTTCGATGATGATGAAAGTCAAGAGATGTCCTTCTATTTGAGATGATTTTTAGCGATCCAATAATTGAAATCACTCGATTTCACTTCCAAAATCATCAAGATTTAATGTAGATCACATATGTATGGCTTGATCTCCTTTAAGATCAAGTTTTCTTCACAAAGGACCAAAACCAAAAGCTTAAAAGGGTCAACTAATGGAGTACCTCATCGGTGGTGATCTCTGGTGATGGTATTGATTCAAATAGCTTTAAAACAGTGCGAAGAGGGTGTGGGAAGAAGGAATTGGATTCTTTCCTTGTGGATTGGCCTATGGACCAAAGCATGGATGGATTTTGGTGAGCTTGGCCATTCTCTGGCCTCCCAATGGCGAGGGGATTGGGGTATAGGTGCACTCAAGTTTGTTTCACTCACGGAAGGTGATGAAATACTCTATTGAGCATGAAATAGACTCTTTCTTGTTTATTTCCATTAGAGGTTGAGAGCCTCCTTTAAGTTTTCTCCCTTTCTTGGTTAGCAAGGGTGATTTCCACCCTTGGAGGCTAGCTCCAAGGGTGCTTAGCCATCTCACACCTGCCTAGAGGTGTTGAGATGGATAAGCAAAGAAGATGATGGATTGGGGGAGTTGAATTTTGCTTCATGCTCTCTTTGCTTACCATGCAATATTCCATTATTTTGGATTTTAGTTGGGATTGTTTTAGTTGTTTAAACTTTCTGTTAATTACCTCTAACCCATCTTAAGATGGGTTTGAATGAGTTTAGATGGGTATGAATAGGCTTGGTTCAATCTTGGGTTCATTTGGTGCTTGATTATGCCATTTCAATTTGAATTACTTTTAAATGTTTTAATTGTATTTTTTTTTATTAATTGATTTTAGGTTTGAGCTTAAATCATCATTGACTGCCCATTGGATATTTGAGAATTCAATTAGCCTATGCGACATGAGAGTTTAATTGGATTTTGAGTCAACTTGACCCATTTTGACTTAAATGTGTTAAGTTGACTTTTTTGAGTCAAATGCTATACTTTGCTCAATTACAATGCATTTGCTTTTTAATTACGATGATCCAAGTATTTATGAATGGATTGGTACATTCAATTCCATTTACATGTGGTTTAAAACCCAATTTGGCCCATTTAGGCTTAATTGGTTAAGTTTGGGTTCATTTAGTTCAAATGTCCATATTGGGAAAATTAAGCCTAATGATTAGTTGATTTATGTTTAGTACTCATTTCTAAGTTATTTTATACAAATAATTTGGGTTAATTTTGGTTTGATTCGAATTTGAACCCAATAGGGTCTATTTACACCCATTTAGGTTAAATGACCTATTTAGCCTAATTAAAGCCTCATTGGATTTATATTCTTTTAAATTCATGCTTAAACATGATTATATTATCATTTAAACCATTTGGAATGATTTCATTTGATCAAAATTTAGTGAGTTGACCTTTGACATGATGGGACCCACATAAATCAAACCCATGGTAAAAGGGTTGACCATTTTTACCTTGATTTAGATTTGACTTTCTTTGATTTGATTTGAATTTGTTTTCATTTATTTATATTTATTTTTATTTTATTTGAATTTCTTTTGGATTTAATTAATTTTGAGCTTAAATAGGATAATTAGGTTATTCACCTTGCTCTAAACTCAAATGAATCCAATTTTCAAGTGAAATGTGTTTGATTTCATTTATGTTTAAGATTTAGGCTGAGTCTACATAAATCCATTAGGTTAGATCAAACCCAAGGAGAATGCACTAGGTCACTAGGTGTAGTGTTCTAAGTGCTTAATTAGCTGGCTCCTAATCTAGGATTAGGTGTCATAATTACTAGTTTTAGAATTAATGGTAACCTCATCCAAAAATGAGGTCAACAAACCCAAGTAAAAATCTTCCCCATATAGCTCTTAGACACTCATGGCAAAAGAAAAAAAGAGTTTCTAAAGTTGATTTGAGCATTCACACACCTTCCCCAAGTGAAACGAAGAAGAATCCACCCTTTCCTCGGTTCCCATGCCATCGATAAGCTGGATTTTGATTAAAGCTACCAACGAAGAGGAGGAGCTTGGCCCATGGAGCAATTGGTGAGGAGGAAATCCAATTCCTTGAAACCAAAGGCTGATATTCCACAAAGAAATGTTCCCATCAGAGGATCGATCTAACAAAGTATCCCCACGACCTCTATTGAGTTTAGTTGGTCCATTTTGCAAAAACATTGATCTCAAGTGAGATATAATTGTATATATATCTATAAAATCAATCCCTAATGATTTTGTAATCAAAAATTTCCACCTCCACTACTTAGATTGCCAGATATTATGAGAATTTGATGTATAATGCTCAGTTTCCACCATTTATGGGGGAGACATAATTTCCACTAGCTATTCCTTGTATTAGGAATATACAGTTGAGATTTAGCCACTCAATTTGATTAAATCATATATAGAAAACTATGGGAGAAATCATAGACGTCTGATAAAAAATCAGATGGAAGTAATGAATTTCACGTCCCTGCCCTTATTTGAACTGGATCTACATAGATGAAGCTAGCCCAATCATGCGTCATCGCGTGTAAAGTGGCGCCACATCAACGCCACTTGGCATTGACTTGATTAAATAGAAAAATTAGATTTTCTTTGATTTAAAAAATCTAAAAAATGTTTAAAACCATAGAAAATAATAGAAATAAAATATTCAAAAAAAAAAATACAAATAAGAGGTCTATTAATTCATCTCAGTAAGGATAATATAATAAACCCAAAATTCTTAATTTTTATTTGATAGTTTTGGGTTAATTTGAGTTTAATTAAAAATAATAAACCCAAATTAACCAAAATCATTAATCTAACTAATTTAAAACTTTGGAGAATTAAATTCAAGGCTGATACACACCTTAGATAAATCTTTTAAGATTTATTGGAAATTAAATCCATAGATAAGTAATTTTCAAGCCATAAGCCTTAATTTAATAAAATAAATTACTATTAAATTAAGAAAATTATTAAAATTTATAGAATTAACCTAGATCATCATAATGAACACCAATGAACCCAAAAACAACATTAGAACTTTCTGAAAATTAATAAACCCAAAATGACCTAGTTAGGTAATTAGTTGAATTAATTATTTCAATTAATTAATTTTAACTTCAAAAAATCATAATAAATCTTAAATTATGCATCTGATTAAGGTGAAACTTTAGGAAACTTAAATTGACAAAGAACTCCACTTGCCATAAAAATTTCAAGCTCCAATGATGTGTGGATTAGAAGTTGTTGAATTTCAATCCATAGGTCAATTTAAGTGATATAATAAATCAAAAAAATTTCAAAAATTATAAAAATTTATAAAATCAACATAAAATGTTTTCATTAACATCACAACACTTAAGAAAAATCTCCTAATCCTTTGAAGTTAAGGAATCTAATTAATTATGCATTTAGGACTTAGTGAAATGAAAGAATATAAAATTTAATCAAATCTTATGTTCTTAATTTTAAAATTTCCTAATAAATCAATTAATCAAATGAAATTCAAAACTAATCAACCTCTGAATGTCATATTCAAAGATGGGATTCATCAATATAGAAATTCATTAAATTGATTTAAATTAATTACATAATTCCAAATTACAAAAAAAAAGATTAATCAAAATGATTAAATCTAAATAATCTAACAGTTAAAATGGCTTAGAATAGGTTTGGTGCCCAATGTAGTCTAAGTTCCTTAGGTTATGATTGATAAATAAAATCTCATCCTAAGAGAATTAAACTAAATAATGAAATGTTAACATATAATATTTCATTAAACTTAATCTAAATGATGAAGTGAAAATATATAAGCTAATAAGTCACAAGAATTAAGGTATCATGAATCACTTAAACGATAAAATCATAAATTATAAATAAAATTTGAATTAAAAGTCAATTCCAAATTACATAAATCAATTCATTTAAATTAACAAACATTTAATATTGATAAAATTAATAAGTGAAATTAATTTAATTAAATAAATTAAATAATTCAAATAGATGGGATTAAATAAACATTTAATTAAAAAACATAAAATCAAACATAAAGTTTGGTTATGAAAGAAAATATAACAACATAAAATGAATTAAAGAACTTGAAAGTAAACTAAACTTAAATAAAATCAAGTCAAACTTAATTATATAATCATGATAATATTAACTTCTAGTTAAACTTCAATGCAACATTAATAAAGATAAAATAAATAAAATAAGAATGAAATCTTCAAAATCTTAATAAAATTATATTGCATGGACTTTAAAACCTAAAATAAAATTTAAAAATATTAATTAAATCAAACCCAACTTAAGACAAACCATTCAAATCAATTCAAAAAAGATTAATTAAGATACTTAGGATCTCAGTTTGACTTTTAAGAATTGATGAAAATCTCATTCCATTAGGATTTAGGATGTTGAATAGAATGGATTTCACCTAAAGAATTTATTTTATTATTCATTCTTGAAATTTAAATTCCAGTTTAGCATAAAATGGATTTAAAAATGAAATTAAACTTGCAAATCAATTAAATCACTTAAATTGAAACCACCTAATGAAACAACAACAAGCCTTAATCCCACTAGGTGGGGTCGGCTACATGAATCATTCGTCTCCATTGTGTCCTATTATGTGTCAAAATCTCATTTAATTCAAGTATACTAAGATCATTTTTTATACATCTTAACCAAGTCATTTTAGGTCTACCTTTACCTTTCTTAACATAAGGCAAATCTAATGCATCTACTCTCCTAATCGGGTCATTGGACGGCTGATGCTTTATGTGGCCAAACCATCTAAGGCGACTCTCCCTAATCTTATCTACCACTGGAGCTACTCCAACTTTTTCCTGAACATACTCATTTTGCATTCTATCTCTAAGGGTAAAGCCACTCATCCACCTGAGCATCCTCATCTCTGTAACACTTAACTTAGTCTTATGTTTCTCTTTTATTGGCCAACATTCTGCACCATAAGTCATTGCAGGTCTTACCAACATCTTATAAAATTTTCCCTTAAGTTTAAGTGGAACTTTTCTATCACATAATAGGCCAGATGCATTCCCACTTCAACCATCCAACTTGAATTCTACTAATAATATCTCCATCTATTTCACCATCATTTTGAACAATAGAGCCTAAATATCTCAATCAATCACTCACTCTTATTAATGACTTGATCACCTAAAGTCACAACACTACCACTAAAACTTCTACAACTAAAATTACACTCCATATATTCAGGTTTTAGATCGCTAAATGAAAACCTTTATACTCTAAAGTTGACCTCCATAATTCAAGTTTGTTGGACTCCCTCTAGTCTTATCAACAAGAAGAATGTCATCAGCAAATGAAAAATTAAATAAATTCTAAGAATAAAATTAAAGAAATCACATGAATGAAAATATAATTTTTCATAATTAGCAATCATATGATATATAATCTGGACACTCGAGATCGCAGGACTACTTGTCCTAAGGAGGTCTTGGTTCCTCGAACTTCTAGTTTAACAATGACACGTACCTATGAAGCAAAATTATGAAAAGCAAAAGGTTAAATCTTAAATCAAATTAAATCAAACTTTGAATCTAAAAAGGCCTAGTAAAGTCATGCCACACAAGCCCATTTTCTCACACACTAGACTGTTAGGTCACCTACCTTAGACATAAGTTAGGCTGATGATCTATGATGTTTCGTGATGTGAAATCTTCTTTTATTTTGTGGTATAATGTTTTACACTATATGGCAAAGATTGTTTGCCTGCTAGTTTGGATTATAGGACATTCTTTTTAAAGAAAACATTATTTTTTTGCAGGGGAAATGCTTAAAAGGACTACTTTCATAAAATAAAATATATGGTATTTTCTTGTAGGTATGTTTAAGTCCCTAAGCATAGCTCAATATGACAAGTGGGCTTGGAAAGTAACTAATGCTAAGCCCGTATGTTTGAAATATAAATTATTGGTGTGCTATATGTATTCCTTGACATTTATTTTAAAATTTTAAATATAATTTAAGACTAGAATTATGTTAGATTCTATGGGGTCTAAGAATAGTAGAAGTCGACTCTACCATATTGGTGGTCCTCTATGAAGCCCATGGAGTCCCTAAACAAGGTGACGATCCTGGAAGAAGACCTTATATG
Source organism: Cymbidium sinense (assembly GCA_021442155.1). Taxonomy (NCBI): domain Eukaryota; kingdom Viridiplantae; phylum Streptophyta; class Magnoliopsida; order Asparagales; family Orchidaceae; genus Cymbidium; species Cymbidium sinense. The sequence goes on from CM038229.1 coordinate 31,202,881, forward strand.
TCACTTTTAGTTTTAGGCTGGGTTGTATAAGGGTAGAGCTCAGTTGCCCATTTTCTCTTTCTTTCGGTGTGTACAGTGGTATCCAGTCGAATTGGCTTATTTTATTAAATCAGCTTGATTTGTTTTGGGTGTACAATAAAAATTTCTTGATTTTCTAGGCTTTATTTTTATATGGTATGTTTCTATGACGATATGCCTGAAATATTTGGTTCCTAGGAAAAATTAAATTTTCTAGACCATTAAAGTTAAATAACTCAAATATAAAATAAAGAAATTTGATACCTCACATTAATTGAAATCCCTTGGTACAACTTAGAAGAAACTAAAAAAAATTAGCTTTTATAAAACATGATAACATATTGTTCATTCTTCTTGAATTTGGCGCTTCCCCCATTGCACATAAGGAGGCATCTCACCTATGAGAATGACCACCCTTTTTGGGGGAGGTCTTCTCTTTTTGATTTAGCCCATGACCATTTCTAATTGCATATCATTTTAGGAATGAATTGCATACCCAAGATCTTAAAATGAATTGTGAATCAATACATAAAAGAAAAAAAATTGTTGCATTAATTAGGTATATGACATGCCAAATATTATCTTAGGATTAGCGAGTGAGTTAGGTTCTTAGCTTCTCCCCTAAATGAAATAGCCTAGCCATCTTGCATACATAAGACCAAACTCATGGTTTTCAAAATCACTTAGGTGGCGTTAGCTGGTAACCCTTCCAGGCAGGTTATAAGTTCAAAAGAGTCATGGATAGGTTCATTTTTCCTCTGGTAGGAAAAGAATCGATAATTCCCATAAAATTTACATTATATATAGCTTCTGACTTGTATCAAGAACATTTGTAGACTTAGATTCTGAAGCATCTTTTTGGAGTAAGTCTTCAACTACGAAGGATTTATCTAGTCTTATTGCTTGAATCTAAGTTTTAGATTTCTAATAAAATGTTAATTTGAATCTTAATAATTTTGGTCTCAAAATTATAAAGCCTAATGGTAGGTTAGTTGAAGTGAATACTAGACATCCCAATATCTAAAGCATTTCTTACTTATTCCCCATTGGTCTAAAAAAGAACTCTTCCATTTTGAAGCATTCCCCTTTTGAATTTCTAAATCATCATCCTTTTAAGACAAATTTTGAAATCCATAGAAATAAAATTCTATTTTTTTTTAATTGAGAGTATTCTTAGGAAGAGATCATTCATTCCTAAGATGTAATTAACTATAGAGGCTTGCCCTCATAGGGAACTATGAACCTTGCAATAAAATAAATTATGTCCTACCTCTCCATGTAGTTCAACGAAAGAATCCTTAGTATATCGAAGAACCATCAACCTTATGAGTCCAGATTAGGTAATCGAATCCATTATAGGGAAATATGTTATCTTTAAAGATAATATATTTATCTCTTAATAACATATTTGATTATCTAAATAAGCACCCCCAAGATCTACGTGGTGCTCCAAATAAAATTTCTACAATTACAAGAAGTGGGAAGACCATTGGATGAGATTGATAAAGAAATGATGATTAAGAAGACTTTAGCTTTATTTTAATTTTTGTCATGTGCTTCTTGTAGTAATTGTATAAACCTATGCCTTAAATGTCAAATATTTACATTTAGTTTCAATTTAAAGAAAGAAAAGTGCTGATTTGTTTTTATAATTAAGTAATTATTAATCATTTTAATATAATTTATTTATTCTATTGGATGACTAGTGGCTAAGAAGGGAGAAGTTTTTCTTTGAGTTGGTTAGCCACTCCTCCCAATTATTCCATTTAATTAACTAATTGAATTTGTGTAAGTTGTATCAAACTATTTTTCTTGGTGCTAATGAAGATTTATTGAATTTTGAATAAAATATAGGAAGTAAATCCATGTGTTGGAGCCTCGTGGTCAGCCAACCTAGATGGAGGACTTAATGATCCTTACAACAAAAACTACTATGGTGAGTAGTCGTAATATGTTTAGTGATCTTTTTTATAATTATTTTGGTTTATTACTAAAAAAATTCTACTATATTATAAAATTATTTTCTAAATTATTTTTCCATTTAAAGTTTGAAGTTTTTTCCTTATTATGGTTAGCATGAATTAGGGCTAATTGGACCTAGTTTGGTTCTACTTATTATTTCTTGTACTTAAACCCCACATAATCTTGTAAAATTTTCTAAATTTATTATAGAAATTCTTTTAATCCATTTATAACTACTAATTTGTGTTCATTCTCACTACATCCCCCATATTATATTAAGACTTAACTCTATTTTAGATTGTTGGTCAAAGAAAATTTTATATGAGCAATCCTAGAAAATTTTAAAATTAAATAATTAAACTTAATGAAATTTAATGAAGTTTTACATTTACAAATAAAATTCATCATCTACATTTGCATTTTATTTCATGTTACTTGGTGTTCTATAGAGTGAGTTCTAAATTTGTGAAGCTAAGGCTCTAGAATTGGGGTTATTCTTTATTTGGATTTGGTCAACCTTAATTGTAAGCATAAACTCCAATCTAATTAAACCATACCAAAGCCTTCATTACTCTTTTAAGCATCTTAAGAGAGCTTAAATCTACCAAATTGTCTATCCAAGTGACCCAACCACTAAAAACACCAAGAGTACTAATGAAAACTTTTAAAAATGATATGAAGATCAAGAATGAAACTCCCAAAAGCCTAAAAAAATAGAAAAACTAATGGCTCATCATATTTCATATATCATTAATTTCTTAAGCATATAATTGTATATCACATTTAATGATTTGTTTGATCATCAATATAATACAAGAAGAATTGAAATCCCTACAAAAATATCTAGAGATACAAGCTTCTTATATAAAATGTATTATTATTTACAATTTTCATAAATATAAGAATTTTTTTATAATTTTTTTTCTTTGTCATCTATCTTAATGATCCATTCCTTTGATGAATAAGTAGAGAAGGATCCAATTTTAAGGCTGAAAGATTTTGCAAGTGGAAACTTAGTGTTGATGAATCCTTTGAAGTCTGTTTACCTCATTTTTGGATGAGGTTAACATCACTTTTAAAATTAATAATTAGGACACCTAATCTTAGATTAGTAACCTCCTAATTAAGTGCTTAGGATACTATACCTAAGGACCTAGTGTATCATCCTTAGGTTTGATCTAACCTAATGGGCTTAGGTAGACTCAACCTAAATTACAAACTTGAATTAAATCAAAAATAACTCAAATAAATCAAAATGAATTCAAATTAAATCAAATGAATGAATTCAAATCTAAATCAAAGTCAAATCTAGTCAACCTTGTTGACATAAGTTTGTTTTATGTGGGTCCCACCAAGTAAGAGGTCAATCCACCAAAATTTGACCAAATAAAAAAATTTCAAATAATCTAAATGATAAAATAAACATGTTTAATCATGAATCTAATGAAAAATTTAAATTTATTTAGGCCTTCCCTAGGTTAATTAGACCACTTAGTCTAAATGAACCTAAATGGGTACTATTGGGTTCAACCCTAAATCAAATTGAAATTAGCTCAATTTGATTGTTCAAAATAATTTGAAAATGATTATCAAACATAATCCAACCCATCATTGGGTCTGATTTAGTGAAATTGGTCATTTGACCCAAATTAGACCCAAGCTTAACCCATTAAGCCCATTTTGGGTAAAATGGGTTCAGATTAAAATAAAATTGAAATCAAATGAAATTAATCACCCCAAATCATCTCACATATGCACTCAAGCATAATTAGAGTCCCAATAAAATTCAATTTAGCCAAATGGGTCATTTGAACCCAATTGGAATTAAGCTTAATCCATTTAAGCCTAAATGGGTTAAGGTTAAAAGAAATCCAAAGTTAATTCAAATCTTAAATGATTTAATTAAATCAAAACTTAATAAATCATCAATTAAAATATAATTGAACCCAAAATTAAATGAATTAAATCAAAATAAATAAAATCAGAACACTTTGAATCTAAATGGCTTGAATTGGGTTCAAATGTCCAATCCAACTTAAATGGATTTGAATACAACCTCAAACTCATAATGGGTTTCATTTGGGAAACCAAACATTAGCCTGAGGGTTGTGGTGGTGATGCCAAAAGCCATAAGTGAAGTCAAAAGGAGATGAGTTGAGGTTTTGACCTAGTAATGATGCTTGGTGGATTCTTCCTTCTCCCTTCATCCAAAATCCCTTGGATTTTATCCAAGCCATCTTTGACCACCTCTTGGAGAATGGTTCCAAGGCTTGAAATTAAGTGATCAGCCCTCAAGTAAAGGAAAATTTGGCTTCTTCCAAGGGATAGCAAAAAAGTGATGCAAAAGGGAGAAAGCCATGAAGGTAACTCTCTCAGCCATGGGAGGAAAGGAAAGGAAAGGAATTGAATTCCTCCCATCAAAGTTTTTATTTCAACATATTCACAAGGCCAAGGGTGACTAAACCCACCCTCTGGCCAAGCCTCCCACTATCGGTGGCCGCAATCTAGCTACCTAGAAGCCTAAATACATGGCTCTCATCCATGTATGGAAAGAGAGGAGAGATAGTCTTTCTTCTCCCTTTTTTTCATCCCAAAACATTCACAAGATGAAGAGAAGGAGAATTGGAGAATTCCTCGACCTCTGCCACAAGTGAGTTTGGCCAAATGACATATCTCTACCTCCAATGGCAAAATAAGAGGGAGAGATTTTCACCTCAAATTGAACGTTCCAACATGTTTTGGAGGTCGAGGTGACCTCAATCAAATCTTCACTAAGGCTCATCACTACCGGTGAGACGGAGAATAGTCAAACCTGATGAAAAATGATTGCACATTGGTCTCCAAGGAATTTGGCATGGAGGCAAGCCACCAAATCACATCTACGGGTTTGCCCCATCAAGGTGAAGGTGCTCAGAGCACGGTGACCATTGGGGATCACCGGCATTGAGGTATTCCTCACAATTGACCTCTATAGCAAAATTCTTTGGTCCATAATGAAGAAAAAATGATCTTCATGAGGATCAAACTATGTAGGTCGATTACAAATCGATCATTTATCATTTTGCAATCAAAATTTTGTTAAAATTGGCCTCAGATCACTAGAAATTTATTAGATTCTATGGGCGCATTCGTCTCTCACTGGAGATGAATAGGGAGTGATCTCCATAATCCATTCCTTCTATTTGGAATGGACAACCGAGATCTAGCCGCATGATCTAATTCAACCCCTATAAGAAATTACGAGATGAATTAGGTTCATCCGTTCTTTAATCGAATGGTCTAGATCCATCTCATCGACACTGCTTTTGATGTGGCCACCACATGGATTTTGTGTGGTTCACTGGCTTTACGCAATGTGGCAATGGCGCCACGTCGGTGCCACCATTTAAAATGATAATTCTTATTATAATAATTAAAAATCATAAAAATGCCTAAAACTTTAAAAAAGCATGAAAAAGTAAAGTATAAATTCAAAAAATGCAAATGAGGGCTCTATGGATTTATCTCAATGACTAGAATCCATTAAACCCAAAATCCCTAATTAATTTTGGGTAATTTTTAATTAATTTGACATTAAATAAAATTAACTAAATTTAAATTAACTAGAAACCATTAATCCAATTGAAATGAAACTTTGGGAAATTGAAATTGAAGTTAAAATACACCTTAGGAAAAATTTTCATGAATTTTTGCTAAGTAATTCAGAAGATATCAAATTTCAAACTCTAAACTTCAATTTAAAAAAAATAAATTAATATTAAATGAAATAAATCATGAAAATTGATCAAATAACTTTAAATTAACATAATGAACATTAATGAACTTAAATACACCAATGAAACCCATTAAAACTTAATAAATCACAAAATGACCTAATTTGGTAATAATTGAATTAATTAATTAGAATAATTAAGTAGAAAATATGAAAATCATTATAATTCAACTAAGTTTTCAAAAATTATGACCAAACCCTCAATGGATGAGTCTTTTTAAAAGAAATCAAAGAAAAATAAAATCCTCAACTAATCCTTATTAAATTAAGGTTAATCTAAATTTTAATGAAATAATTAAAATATTAATTACACATTAATTATGCATCTGATTAAAATGAAATTTTGGAAATATAAAATTGGCAAGGAACCCCACTTGGCATAAAAACATCAAACCCAATTAACCATTGGATTAGGAATTTTTGAATTTCCAATTCTCTAAGTCAATATAAATCAAATAATAAATTCAAAAATTCAAAAAATCACAAAATCCAAAAAGTAACTTAAAACACTTTCACCAACATCAAAATATTCAAGGATAATTCTTTAGCATTCTAAATTAAGTAATTTGATCATTTACATACTTAAGGGTTAATGGAAATAATAATGAATAATAAGATTAATTAAACTTTAAGGCTAATGAACTTATAATCAAATAATTAATAAAATCTTAATCCATAACCATTATAACCTAAGAATGCATTAAAAAATTAAACTAAGTGTCTTAGGTTAACATAATTCAAACCAAATGAACATGAATTCAATAATCATAAATATAATTTAAACTAAACATTAATGAAAATAAATGTTAAACCAATTCAAACTAAATAAAACAAATCAAAATAAAAATCAATTAAATCTAGAAGATTTAATAAAATCAAATGAATGAAATGAAGAGTTAAATTCCAAAAATAAAAAATAAAACATTAACACAAATTTACAAACTAAATTCAAAACCAAAATCATCTAAATGAATCTAAAATGAATAATTAAGATACTTAAAGAACTTAGTTAGGCCTTTGGGATGAATCTTCATCTTAGAATGAAGGTTTCATTTTATTAAGGTTTAGGATGTTGAAGAATGAGTTCCACCCAAAAGTGCAATTTATTTTATTCTTCATTCTTAAAAACCTAAACTTCATTTTTTAACATAAAATTGAATTTGAAAATGAAAATAAAACCATTAAATTTCTTGAATTGAAACCATCCAATGGTAATTAAAAAAAAATTTTAAAATCCAAATTGAAACATGAACTAAAAAGGCTCAGCAAAGTCTCGCCACACAAGTTTATTCCTTTCACACACTAGAACATTAAGTCACGAACTCTAAAATTAGGTTAAGTCGATTTATGATATTCTGTGTTATGATGTGATGTGCTTTTCATGTCTTTATAGTGTACTATTTAGACTATATGTCTAAGATTATTTACCTATTATATTGGATGATAGGACATTCTTTTTAGAACTAACATTATATTTTGTAGGAGATTATGCGAGAAAGGACTACAATCATAAATAAATTAAAATTATTGTTAGCTTGCAGGTATAAGTCCTTAAGCATAGCCTAATAGGATAGGTTGGCTTGGCAATAAACTAATTCTAAGCTTATATAGTTGTAAAATATAACTATTACGTGCTGTTTGTATTATTCTAACATCTATTTTGTTGGGCTTTGGATTTATTTTGAATTTAAAATGTAAATTTGAGCTTAGAATTAAGTTAGGATTTATGAGGTCAAGGATTAAAAGGAGCTAACCCTACTAGCAGGTGGTTGTAGTGGTCCCCTATGAAGCCTAATGGAGGTACCTAAAGAAGGAGATGATCCTGAAAAGAAGACCCATAGATCTAAACTTATAGTTCTAGGCTGAGCTATATAAGGGAAGAGCTTGGCTGGACATTTGGTCTTTCTTCTAGGTGTACAGTGGTACCCAACCACATTGATCTTTCTTTAAATGAAATTGGGTGTGCAATAGAATCAAACTACTTTTCTAGGTTTCTTTCTATGTTATGTTTTCTATGATGAATGCATGTACATAGGCTCATAGGAAAGAGCTAAATTTTCTACCCAACTTAAATCTAATCAACTCAAACAAAAAAATAAAGAAACTTAAAACTTCATATAAATTAAAGCCCTAGGAATAGCTTAAAATTAATTAAAAATAAATAGCTCTAAAAAGTCATGCAATCATATTACTCTAACTCTTGAATTGTGCACTTAACCCATTGCACATAAGGGGTATATGACCTATGAGGATGACTGCCTTCTTGGGGAAGTCTACCTTCTTTTATTGATTTGGCCCATAAACAAATCTAATTGCATGGCATTTAGGCATAAAAGTGCATACCCTAAAGCCTTCAATGAATCATGAGTCAAAACATCTAAAAATTTGAAAATGTGTATTAGTTAGCACATTTCATACCCTACATGATCTTAAGATTTAAGAAGTGAGTCTAGGTTCGTAGATTCTTTCCTAAAAAGACAACATCCTAGCCATCTTGCATTTATGAGACTTGGTGTCATGAATTTAAAATATGCTAAGATGGTGTTAGCTGGCAACCCTTTCAAATGGGTTGTAAGTCCAAAAGAGTTAGAGATAGGTTTATTCTCTTAAGTGAGAGGAATGGAAGATAATTTCTAAAAAGAAATTAGGTTAAGTATTTGACTTATGTTAGAAGCACTTATAGACTTAGATTCTGAAGCATCCTCCTTAGAGTAAGTCTTCAACCCTAGGCATTTCTATAATCTTGTGCTGCTAGAATCTAAGCCCTAGACTTCTAAAAAAATATCAACTTAAAATCTAAATGAAATCCCAAAATTTAAAGCCCTATCATAGGATAGTTGAAATGCCTACTAAGCATTTCCTACTTCATCCCGTTTAACCTCCTAAAAGAACTCTTTCCACTTTGAATTGTTCCCAATTAAAATTTCAAATATCATGCCTTTGAAAACTAACTTAAAAATCTATAGAAATAATAATTTATTTTTTTAATCGAGAGTATTCTTAGGAAGAGGTCCTCTATTCTTGAGATGTAATTAATTATAGGGGCTTATTTCTATAGAGAACCATGAACCTAGTTTAAAATAAACCCAGTTCTACTTCCCATGTAGTTCAGGGGAAAACTCTCTGGTACATGAAACACCCAGTAGCCTAAGGAATCTTTTATTAAATGATGAAATCCATTATAGGTTAACATGTTGATCTTCCAAGATAATATGTTTACTCTCTAATGATGCATTTGATCAACCAAATAAGAAATTCCAAAATCTTATGTGGAGTCATAAATTTTCCCCATAGAGTCATTATTAAATCTTCCTGAGAAAGTTTCAATTGATATTCATAAAGTAAAAAAAATGTTAAGAGATTTAGGAAGTACTACTATGGAGTAGAAAATAATTCTAGTTCCTAAGAATGTGCTCAATGAAAATAATAACTTGTTTAGTTACTAAATAACTTCATTGGAATGTAACAAAAGAAAATCAAGATCATGTAATGTCTAACTAATAATACAAAGTAAAGTACAATGTATTCACCCATCTAAAGAAACTTCCTACATTGTTATGAATCTTTTATGCTTGGATATAGCAACAACAAGCCTTTATCCCACTATGTGGGGTCAGCTATATTAATCCTTCTTCTCCATTATGTCCTATTATGTGTCAAACTCTCATTTAATTCAAGTATTTATACTTCTTAACCATGTCTTTTTAGGTTTACCTCTACCTTTCTTAACATAAAGTAAATCTAATGCATCTACTCTCAAATTGGGTCATCGGATGGCCGACACTTTATGTGGACAAACCATCTAAGGTGACTCTCTCTAATCTTATTTGCCACTAGAGCTACTCCATCTTTTTCCCTAACATAGTCATTAAGCAATTTATCTCTAAGAGTAAAGCCACTCATCCACCTGAGCATCCTCATCTCTATAGCACTTAACTTAGTCTTATGCTTCTCTTTTATTGGCCATCATTCTTCACCATAAATCATTACAAGTTTTACCACCATCTTATAAAAGTTTCCCTTAAGTTTAAGCAGAATTTTTCTATTACACAACTAGCAAGATGCATTCCTCAACTTCAACCATCCAACTTGACATCTACTAATAACATCTCCATCTATTTCACCATCATTTTGAACAATAAGCCTTCATATTTAAATTGCTCACTCTTTTTAATGACTTGTTCACCTTATGTCACAACACTACCACTAAAACTTCTACAACTAAACTTACACTCCATATATTCAATTTTAGATCTACTTAAATAAAAACCTTTAGACTCTCAAGTTGACCTCCATAATTCAAGTTTCTCTTGAACTCCCTCTCTAGTCTTACCAATAAGAAGAATGCATTCAGCAAAAAGCATACACCAAGGTACATCTTCCTATAAAGGCCTAGTAAGAACATCCATAACTAAAGCAAAAAAATATAAGGGCTTAAAGCTGATCCATGATGTAATCCAACTAAAATAAGAAAATATTTTATCAATCCTCCTTGTGTTTGGACACAAGTAATAGCTCTAGTATACATATCCCTAATGACTTGAATATAACCAATATTAATGCCTTTCTTTTCTAGAACTCTCCAAAGAACATCTCTTGAAACTTTATCATGAGCTTTATCTAAATCAATCAATATCATATGTAGATCCTCCTTTCCTTCTCAATACTTCTCCATCAAACCTCTTAACTAATGTACAGCATCCATAGTAGATCTACCTAGCATGAAACCAAACTAATTATGAGAAACTTTTGTATCAGATCGTAGTCTCTCCCATAATTATAATGCATGTCAGATTAACTTAATTCCTTTATAATTTGCACACTCTTGTGCATCACCTTTATTCTTAAATATAGGAACCAACAAACTCTTTCTCCACTCATCTAGCATCTTATTAGTCTTTAAAATAACATTAAAAAGATTTGTAAGCCAAGAAATTCCTTGATCTCCAAAACAGTTCCACACACTTCTATTAGAATATCATCAGGTCCTATTATTTTCCACATTTGATTTTCTTTAAAGCTTCTCTAGCTTCAAATTTACAAATACGATGATAAAAACAAAATTCTTTATTTTTTTAAGGTATTCAAATTGCTAAAATCAATTATATTTTTAGATCCTTCATTGAAAAGTTTATCAAAATATCTCATCCATCTATTTTCAATATCTTTTTTTAAGAAATGCACTTTATGATTTTCATCCTTGATACATCTCACTTGAACTAAATCTTTACTTCTCATATCTCTTTTGTTGGCTAACTTATACATACATTTTTTACCTTCTTTGGTATCCAATCTATTGTATAAATCACTAAAAGCTAAAATTTGTGCATCATATATTGCTTTGTTAGTATCTCTACGACCAACTTTATATCATTCCCAATTCTCTGAGTTTTTACATCTAAACCAAGTTTTAAAAAATGCTTCTTATTTCTTACATTTTCTTGCACATTTTGATTCCACCACCAACTATTTTTATTAAAAGAATAATTTTCTTTTGATTCTCCAAGCACATTTTTTGCAACTTGCTTAATTTCACTTGCTACTTTTTCCCACAAAACATTAGCTTCCTTATGAACATCCCAAATTCTAAGCTCTTGTAGCTTGCTCTTAAAAATATTTTTATTAATGTTCTTTAAGTACCCCCATCTAATCTTAAGATAATAATTTGATTTATTTTGCATCTTCCAATCTTTCATCTTAAAATCTAAAACTAATAGTCGATGTCGGGTGCTTAAACTTTCGCTTGGAATGACCTTACAATCTTTACCATCTAAATGATCTATTTTTCTTATTAGAAAATAATCAATCTATGTTTTACTAGATTGATTTTTATAAGTAATAATAAGATCATCTCTTTTCTTAAATAAAGTATTAGCATCTACAAAATCATAGGTTAAAGCAAAATCTAATAAAGTCCTACCTTCTTCATTACTCACTCTAAACCATAGCCACCATGAATACTTTTAAAATCTTCTAGCACTTTACCAACATGTCCATTTAAATCTCCTCCAATAAATACTTTTTCTTCAAGAGGTATCTTTTGTATTAATCCCTCTAATTTATTCCAAAATTTTTCCTTTGAGCCTACATCAAAACTTACTTGAGGAGCATAAATACTTGTAACATTGATAATCTTAATATCAACAATAATCTTTAAAGCTAATTCTATCTCCAAATCTATTAATATTTATAACATTATCTTTCAAACTTTTATCTATAATCACACTTATGTCATTTCTAATTTGACTTCTACTTGAATACCAAAGTTTAAAACCTATGCTATCATTCTCCTTGGCCTTCTCCCAACCCCATTTAGTTTCTTGAATACATAAAATATTTATCTTCCTATGAACCATAATATCTATTATTTCCATTAATTTACCTATAAGAGTACCTATATTCCAAGTTTCTAACCTAATTCTAGTTTCAAGGACTCTTCTTTGCCCACATCATCATAATGTGGGAACCCTTGCTTATTTAAATCAGACTGGAGCTAATGAAAGCTTGCACACTTTTCTTTTCAGACCATACATCTCTTCGGGATGCCTAGCATTAACATAATGTTTTAAAGGATACATGTCAATATTATTTCGACAAGTTTTACGCTGGCTGTCAACTGCCTATCACAATCCTCCACTTTTCATATCCGGACTTGGGACTAGCAAAGGTAGTGTTAATTTTTTATGCTTGGATGTTTACCTAAAATGGTTCAAAATTTAATCAAGGCTTTGCTCAAACCTAAAGTTTTTCAAACCAACTTCGTTAAACAAAAAGTATAGGAAACTCTTCCATTTTAAGATCTCTACACCATTACATTTACTTATTAGAATTTACAACTAAAAGCTATTAACCATAATAGACCTTATATGCAACTACTTTAATCTATATGAATACTCTTAATGAAATATTAGTAGACCTTAAGTCCTCAATCTTAGCAAACCATCATCAAATGACCTAGCATCAAAAATAATTTAAGTTTTAAAGATTATCATGCTTGTTTTGCTTAGAGTTATTTCAAAAGTATCAATCAATCATAATTTTTTCTAGTAAAGTAAGCAATGAGAAGCATGCAACCTCCCATAAATAAAATATTATCCAAAAAATTTAAAAGTTATTTGAACTCGAATTTATTTAAGAGGAGTATATCCTACTTGGATTATAAGTATCATTCAATTAATTAAAAGAATGGGAAAATTTATGTTTGCAGGGATTATAAGGATTTGATTAAAGCTTGACCTAAAGATAAATTTTTATTAGAGATCTCTAAAATAATGATCAATATAGCCATTATTAATTCAATGTTCTTCTTCATAAATGACCTTTTAAAATATAATCAATTCAAGATGACCACTGAAGATAAACATCATACAACCTTTAGAACCTAATAAGCATTTATTGTTATTTAGTTATGTCTTTTGGGTTAAATAATGCTAATACTCCTTATCAACATGTAATGACTCAGATTTTGATGAGTTATAACAACATGAAGTAGAATATTACATATATGATATTATTGTAAAAAAGTAAAGCTATTGAAAATGATGTGGTTAATCTTCAAACTATCATTTTTAAGAATTCAAAAATATAGATTAAAAATGAATCCCTTAAAATGAATTTCATTGTGGTATTATAACAAATCCCACTAAGATTAAGCCAATTTTAATAATGGAACCCCAAAAAGCCTTATCAATTTTAAATCATTATAGAGAAGACTTGAAGAGGTTTAATTTTAATTTATATGGCACATGCAAATAATTTACTACCTTGATAAGGCAAAATTTTCAATTTCATTGGAATAAATCTTGTCGAGATGCTTTTGATGATATCAAGAGATATTTAGTACATCTACCAACATTAGCATTTCAAATACTAGGTAAACCATTAATAATATATGTATGCACCTTTGATGAGTCAATAGGAGTATACCTTACTCAAAATAATAAACAAGGCAAAGAAAATGCTTTGTTCTATCACAATCATCAATTTATCCTTATGTAAATGAAATACCCATCCATATTGAAGCACTTTTTGACATTATTTTTATAATTAAGAAATTAAGGCATTATATCTTATCCCACAAAATTAGCTTATTTTCTCTAATAAATCCATTACGATACAATTACTAGATTGACTTTGTTTAAAAGATTGGCTCAATGAGCAATAATTATATTATAATTTTACATTACATAAGTATCTTAAAAAGCTATAAAAGGAAAACAACAAGTGAAATTTTTTATGGTTCTTCCCATTCTTGCAAATTTATAATTAAATGATGATTTTCTCTATAATATATTAAAATGTAAATAGTGGGAATTATAAATTGATGGAGTCTCTTTCATCTGAATAGATTTTAACAAGATTACTCATGGTATGACAAATGAGATAGACATATGCTTTAACCAATCCTCTAAAAATATGAAGCAAACTATGAGGCTTTGATTACAAACCTTAAAGTAACAGTTCAAAATAATATTAAAAGAATTAAAATATAGGGTAATTCCCGATTGATTATTTTCCAAGTAGTTGGCATGTACAAGGTTTCAAATCATGGCCTATATACTTACCATAGTAAAGTAATGTCATTACTCAAGAATATTCTAATTTTAACTTTGATTTATGTTCTTGATTATCAAAATAGTTAAGCAGATGCTTTGGCAAGACTAGCCAATAACTATTTAACCTAGATGAAGAAGCTATCCATATCAAAGTCTAAACACATGGATTTTAAAGTTTTTCTTATTTAAATTTAAAATTATTAGAATATAAAAATGTTGTTCTAAATTCTACCATTTTAAAGAAAATTAACTAAAGACAAAAATTCATTGATTTCCTTAAAAAGCAAACCATCCTTAAAGATCATTTAATAATTTCATAAATTTAGTGGAGAGCATTATCATATACAATCATAAATGGGTATAACAATAACTCATGTTGATGAAATTTGGATAGGAACACCAACTAATGGTTACTGGCAATAAGTGGTGATTGAGCAAAAGCCATGTTATTGTCCCAAATGTAAAATGTTTAGACACCCCCTTGAAATATGTTACATTGCTAATTTGGAACTAAGGGTAAGGAACCCCAGTGGGAAGTAGGATGGAAAGATTGATGAACATTCAAATCTACCAAGTAAGAATGAGATAAAAAAATAATACAACTCAGTCTGCACACATTAAAATATTTTATGACACCCAGTTCACCCCCCTCTTAGGTGCTATAGCTTAATAACACGGAATATCTTCTACAACTATTTCTAATAAAGATGTAAAGTTTATATCAAATTTTTGTAAAATATTATGGAAGCTTATGGCCAAAACACTAAAATTCCCCTCAAACTTTCACCCCCAAACTGATGGAAAAACTAAAATAATGAGTAGAGTTTTAAGAAATCAATTAAGGGGTTTATTTGGTACAAGTTTAAAAAATTAGAACTTAAATTTTAATAAAACTAAGTTTGTATACAATACTATTATCTTTAAGGCCATAAATAAAACACCATTTGAGATAGTTCATGGATACAATCCTAAAAACCCCTTTGACCTTGCTAACATTCCTTTACTTGCAATTTTTGAGTATGTATTTACATTTGCAAAAGATTTTTGAAACCTTCATGAAAGTGCAAAATAATAATTAGAAAGCACTAATATAAAATATACTAAAATAAAGAATTAAAATAAGATTTTTGAGTTTAATGTGGGAGATCATCTGTTAGTTAGAATCTATCCCCAGAGGTTTTTATCTGTTTAATTTTAAAAATTACAAATTAAGATTTATGGACCATTTGAGAATATTAGGAAAATTGGCTCAAATGCATACATTCTTGAATTGCCAAGTGTTATGTTTATTAACCTAGTTTTTAATGTAAAAGATTTAATATGACTTATAGTAGTTAGCCAACCTCCAAATGTACAGTATGATTCTCTTATAAATAAAATAAAATCACTCTCTATAGGTGCCAACCCTATATTCATTCCTTGTAGTGGATCACATTATTACAAATGTAGATTAGAGTAGAGATCTTATGTTTTTGGTACAATGGAAAAAAATCCACCTGAGCTTATAGTTAAGTACTTAGACTTCAACTATTTGTAGAAGAGTTCTTTAGGGCCCAAGGAAATGATGTAGTACAATGAGATCTAATCACAAGATCTAAGGAAAAGTAATCAAATGCTAAACATGCGGGCTTAGTAATAAAAGAAAGAAAATTATGGAAGTAAAATAAGCTTGAGGCAATGAAGTCAATTGAAGGTTTATTGTGTCTGACATTGTGTTTTGTCAAATGTCAATTAATAGTTACATTATTTTATGTAGTACACATTAAAATGTATGTAAGGTTTCATGTATTAATGGAGGAGTGGTTTATTGATAATTATAGTTAATCAAATAAAATATATTATTTAATTATAATAAAGCTAATTAGGGGAAAGTAGCTAGGATGCATTTTAGAGGGATTATTATCCCCCCACCCCCCTCTCTACCTCTCTATCATTTTCCTCCATTATAAGGATTTGAATTTGTAAGTTGCATATAACTTTTATTTTATTCTAGAATGTAGTTTTAGTTGTTGTTTGAACCAATATTGGAAGAGAAATCACCATGGTTGAGGGCTTGACGGTCAGCCAACAAAGAAAGAAGGGTTTGGTGATCCTTCTGATAAGTATGCTATTTTATATCTTATTGATCTATATAAAATATATTTTGTATTGTATTATCTATGTTTGAAATTATATTATAAAATTGTTCTCTATAATTTCCCTCCACTAAAAAGCCAAAATTTAACTCCTTGAAGTGATTAGCCAAGTTCATGGCTAAGAAGACCAAGTTTCATTATTATGTTTGACATACCTAAGCTCCATGAAAATTTATGAAAGTTTCAAAATTGTATTTAACTCTCATATCTTTCATTTTCTTATTTCCCTTTTCTTGTAATTTTAATCAAATCTGGACGTCATTCCATCCAGTCAATATGATTGTTCTTCCATTGACAATTATTGAGAGAAATTTACAAAAACAAATACCTACAATCCATGAAAATTTATGAAACTTTTTAGATCATAAAAAACTTTTATTTCTACAAATTACAGTTAGTTTCATGTGATTTAGATTTTTGTAGATTGAGTTCTAATTATTTGAAGCTAGGTGTCCAGAATTGAGTTTTCTTTATATTTTATTTTGGCACTAGTCCAAATTAAACTCTGAAGGCCTTCCCTACTCCCTTAGGAATTTTAGAAAGCCCTTATCCATTGTTTGTATAACTATATAAGCGATCAAACTCCAGCCTATACTAGATCATACTTTGACAAAGAGGAACTAAGCTTACAAATTCTTCACCTTGTTCACCATCATAGACATCCTAATTCAAGCCTCGAAGAATTATACAATCCCATTTTAGTGGGCTTTAATAGTGAAGGGTTGGAAAAATAATTTTAAGCTCATAATTCATTTATTTTGTGCAAAAAAAAGAATGAAAGTGATGACACTTACCACTAAATTTGGTGAAAGATTAGCTTGTAACAAGCCATAAAAATTTAAAATATCTACCAACTCAAGATAAATAAAAAATTTCAAACAAAGCTTGAATTGGTCATAAGAAATGTAAAGCTCATCAACATTAACTATGTTGAACTTCTCATCCTCCTTGGGAACTCACACCAAATTATTTGCATTTCAATAGCAGTAAGCTAGGAAAGCCAAATCAAGAAGCACATCATTATGGCTGATGGTTCATAATACTTAACATCCAAGGATATGTGAGCACACTTCCTCATATACTCCATAACTATTATGCATAAATAGAAAACTCTAATAAAAATAAAGAACCCACACCTAAAACTCAAAAAGCACTTGCATGAAAGAAATTTAGAACTACCAATAACACAACCTATTGTTAGAGGGTGTATGTGTAAATGGAGCATCTTTTTTATTTATGGAGCACATTTAATCAACATCTAACATTGAAATCATTTTGCACTATCATTATAAAATCCTATCAAATCTTAGCACTATAATTTGTTATAAGACAATAATAAATAAGCTTGGCACAAGTGAAAGAAGTAATGAACTTATCACCACATAAAAAAATACAAAGGTATGCATACTTAGAATAAATAAATTTGATAAATAAAGAAAATTTTGTTCTAAATAGAAATTGGTTACAACACATTTTCCTTTACCTTTCACCATTATAAAAGCTAACCATTAATAAATTTCCTAAGTATAGAATCTAATAAATAAAATGAAATAGTCTTTTTTTATGAAGGTAGGTATTTAATTGATTACTTAAAAGGTATAAGTAATCCCAAGTACAAAAGACATAAACACAAAAAAAAAAACATTACAAAGCTTTAGATATGATGTAAGGCATATCCATGTTGTCACTATGCATAAGTAAGTGTAATTCTCTATCCAGTGTTCTAGAGAAGTAGAAATGTTGAAGTTGAGAGCTACGTCTGGCCAGCAAGACTACTGGTCTGTTGCCTTCTCTCCAAGTGTGGGAATAGAAAGTATGAAGGTTCTTAGTCATACTTCTAATAGATTTGATGGTATTAATGATGAACCAAGGTGAGGAGTGGAGCCATTTCTCCCTTAGTAGTTGAATAAAGATCATTGAATTAGATTCAATCTAGTATTCTATGTGTAGATTCTTGGATAAAAATAAGAGAACATAATAGTAAGCAATTACCTCAACATGTATGGGTGAGTGAGCAGCATAAGACATGGAGAAATGGAGAAGATAACTACCATTCATATCTCTAAAAATTCCACCAATTCCAGCCCTATGATTAATTATGTCACAACTTCCATCTTTATTAATCTTAATCATGCTAGCGGGTGGTTTTTGCCAATGGACCAGCTCTCATTTGTGAAAGCTGCTGTCATCACCTAATCCCATAGGAAATGAAAGTTTCCTAACACTCTAGATTAAAGTAATCAATAAATATCTCCAAAGACTTCAAGGCTAGACTATCAAAGAATTGGTTGTTATTACAAATCAAATGGGATTGTTCAAATAGACTGACTTCTTCAAGGATTCTAATGGAGAATAAGTAGGAAGAATTCAAGATACTAAAAATCCTAGTGGATGCTTCAATCTACCCTATGGTGAGGCTTTACATTTTTAAAAGAGAGAATTTATTTTTTATTTGAGTTGAAATTATATTAGAAGACTAGGACTCACATTCCAACAACATAAGCTTTGTGGAAATGCCTAAGAGTGAGGAACTATACCCTAAACTATAAACCCTAAATCATAAAACCTTAAAAAGTCATGTTCTTTAGTTCCCTATGGAGGCAAGCCCCCATAGTTACTTATAGATAAAGTAAAGTACGATTTATTTTAAGTCAAGTTCTTTAGTTCCCTATGGAGGCAATACCTAATAGTCAATTACATCTTAGGAAATGAAAGTTTTCTAAGAACACTCTTGATTAAAGTAGATAATAAATATCTCTAAAGATTTCAAGGCTAGACTATCAAAGAATTGGTTGTTATTAAAAATAAAATGGGATTGTTCAAATATGATGACTTCTTTAAGGATTCTAATGGAGTATAAGTAGGAAGCATTCAAGATACTAAGAAGCTTAGTGGATGCTTCAGTCTACTCTATGTTGAGGCTTTACATTTTTAAAAGAGAGAATTTATTTTTCATTTGTGTTGAAATTATATTAGAAGACTAGGACTCACATTCCAACAATATAAGCTTTGTGAAAATGCCTAAAAGGTGAGGACTTATACTTGTAGTAAGAGAGAAATAAGCCACCTCAAAACCTAGATCTAGAGTGCACTAGCACAGGCTAAGAGCATGACTTAATTCTACTCAGGGAAAATGGGATATAATGGTCCACCTCCACAAAAGAGAGTGAACACATCCAACTCTTTTGAACTTACAATTTCTTAGAGTGGCTACCAGCTAACACCTCCTATGCTTTAAAACCATATAGGTCAGTCTCAAGTAGAAGCAAGATAGTTAAGCTATTACTTAATTAGGAAGAAAGCTAAAACCCTAAACTCATGCCTTAAGAGACTAGATAATGTTTGATATGCAATCATGGCTTAGACTAATGTTAAGAATTTGCAAGTTTTTTTAAGATCATTTTGACACATTTATTTTGGACCAAGGATTAAGACAATTATGTCTACATGCATAATGAAAATAAGTTATGGGATAAATCAGTGGGTGGAGGTATTCTCCACTACAAGGGACTTCTCTCAGAGGTCAAGCATGCCCCCTATCGTACAAGAGTGGAGATCCTCTCTACTCAAGAGTGAAATAATATGACATGAATGTTGTTATGGCATACAACCATTCTGCTATGGGGTTGCTAAATCTTTTATTATCTTGATTAAAATATTAGGCTTTAGATGATATTGTAAGTTATAATAGAACTTAATTATGAGTTATTTAGTGAGAGTAGCAAATTTTAATTTTATTCTACAAAGCCTACCACATCCTGGCCACACATCAAACATATAAACTTTAAAAAACCTATGAAAAGCATGTTATTTCTATTGCACAATCTAAACATAATAATCAAGCATTTAAATTTTGTATAAGAATAAAAGGCTGATGGGAGCGGGTACAACCATACACCCCAAAAAAATGAAAGAGCTGGGTAGCTAAGCTCTACACTTATACAACTCAGATTATAATTAAATGTTATAATTAAAATAAATGATATGGAGGTCTTCAATTCTTGTTCTTCTTTCTTTATTTGAATTAGTTTGCTCCATGAATCATAGGGCCTCCCTGAGTCATTTCCTTCTAGCTACTGTTCATCTTAAACCACATAGCACTAATCCTAATCCTATTACAAAAATTACATTTTCATGAAAGAAATATAACTATGCTTGCAAAATAGATGTTAGCTAAATAAACATACTGGCCAAGTGATTATATACACATATCTGGACTTAGCACCCTTTGCTTAGGTAATCAAGTCCACCTGTCTTATTTGGATCATGCTTTGGGGCATAAGCAACACCTACACGCAAGAACATTTATATCCATTTATTATTACAATGGCCCCTCAAGCATAATTCCCTACATAAGACATCATTAGGCTAATGATGACCTAATGTCCAGTCTATGCATAAACAACCCTAACATCCAATCTAAAAACATTATATCACAAAACAAAATATATCACCACACCATACACTAACCTAACCTAATACTAAGGTTGGTGGCATAGTATTTTAATGTGTGTGCTAAGGCTTAGTGTGGTATGTATTGATTGATCTTTAGAATTAGGATTTTTTAAAAGTCTTAGGATTGTTTAAATTACCCATTAAGGATGGTTTCACTTTAAGTTTTTTAGTAGCTTCATTGGATTTTAACATATGTTTTTTTTTCACTACTTACATAAGATCTAATCATGATAAAGAGAAGAAAGAGGCTTAACTCTCATTCTTAGACTAAGTTGACTTCTAAAGATAGATTATTATGGCTTTAATTCTCTTAATGAACCACTTATGAATTTTATTTAGCCTAAGTTTAGATTAGTTTTAATGAATCTTATTCAAACATGGAAGGCATCTTAAGCTCAATGAAATTAAGTCACCATCACATGAGTAATATTCCACTACTTCCTTTTATTATCAATAATATCCACACTCTTTCTTTTTTTAATTTCTCTAATATTTGATATATAAATATACATGCAATATACCCATATTTTTGCACACTTAATGAATGTTGATGGATGAATTTGATAGAAAAGGGAGATTTCATCTCATATTTAAGCATATGTAAATATGTATTAAGAATTTAAGCAAGTACATGCCATTGTTAAACCAGGGAAGTGAGATTATCTAAGACTTCCTTGGGGCTACTTAAAGCCTTATATTCCTGGGTTGTCTAGGCTATATACTTGCCAATCCAAATACACATAAACATATACATAAGCATAAAAATAATATCATGAAAAGGTTATGTGTAAATATCCTTTATTTATGTAAAGCTATTTGGCATAAAGAAAGGAGTTTTACTTTGTATTCTAATATACACAAACACATAAATGAAGTTAAGCAAGTACGTGCCATTACTAAACCAAAAAAGTGAGATTATCTAAGACCTCCTTGGGGATACTTAAATTCTTGTATTCCTGGGATATCCAAACTATATTTTCGCTAATTCAAATACATGTAAGCATAGTCATAAAACATAGGAATAAAATAATTGATTACAAAAAACTAAAAATTTCATCTTCACATAATTAATTATTTATAACATGCATTGATTTGAGTTTCAAATCATTTGATTCATAATTAACATATAGTTTTAAAATAATTTGAGATTGACTAGTGATAATAGCCACACAATATAATAGCATTTGTCCAACTCATATAATTTGAATGCAATCATATTCTTTTAGTTTGAAAGAAAGTAAAAAAATATCACCACACAACATACTTGATTTCATAAACCCTAAGGACAATCAAGTTAAATAAACATCCATACCATAGCTTTTTTAAGGTTTAATTTTAATATTCAAGTTATTAATACCTAAAGAAGAGAAATGACACTTAAAATTCACTCCATCCCATATTGATTATTTAGTATGTTGAATGAAACAAATTAAATATATTTTATGAATTAATTAAATTCAATCCATAAATTATATCAATTTGATTACCATTCTCAAGCTTTTTTAATTTAATTAATTAGTTAAACATGGGCCTTCAATGATATTCTTTGGGAAAATAAAATTGGCAATGCACCTAAAGAGATCTAATACAATTAGGCTCATGCTTAATAGTTAACTAAATTAAAGGAGGAAAATATTTAAGCCAAATACTCTTATGATTTCCCCACACCAATGGGGGAATCATAATTTCCTTAATGCCTTTATGTTATTAAACACATATAAGGATTAATGGGTTGGCACCTAGGTTATTTAAATTAATTTTATTTGAATGTCATTATTAATTTCCTTAATTCATGCTTAATTACTAAACATATTAATTATATTCATTAAGGGAGTACATTTGAAAATAATTAGGAGAGGGGGTCCTAATTAATTTCCATGTTATCATCACTATTTTTATTAATTAATTATTCTTAATTACTCAATTTTACTATTCATTGATTTTAATAATTATTAAATCACTTAAAAAGAGTAATTATAGTTAAAAAATTTAGAATTTCCCAAACCACTTGGCAAATAATTCCAAGAAAAATATGGGAAGCATAGGACATCCAATGGAATCAACATTCCAAATTTGGAATTAATTAGCCAAGAAATTTCACATTCATTAATTTAATTTGCCTAAGCTTCAAACCTTAATTAAGTATTGTTCATTAGACATTAATTGGGGGTTCTAATTTTTTTTAAATTCTCTTCTATCTAAGCTTTCCAAAATAGGTTTTTTTTTGCATTTTTGTATTTTTGTTATAATTAGTTATGATTTCTTAAAGTTCTAACTTTTTAATAATATTTTTAAACCCTAATTAATCATTTTAAAATGTTATCGCCACATTGGCATTGACGCAACAGTGCTTTCCATGTGGCGCCATGATATTGGTTATTTAAAATGTTCAGCGCGGCTATTAACTCCGCGGCGGTAGACACGATTTCATCCTAATCTTTGATCTTTGATCGGATAATCAAGATTAATCCCATGATTATGAAGGGATTAAATTGAGATTTCTAGTGTGATTAATCATAGCCATCCATTCTAATCATATAGAACGGACGGACTGTGATCTATCATTGCACGAGCGCTAGAAGATGGACACCGTCCACCTTTTGGCACTCAATCCAAGCTTATTTTATGGCAAAATCAACTCCAAAATGATTATGGAAAAGATCTAAGGAGATCCTATGATGAAAATTGCATGAAAACACAATTCCTTTTAAAAAAGACCAACACCTAGGGGAAAAACTACGGTTGGCTGATATTTACCTCATCAAAGCTAAAGAAAAGTAGTTTATCGATAGAGGTAGCTTTATCTTAAAGATATGAAGCCTTATTCAGAAGATCTCAAGCTTCTTCCCTGTCGATCGGTCATGGGCCAAATGTCATATGGAAGTCGTTAGAGTTGGTCTAGGGACTCTTTTCGGTGGTTGAATTGATCAGGAATCAATTCCTTTTTTATCGTCGGAGCGTGGTGAAGGTGTGGGGAAAGTCAGTTTGGCTTTGGTGGAAGTTTGGTGAGGTTGGACGAATGGGGCTTTTGGTTTTGAGTGGAGCTTGGTCTCATCGGTGATGGGGTGCACAAGGAGCACGAGGAAGCTCTAGGAATGCTTGAAAAGCTATGAGAAAGGTATGTGATGAGTTTGAATGAATAGGGAAGAGTATACTCTCCACCCCAATTAAACTAAGGGCTAAGATTGGCTTATCCTTTGCCAATCTTCCTGCTTGAGTGTGTGGTCAAAATTGTGAAGGGACTGCTGAGGTGGATGTGTGTGAGTGGAAAAAGGTGTGAAGTGGGCTGTCATTAAATGTACACTCCTCCTTAGGTGGACCAATAGTTGCCTATGGGTGAGCTCACTCTCTCTTGACTAAAGGTTGAATCCAGCAGCCTTGGGTTAGGTTGGGTCAATGGTCCTTTATCCAAGAAGGACCAAAGATGGTAGCTTAAGGGCAGGGAGTTGGAGAACCCAGCCAAATGGGAATTTTATCCCATTTGTAGGGCTTGGTTCAATGGGTTTGACCAAACCAGGGTTCACCATGGGTTGGGCCCACTTTTATAGGCCCATGGTGACCCAAAAATGAGTCACGCAAAGTTTGGTTGGATTTGGCTTAATTTTATTCATGTAGATCAAGCGGGTTCAATTGGGCTAAGTTAACTATTTTGACTAAATTGGGTCATAGTGGGGGTTTGGTTAAATTCAATTGGTCATTTGGAATGAATTAGTGCAATTGGTTTGGTTCAATTTGAGTTAAATTTGGATTCGGTTCATATGATTTAATTTGGGCCAAATGTCCTGTTGACCAATTTGACCAAATTGGCCAAATTGGCTTAAGCATGGGTTAGGTCTATGTTCAATCAATTTTTGTGATTGATTGGAATAGTTTATTTGAATTAAATTGAATTATGGGGTTATTTAGTTCAATTTGACCCTTTAGGTCAAGTTGGGCTAAGTAGGCCAATTAGGTTGGATTGACCAAATTGGTTCCAATTGAAGGTTAGATCATGTTTAACATTCAATTTGCGGTTGATGAGAGTCATTGATTGTAATTAATTTGGCTTAGACCATGATTTGGCCCAACTTGGCCCTTTAGATCATTTTGGGCCAACTTAGGTTAAGGGGCCAAATTGACTTGGCTAGGTTCAATTGATTGTAGTGGAGTGTTCAATAGTGACCTACAATCATCAATGAAGAGATTGGATAGTTTGATTTGATCCAATGGGTGTTTGATTGAAGTTCGTTCTAATTGGACCTTTTAGGTCACTTTGGGTTAAGTGGTTTAGTCAAGTCAATTTGGAACAATTGAGGCTATAGTTGGTTGGAGTATATTCAATGATGAATTTGAAGTTGATTGGTAGCTTTGATTGTAATTGATTTAGGTTTGATTGGGTTTTGGCTCATTTGAACCCTTTTAGATCAAATGGGCTAACTCGGGTTACTTAAGTCTAATTGATTTAGTTGGCTTGATCGTAAGTGTTGGAATAGTTTGTAATAATCCATTGGATAATTACAACAATTGAGAGAATTGAATTGAGTTTGGTTTTCTTTAGGTTGGTTTGAATGGAGTTATAAGATTTAAAGTGGGTTAACCTGAGTTAAGGAGCCAAATTAGCTTGGAGCATAGATTGAAAATCAAATTCAATCAAGGTCAATTGATTGGCTTAAGGTTGAGATTTCAATCATTTGGTTTAGGTTTAAGGCCATTGATGGGTAAGAGTGTCAATTTAGGCCTCAGGATAGGTGAAGCCCACTTATCCTAAGGTTATGCCCTTCAAGTCTCTAAGACTAGGTTTAGTGTTTCCTTAATCACTAGAGGTATTGTGACATAAAGAAAACTTAAGTGTATAGAAGAATCCTAGATCTAGGATTAGAGTGATCAATCCTCACTCCAAAAGTGAGGTCAGTAGAAGGTGTTATTCTATTAGGACTTAGGATGTTGAATAGAATGGGTTCCACCTAAAATGAAACTTATTGTATTCTTCATTCTTGAAAACCTAATATTATTGTAACATTAACTATACCTAAAATGGAAATGAAATTGTAAATCATTAAATCATTTAAAGTGAAACCATCCTTGCTAAATCAAATCAATTTTAAAGCTAAAATAAGTAAAATGAATTAAAAATAATTTTTATAATCACCATCATATGGTTTATAGTTTGGAAATTTGAAATCGCAGGGCTATTGGTCTGAAGGTCTTGATACCTCGAATCTCTTGTATACACATACCTATGAAGCTAAACTACGAAAATTAAAAAGCCTAAAATAAAATTAAATTAAAAATTGGAAACATAAATTAAAACTTAAAATTAAAAAGGCCTAGTAATGTCTTGCCACACCAACCCCCATTCATCACACACAAGATCATTAGGTAAAGAACCCTAGACTTAGGTTTGGTCATTATATGATTTTCTATGATATTCTATGAAGTCATGATGTGAAATGCTTTTTTATTATTTTATGGTGTAATGTTTTAGACTAGAAGGCTAAGATTAATTGTTGTTAGTCTCGATGGTATGACAATATTTTTTAGAATTAACATTGTTCTTTGCAGGGAGCTATGCTAAAAGGGACTGTCATTATAAAAACATTATAATTTTTTTTTTTGCTTGCAAGTGTTGCATAGTCCCTTAACATAGCCCAATAAATAAGAGGGCTTGCAAGTAGTAAATTCTAAGCTCGTATGTTTATAAAATATAACTTTTGTGTGTTGTTTGTATTTTTTAAACATTTGTTTTATAGGGCTTAGGATTTATTTTTGAATTTGAAATGCAAAATTTGAGCTTAGAATTAGGTTAGGATTTATGGGATCTAGGATTAGTAAGAGCTGACACTACCAACAGATGGTTGTAGAGGTTCCCTATTAAGCCCAATGGAGGTCCTTGAAGAAGGAAATGATCCTGGAAAGATGACTCATAGATCTAAACTTTAGTTCAAGGCTAGGCATATAAGGGCAGAGCTTGGCTAACTATTTTCTCCTTTTTCCAAGGTGTACAGTGGTACCCGGCCGCATTGCACATTCTTTAATTTAAAAATTAGCTTGATTTATTTTTGGAGTGCATAGGATCAATTTATTTTTCTAGGTTTCTTTTTGTGTCATATTTTTTATGATAAATGCTTGAACGATTAGGCTCTTAGGAAAAACTAAATTTTCTATCCAACTTAAATGTAATCAACTTAAACCCATAAATAAAGAAACTTGATACTTCATTTAAATTAAAGACCTAGGAATAACCTAAAATTAACTAGAAATAACTAGCTTTTATAAACCATACAATCATATTACTCTAAACTTTTGAATTGGGCACTTCTCCCAATTCACATAAAGGGCATCTAATCATTGAGGATGACTGCCTTCTTGGGAAAGTCTGCCTTCTTTTATTAATTTTTCTCATAACCACTTCTTTTATTAATTTAGGCATATAATGTATACCCAAGACCTTAAATGAATCATGAGTCAAAGTATTTAAAAACTAAAAAATGTGCATTTGTTAGGCACATATAATACCCTTTATGATCCTAGGGATTAGAGAGTGAGTCTAGGTTCTTAGATTCCTTTCCTAAAACTATAATAGCCTAGTCCCTTGCATACATGAGACTTAGCATCATAGATTTAAAATGCTCTTAGGTTGTGTTAGTTGGCAGCCCTTCCAGATGGGTTATAAGTCTAGAAGAGTCAGGGATGGGTATGTTCCCTCAAATGAGAGGAATGGTTGATAATTCCTAAAAATGGAACTAGGTAGAGCAACTAACTTATGTCAAAAGAATTTGGCTCTAAATGAATCTATTTAGCATTCTCTCAATTTTTAGTTGAATGTTCTTAGGAATTTGTTAAACTGGGTAGCATATAAAGGAATTGAATTATGAATGCTTTTGTTTAAGGAGATCCTCCCTCCAAAGTACAAGAATGAGTTTTCCCAAGTGTAAATTCTATGGTGTATCTTCTTAGTAAGTTCATAAAATAGGGAAGATGTAAGCTTGCCCTTATATAGTTTGATGTTAAGGTAGGTAAGAAGAAGTTTAAAGTGGTTGAAGCCTATCTTTTCTATAAACTAGTTTATCTTGGCTTTGTAGATCTATTTTCTTGTCACAAAGAGACATTTGTTAGTGTTCAAACTCATACCTGAGAGAGTTATAAAGTCCTTGATAATTTCCATGTAGGTGTTGATTGCTTGCTTGATTCCACAACTGAATAATAAAGGGTCATCAAAAATGCTAACTATGTGATGTTTAAGCTCCCAGAATTATGGAATTTAATGTTTTCCTTGGAATAAGTCACTAGAAGAACTAATGCTAATATGAAGACAGTAGGGATAGAGAATCACCTTGTTTGGCCCCTCTATTAGCTTGAAAGAAACCATTTGATTGCCCATTGAGAAGGAGCTTATAGTGGCTATTGGTTAAAAGTCTCACCACCAAATAATAGATGTTATCTGAGAAGCCCCTTTTTGTAATGGATCTAAGTCAGAAACTCTAGACAATAGTATCAAAGGCTTTCTTGATATCAATTTTCATAATCACATTTCCTCCTCTCGCTCTTTTATCCATATCTTTAATTAGCTCTTGTACAAGTAAAATGTTATCAATGATATTCTTTCCTTTGATAGATTCTTCTTAGTTTGGAGAAATAAAAGCTAGAAGTAGTTTTTGAAGTCTATTTGCAGTGATTTAATTGATAATCTTACTAATTATAGGGGTTAAGCATATGGACCTGAACTTGTCCCAAGTATGATTATCCTTTTATTTTGGAATCAAAACCATGGCTGAGGTGGAGAAAAAATTATGGTAGGGCTGACCTTTGAAAAAGGCTTCAAGGACATTTGTTACCTCTCTTTTGACAATGTGCCATGCTTTTTAATAAAAGAGGTAGTAAACTATCGAGACTACTTTGTACTGTCATTGAGTTTAAATCTTCCTAGATCTCACCTTCTATTGGGATGGAGGTAAGTTCTTCATTATTTATTAGTACACTATCAAACATAAGGAAATCCATGTTATGTTCATATATTGGGTTGTTTAGGGTTGGCTGGTTGAGTGAGTTAATGAAGTATTTTTTGCAATCCTCCAAAATACTTTCTTGGTTAATGATCCACTTGCCACTTGAGTTGTTAATTCTAGTTACCCATTTTTTCTCCCTCTTCTTCCAAATACAAGCATGGAAGTATTTGGAATTTTTTTCACCCTAGAGAAAGTTCTGAACTGATGCTTTTTGCCTAAGAAGATCCTCTTCTCTATCAATATAGTCTTACAAGTCAAGTTGGATATATTCTAATTTAAGTTCAAGCTAGGGTGCAATTTAGGTTTCCATAGCTATTAATTCTTTTTTCAGTGCTGTTAAGTTTATCCTCAGTGGATTTAATCTGATGATGGATATTGCCAAAAACTTCAATGTTTCATTTTTTAAGAGCTTGGGTTATATTCTTATGTAGAGTCTATAGGTTGATTCAGGGGTTGGGATGCTCCACACCACTCCAATTCGAAGAAATGTAGTTGATAAAGTCTGGGTATGTAGTCCACACAATAAAAAAATCTGAAGAGGTGATATTTTCGTTTGGGGATATGGTTGAAACTGACCAGAAGGGAGGAGTGATCTAAGGAAATTTTAGCAAGGTGTTGAACCTCTAAAGTGCAGAAGGTGGAGTTCCAAACAGAGTTAGTAAGAATTGTATCAAGTCTCTCCTAAACTTTTTGTCTCCTCCATGTGAAAGGCGAACAATTAAATTTAGCATCGAAAAGGTTGGCTTCCTCTATGTATTCAAAAAATTATAAGATGACATACATGTTTGGTTTCCTTTCACCTTTTTTTAGGACTTGCAATCATATTGAGGTCACCTCCCATGATCCAAGGACATGTGGTATGTATACTGGTGTGCTTTTTGTTGTTCCAAAGTTCCATCCTATGTTGCCGATTACAATCAACATAGATAATGGTTTCATATATGCTAATGCTGGCATCTTGGATGTAAATATGGAGGCATTGGTTGGAGTCAACAAGAACTTGGATTTAAAACTGGGGTTTCTAAAATAATCATATTTTATTACTAATGTTGGAGATGATGTTGAATTGGGGAATCGTCTATTGATATTTGGTAAGTTCTGGGTGTATACAAAGGTTCCAAGATTGCAAAAAGTTCTAGTTTATGTAATCTTACAAGGCTATTAAGTCTATTAGTGGTAGTGGCCTTGTCAATTCCCCTAATGTTCCAAATCATGATGTTTAGAATAAAGGAGTAGATTTACTCCTAGTTGCCCTCCTAGAGGACCCACCCCCATTTGAATTGTTGTCTATTTTGTGAACTTTGCTTGCTAAGAGATTTTTTAATTCCCTAGTACCTTTCTGCATTTGTTTTCTTTTTGGCTTTTGGGATTTCCATTCTTCCATGGCTGAGTTGATAATATCTTCATAATGTTCTTCTTCAAAATGCTCTCCTTGAGTTTGAGTCCCATCCTCTATCTAATTGTCCTGATTTGGATATGTCTTTTGAAGAAGGGTATTACCTTTACTATATTTGCTTATTTAGTTTTGTTGATCTTTGTTGAACTCAGGTACAACTACTTTAGGCCTGGTGTTGATCATGTGGGTACCTTGATCATCATTTTTTGATGCATCCCTATACATAAAGTGATTGGGGACTTGCTGAGTATCTTAGATGGGAGATAAAAGAGCAATGGTTATTGTTCTCTAACTAAATGTTATCTTCCATAGGAATATCAGTATTCAGGTTTCTATCTATATGTTATAGCTAAAAATCTAATTCACCTGTAGTATAATTGGGGAGGTGGTTGTTGATTACATGTGTCAACCAAATTGGTTTCTTGAATGATGTTGTGGTGGGTTGGTCTTTTTCAAACTGAAAGGAGGTTGGAGTATGCTTCCTGGTTGAATCAAAATGTTTGTTTCCTTTATCAATCCTGTTGTCCCTTATTTTAGGGTGAGAAATAAAACATTAATCCAAGCTATGCACAAACATTATGTATTTCCCACAGTATAGAGGTTTTTGTTCAATTTATACATTTTTCCAATAGTCATTAGATTTCCAGGTTTCCTCATTGTAGGTAGTTGTTATGTCCATTTCCACTATAATTCTAGCATCAGATGGTCTAGACAGGTTAAAGGTAGGTGTATCTAGTTTTAGGGGTCTACCAAAGATGGCAGCTATGGAATATAAGATTTGCTTATTGAATAGGTAGAGCTTTAACCCAGGAAGCTTGATCCAAATAGGGGCAATAAGTGGTTTTATGCTATAATCAAAAGAGGGTGTCCATTTCAAGAATTTAATAGGAACATTCTCTATATGATAAAGATTTTTGGAAAAAAAAGTCTAGCATAGTCCTCCTCTTTTGAGAGTTTTGTCATAATGGTCTCCCATCTAAAAGGCCAACATTCCAATCACCAACCAATTTAAGCTCTTGAAAGCATTTTCTTATGGTATCCATCTTAGGGTGTCAATTTAACATGATTCTACGTGTCAATTTCAAAGAGAATAATAGCAGGTTTACCAACTTTCCTTGAGGCTTTCCTTAGAAAAGAAGAGTTAGAGCTATTTGAATACAAATCATGGTACCTCTATGGTAAAATCAAAATATTAGGGTCGGGGGACCCTCCAACAGGCCCAGAACTCCTGGCTACCACATTAGCATAAGAGTGGGGGTCCATAGCCTTTGATAGAGAGGAAGAACTAGAGGAGAGGCAGCTGGAGGATCTAGAGAATCAATGGAAAAGTAACTTGAGAAGGGAAGAATCACATACCCAAAAGTGATGCCATTCCTCATTAGAGTATGTAGATAGCTTATTTTCTTATTAAACATTGCAATTCAAAGTCATTTCCATGACAAATTAGGTAGACCTAGTCAACTCATCCTAATGATGAGTAGTGACTACCTTTGCACAAAGTTCCTTCAACTCTAAAGAAATGAAACCTGAGGCAACTACCACTATTGCACTCGTGCTTTGCTTTAAAAGGTTAACCCTAAAATGCAAAGATATGAGCTCAATACACAATTCAACAATCTTGGCCTCCCATTAATAGTGATGGTTGCTCTTATCACTAGCCAAAGATGCATCCCAAGTTGACCATTGCTCCTCTTATTTCTCAAAAGAAGGGAAACTCTAAACCATAATATAAGAGAGAAGATGATCCATCTCCTCTTCACCTATGTCAGTTGGCTCCCCTTCTCAATAAGGAGCTACCCTAATACATGTGAAAATTGCATTTGAGAAGTGAAAAGTTGAAAGCTTACCATAAGCATAGTCTCACCCAATGTACTTGGAACTATAAAATTAGATGAACAATAATAATAGTAGTAATCTTATATATTGCCATAATCAAAACCATTAAAAGATAACTTTATAAAATTGTTGACTTTGGGTTAGGAAGCCACTAGGAGATCATGTATGATTCTTTATCACTTGGCGCTTTACCTAGTAAGGTGGATGCTAGGCTCACAAAAGATAATACTCATTAACTAAATAAAATAAAAAAAATCTTATACCACTGACTCACCTTTTAAGGCACTTCATAGCCAATTACTAATCTCTAATGACTCTAGGGTTCTTGTCAACCTAGAATATAGTAATCAAACCTTAATTTAGTTTCCAAAAATAACATGTTATAAAATGTAGTGAGCTAAATTTTTAGCGATACAAGCATCTACTATTTCATGGTGTGATAAAAGGAGTTACTCTTGGTGCATGATCTTCTTCACTCATTACCTCTCTTCCACATCTTGAGGCACACTCAGTGTAATATTTATACTAACTCATGGTGTTTTAGCATGCACCTCACCGATAATAAGAACATCCTCCATTGAAATGACATCACCCATTCAAAGTGACTTGGAGTTCATTACTAAACCTCATTAATGATTCTACACTTCATCGCTTTATGAAGATCCCTCCATACATTATCATTTCCAACATTAGAAACCATCTCACATAAAGAGAACTCTAGATGACTGAGAAAGTTTGAATAGAAGTGAATGGTTCACCAGTCCAACCCCTCCCCCCACCCCCCCCCCCCCCCCCCCGCCCCACAATTCATAAAACAAAACATCTAAGCTATCATATTAGTGATCGACTAACAATGATGTAACATGATTTAAAAAAAGGTTCTCTTAAACAATAAATGCACCAATAATTATAAATTGTTATAAAAATATAATTGTATGCTTATCTCTAATCCTCTTTCATATTTTTCGAAGTCACCTTTGAAGGATGTGAGAGAATTAGGGAACTAAATATGAACATAAGGTATTCCATGGACAAGGTAGACTCACCTAAAAATAAATAGTTAGCAAGGAAAAATCAAATAGAATAACTCAAAGATTTTCCATTCTTTAGCATGCCAATTAGCTTAACAATATAAAAAAGTGCCACTAGTCAAACCCCTCTAG
Organism: Cymbidium sinense; assembly: GCA_021442155.1. Lineage (NCBI taxonomy): Eukaryota > Viridiplantae > Streptophyta > Magnoliopsida > Asparagales > Orchidaceae > Cymbidium > Cymbidium sinense. The sequence goes on from CM038229.1 coordinate 31,236,158, forward strand.
GGGACTCTCCGCCTAATTACACTAAACATTTAACTCGATCATCAAACTCACCCACATTAGATGGGTGATTTCTATAGGAGAACTTGATAGCTACTCATGCACATCACAACTTAGTAAGGACTTAATTAGTGGCTCACTCCTCCCTTAGAGCCATGTGAGTTAATCTATCTAAGAAGCTACATTACCTAGAGGCAACACCTCAATTGCATCATGTTATTGTACATATGTCTATTTTTGATTAATCATCTGAGTTTGTGTATTTTCTCTTACTATTTTATGAGGTTTTATAGCCTTTAATTTAGCCTTCTAGACTTATAAATAAATGGTCTAAAGGTATCCTAGGAATCTTTCTTCTTAGACTCTTTCAAATTTTTTTAGACTTTTTAATGTCTTTTGTGACCAGGATCACCTCATAGTTCTTATACTCAGATTATTATTGTACTCTCCATATTTAATGATATAGTGGACACCCTTTTTTCTTTCACTTTTTTTTTCTACCTTCCAACTTCTACCAAAAGAACTCACAATTAAGATCAAGCGTCGACCCAAGGTTAAATTTTCATCTAATAATCTGTCCAATCTATTCTTAGTATTTTTTTTAATGATAATATCATTTTTTTTGTCATGATGCTCAATGGAAAACACATGTTGTTCTTCTTTAGAGTAAAATGGTTTTCTTTTTTATTCTTCTTGAATTCTTTTTTTTTAAGTCAGACTTAAAATCTATTTATTGGGAAGACTCACCTTTGGCTAGGTGGTCTTCCTCAATTTTTATCACTATAACATTGATCATATAAATATTTTTAGAATCTTCTACATGGATGTCATTATACAAACCATTCCGAACACTAGGATCTTCATCAATCATGAATTCATCAAGATTGGAAGAAGTTAAGATAATAAGGCTTTGTCTTGTGATAAGATAAGCTCAAGATCAATGATAGATTTCCTTTGTCAATTAGATAGGTTAAACCAAATGTCTATCATAAAACTTTTAAAGGGATTGTTCTTTCTTAAACATCTTTTGGAAGTTAGGAGGGAAAAAAGAAGCTTTTTTAATACAACCCCTTTGCATAGATTCTGCTCAATAAAGGTTTAAGGGGGATTAATATTATTTTTTCAACATAAAAATTAATAATATGTTGCATAGATAGCATTAAAAAAATATTCTAAAACTATTTTCATTTTCTATCCAAAATAGAGCCTTTTAATGGGCCCTTGAGTATTTCTAGGCCTTTATCTATTTATTATATGGGCAAATGATAATAAGAAAAATTCTAAAGGACTTGGTGATTGGTGGAAACAATTTTGTGATTAATTGTTGTCCATGGCATCAATCATTTCTTGGATTTTTCTCATAAAGGCATGAGAAGTTTTTCCAATAACATGAACAAAAGTAATAGTAAGATAATTAATATTCAAAAATATAATGATATTAGTAGTTTCTTTAATAAAAAAAATTAAAATTTATTAGTTCTAGTAAAATTATAAAAATGAAGAAGGGAAGGATTTAGGATATTATTATAAATAAAGAGAACTATTTATACTACACTTAGCTCTTCTTCTCAATCGATGGACTAAGGTTATACTAAAATAGAAGCAAAATTAGCATCTAAAGAGCTTGCTACTAGAAAAAAAAAAGATGAATGTTGATTATAATCTTATAAGAACTTCCAAAATATATCTAAAATATTATAAAAATATAGAAGGTGTACTAGACAGCTAAGTGAAGACAAAGGGTCTAGTACCCTATAATTGAAAGGGGGGTGGGGGGGATTAAATTGATATCCTTTTGAAAAAGTGTAAAAAAAAATCAAATCAAAATTTTAAAGTTGAACAAAAGAAAGAAAACTTAAATCAAATCTAACAAAATAACATAAAAGTAAAAGTAGTATAAAAAATTATAGAAAGAAAAGAAAGAGAAGCACAATGTTTTACAGTGGTTCGACCTAATAAACCAAGGTCCACTCTCCAAATCTCCCCCAAAAGTTCCACTACCCCTCTTTTGGCACAAGAAACTAAGGTAGAGATGACTCTCTCCTTCATGGGCAATGAAGAAACCATACAATGATCCCTTTCTCTTTCAAGGAAAAAAAAGGATGCCACTTTCTCTCCAAGGTACAAAGAAACTTCTCTCAATAAAGCAAAACATCACACAAGCTCTGTACAAGATTAATATGTCAAATTAATGCTCAATTCTTAATGGCAAGGTGGACTAAAAAGAACAACCAAAATAAAGTACAACCTCACCAATAAAAGAGCTGTTAAAGGAAAAGAGGAAGTGAGAATCCTTCTTACTTTTTTTCTAAGAGAGCACTCTTCCTTATGCTTCCATTAAGCTTTCTTACATTCAAAATTGTAGGTTGGGCATTCTAAAGAAGAATAATTATGTGAAAGAGTTGGAATAAAAAATTAGAAAATTAATTTTTTAATAAAATTGACCCAATTATACTATACCATTAGCTAATGTACTATACGATTAGTTTAATTTTTTTTAAGTTTAGGGATACTGGATGATATGATCATCCCATCAACCATCATGATCATATTGTATGACTAAAGATCATACTATACAAATAATACAAACTAAAAATCTAAATCTTTATTTGTTCAACTTTATAGTATAATCTCATTATATAGTACAATCTTAATCAAGGAAAATTATTTTCAACATATCCCTAATTTTTGGATTCAATTTGATAATTACCAAATAAATTTATATTGATGGTGTTTATTTTTTAGATGTGTGTGTGTGTTTGTGGGGAGGGTGGGAGGGAGGGGTTGGGGGAGACACCATACAGATCATTGGGGGTACTTATTGAAGTGATCGGGTACAATATTGAGGTATGATATATTATCTCGAAAGATAGATACATCACCCTTTAATGGACCTAATCACCTAATAAGAACTCCTAAGGAATGATGGGTATTTGAATATACCATAGATTTTTCCCCTGCTTTATATGGATGTATAAAGCAAGGTTTATATTAAATTGGGTTCTAAAGTTCCCTATAGAGGATAGCTCTCATAGTTAATTGCACCTTAGGGAATGAAATTCCCTAAGGATACTCTCGATTAAAGTAGAAAATTATGGTCTCCAAAGATTTCAAGGTTAGACTATCAAAGGATTGGCTATATTTAGAAAATCAATCGAGGTAGATCAAATGAAGAGACTTATTTTGGAAGCCAAAAAAGATGAGTTGGGAAATGCTCATGATACTAGGAAGCCTAATGAGCATTTCAATCTATCCTATAATTGGCCTTTATATATTTAAAATTAAGAAATTTATATATTTTGAGTTGAAATTTTATTAGATTACTAGGGGCTTATATTCCATCAACATAAGGTGGTCAAAAAGCCTAAGAGGTGAGGATTTATGCTTGTAGCCCAAGGGAAACAGCTACCTCGGATCCTAAACCTAGGGAGCTTTACCACAAGCTAAAGCACGATTTAAATCTAAGCGATAGGTGGACATGAAGGTTTACCTCCACAAGAGAAGATGGACCGTCCGACCTCTAGACTTACAACTACCTAGAGTGGCCACCAGTTAACTCCTCCTATGATTTTAAAATCAAGTAGGCAAGTCTTATGAATTTGTAAGATAGTTGAGATGTTATTAATGTAGAAAGATACTAAAATTCCTTAAACTCACTCTCTAAGAGACTAGAACATGAGTGGTATGAATTATGACTTAATCTAATGCAAAATATTTTTAAATTTTATTTAAATTTTGACACTTCATTTTGACAAAAGGCTTTAGTATTTTGATGCCTACATGCATGATGAAAGAAGATTGTTGGCTAAATTAGCAAGAAATGGGTGCTTTCCACCACAAGGGATGCCCTCATACGTCAAGCATTTTCCTATCGTGCAAGGATGAAAATATCATATTTTTAAGAGCAAAATAATATGATATGCATGTTGCAAAATATTCAACCATTCAGCTAAAAGGTTGTTAAATCTTTTAATTATCTTATTTGATGCATAGGCTTTGTGGTGAGGTTATGAATTATTTAAACCTTTAGTTATGAGTTGTAGTTGGGAAGAAAATTTATTTTATCCTAAGAGCCTAATCGCATATAGGCCATACATTAAAATATCAATCATACAAAACTATGAAAAGTATGTTATTTCTATGGAACAAGTTAAATAAATCATCAAACATTTTATAGCTATTATAAAAGGATAAGCTTTGATTGCATAACATGAAAAGAGGAAAGCTAGGTAACCAAGCTCTACCCTTATACAACCTACAATTATAAAATAATAATTATAATTTATAAATGCTATAGGGGTCTTCATTCTTCATTCTTCCCTCCTTTTGATTTGGTTGTGCTTGCTTCAAAGGCATCATAGGGCATCCCAGGACAAACCCTTCTGACCACTACTCATCCTAATCCCCTATAACACTTAACCAAATTTCTAATGCAAAATTACATTAAAAATAGGAAAAGTAAATCTAACTACACCTACAAAATAATTAGCTAAACACATACAATCCCAAGCTTATATGTATGATTTGGACTTAGCACCCACACATGGTAACCAAGCTGTCGAACTTGGATTATGCTTAGGGGTTTAAGCAACCTACAAAAGAGAGCATTCATATTTATTTTAAGCACCCCTTAAGCACAATCCCCTGTAGAAAATATGATTAGGCTAATATTGGTCTAACATTCAGTCTACGAAATATACACCCTAACATCTAGTCTACAAATAATATATCACAAAATAAAATATACATCATACCATGCACCATCCTAACATAAATCTAGAAGTGGTTACTTAGTTCTAATGTGTGTGATAAGGCTTGTGTGGTATGTCTTAACTAAGCATTAGTGTTATGATTACCTAAGTATGAAAGTGTTCAATTTAACATGGAGAGTTGATTTCACTTGAAGTTATTTAATTGATTTGAGAATTTTAATTTGTGTTTTTTTTATTTCATTTGATTACACTTAGCAACTAAGTGTTATAAAGAGAAGAAAGAGGATTGCCCTCTTTCATCCCTACCTTAAGTCATTTTCTAAAGCATATTAATTTGGTTTAGTCTCTTTAGTGAATGGCTTATTACATATTATAAATTAATCCTATGTTTAGGTCCACTTTAAATAATCCCATTCAATATGAAAGGCATCTTAAGATTAATTTTATTGAATTATTATCACATGACATATGTTAAATCATTCCTTTCCATCATGTGTAACATGCATGTGATTAAATTCTAAGTATACCTACACATACAATATGTTTTAGCACACTTAAATGATGGATGTGAACATGCATATTTAAAATTCATATTTCTTATTTGATTGAATTATTTAATCATATTGATTTGAAAGCTCTATCTAAATTACTATACAAAAATAGATAAGCATGAAATTAAATAGGTACATGTCATTGTTAACTAGGGAAGTGAGATAATCAAATGACCTCCTTGGGGCTATTTAAAGGCTCGTATTCTCGGGATGTCCAAACTATATACCCATTACATTCATACTTATGTAAATTTGCATACATGAATATAAGAAAGAGAGCTCCCAATCACATGATTAATTAATTCAACAACTTAAACAATTATGAATGCATATATTTTTGATAGAAAAGAGGATTGCCATTCTCTAATTAAACATACACATACATGCATAAAAGACATAAGCAAGTACGTGCCTTTGTTAACCAGGGAAGTGAGGTAATCAAATGACCTCCTTGGGGCTACTTAAATCCTTGTATTCCCGGGATGTTCAGACTATATACCCACCTTTCTTGAATACATACACATGTATTCATAATTAAAAGGATAAAAATCATGCAAGAAATTGCATTTTCTTTAATTGAACTATTTATATGTATGAATTAAAGCTTTATGCAAACTATAGTGTTGAAATACATAAGAATGAAATCAAATGAGTACATGCCTTTGTTAACCAAGGAAGTGAGGTAATCAAATGACCTTCTTGAGGCTACTTAAAGCCTCGTATTCCCGAGATATCCGACTATATACCCATTAACATTCACACTTATGTAAATCAACACATGAATAAAGGAAAGAAAGCTTCACTTCATACACTTCATACACTTAATTTATAATCACATGCATATCCTATGTATTTATAACTAACATCACAACACATATTACCATTCATTTATAAGCTTTTGAAAAATACATTTGAGTTTAGTAGTGATATTAGCCATACCTATATTAAATTAAATTAACACATGGAAGCTTACATAAAGGAAAATCATTTGATTTAATTAATTTTTTGAAATGGAATGGATGCATCGAATTAAACAAGATACAATATTTAATATGATTGGAAAGGAATAAGTGAACATAAAGACATGATTTCATTTAATCAAATTAATTCCTAAGGACAATCATATCAAATAAAGTCATTTAAAGTAAACTAAAGCTTTTTTTAATGTCATTTTTAATTTCATGCTTAATTTAATTTGAGGATGTGAGAAGAAGTTTGTTAATCGTAAACTCATCACATGTTTATGAATTGATTAGATTTAATGGAATATGATTAAGTTGATTTTATGGATTAATTAAATTGTCATATGTATTAAGTTCATTAATTAACCCTTACCTATGTTGCCTTAAAGTATTTATCCTAACAATTGTGAGCTAACATGATATGCAAATGAATTGAAAAGTAAATTAGCAATGGTCCTATGAAATGAAAGGGCCTAATACAATTAGCTCACAATTATTGGTAAATTAGATTAAGGAACTTTAATGAACTACATTATGGCTTTCCCACACATGTGAGTTAACCATAATTTCTTTAGATGTCTTTAGGTTATTGAACACCTAAAGGTCTATCCTCAATTAATTAATTAGGTTCTAATTGATTTTAAATTTTAATTAAACTAATTAAGTAATTAATTAGCTAATTGATCCCTAATTAATTTTCTTGAAAAGTAAGGTGAACATAGGGAAAGAAATTAGGAGAGAGAGAGAGGTCCCAATCACATTCCATAAGTCTTCTCACTATTAAACAATGATAAATGACCTAATTAATTAATTATATAATTAATTTACTGTTCATATGCTTAATTATCCCTCAATTAAGTTAAGAAGGTAATTAGGGATAAATCAATTAATTTCCCTAATTAATTAACGAATAAATCCTAGAAAATTAGGGGAGGTTGAGGTCATCCCCTTTAATAATCTCATAAGGTTTGAGGTTAATTACTTAATTAATTTGGGAGTAATTAAGGTAATTAATTTTTTAATTAAACATTAATTAAGCTTTAATTACTATTCATAATCACTTAAGGATAAATTTAATGGATTCTTCTCTAAAATACCTTCAAAAGGAGCATTTATTTGCATTTTTTAAATTTTTTTGTGATTTGTTATAATTTTATGAAGTTTCAGCCTTAAAAATATATTATTTAAGCCAAATTAAGCCTAATCCCATCACCATGGCGTGATGAGCGCTTTCCATGCGCATGCTATTTGTCATCATCGCCTAGCGTGGTGGCATGATGCATTTTCTCGTGCGCCATCCAATCCAAAATCGGACGACCACGATTCAACCTGAGGTTAATGATCGGATCTAATGGATCGAATCACGACCGTCCATTCTGAGCATGCAAAATGGATGGCGCATGATCTATCATCACTCAAGCGAAGGAGAACGACGTATGTTCGCCATTGTTCATGTGATTCGAGCTTACCTGAGCTCGAATTGGCTCCAAATGGAACCCACACCATCGCACGAAGGATCTAGGAGAATCCAACGGCTATGATTGGCTCACATACATATTCCCTTCATAAAAGAGCAATGCATTTTTAGCTAGAGGTCGGTTTTCTTAGAGTTACCTCACCGGAGCTAAGACCGGCGGCTCGCATGCTTGAGGTAGCTTCGTCTAGTTGAGACGAAGCCCTATTGAGTAGCAATTGGATCAATTCCACATGGATCACTCAGAAGGGCAACTCCCATGCTTTAGACGCTTGCTTCGATCAAACTCTAATCTTCAGTTGATTTGGAGCTCAAGAAATGATTCTTTTAGTTTCGACGAGGTGCAAGGATGGTGTGTGTAAGAAGAATTTGAATTCGGTTAAGGATTGATGGAGTTTGGATGGAGAAATGAGTGTCCTATTTTAGCTTCACTCAAGAGTGATGAATATGGAAAGGGGAGGCTTTCAGAATTCACTTAGGAAGTTTGGAAGATGCGAATGGTCAAGTTTTCCATGCGAATTGAGGGGGTATACCCCTCGATTGCTTATGATGGATGGACAGATCAAGCTCCTTATTTTTGGCCAGCCAATCACTGCCAGAGCACCGGAGTTGTCTCCATCAAGTCCACTTAGCTTATTTTGGTTGGAGGAAGGATTGGCAGGGAGCTCAAGGCAGGATTTGGCTAGATTGCTCTTCATTGGATCCCTTGGGTTCTTGGTTTATAAGGGAGGTGAGTTAACTCACCTTCCTTTGGTCCATGGTAGACCTAGCCACATGGGCTGGGATAGGTGGCAAGGTCAGACCCAATTTGGGGGGTGTGAGGGATGCCAAGTTGATAGGGAAGTGGACTTTACTATTTTTAGAAAAATCCCATGTGAGGTGGCATATCCAAGGGAGATCTTATTATGTTTGGCTCCAATTAAGTTTGGGCTAATTCTAGGCTGACCCAAGTTGGTTTTGGGTAGGGTTTGGTTAGGTTCCAAGTGGCTAAGGCTTAGTTTCAAGGGGTTTGGCTCAATTTGACCTTTATAGGTCAAATTAGGCTAGGTTGACAAATTGGTCAAATTGGATCAAACCAAAGATTAAGTTAGGTCCAAATGATGATTTGAAGTGTTTGGTTCAAGTGGTTTCAATCATTTTAGCCTAGGTTTTCTTTTGGCTCATTTGGATTCATATAGGTCAAATGGGTCAAGTTGACCAATTTGACCAAATTGGTCAAATTGGCTTGGGTTAGGTGCTGGTTCAAGTTCAATTGGTTAATTGAAATGATTGTAGGCTTTGGTTTGAATCAATTTGGATTTAATTTGGTTTTAGGCCAATTTGACCCTTTAGGTCAATTTGGGCTAAGTTGGTCAATTGGGTCCAATTGGTCAAACTAGGCTCAATTATGGCTTTGGTCAAGTTCAATAATCAATTTGGAGTGAACTTGAGCCATTGGTTGCAATCAATTTGGGTTGGATCATGATTTGACCTATTTAGGCCTTTTAGGTAAATTTGGGTCAATTTGGGTCAAATGGCCAATTGGGTTTGGTTAGGCTTAATTGATAGTCAAGTCATGTTCAATCATTGATTATAGGTTGATGTGAATTAAATGTTTCAACTAATTTGGTGTAGGATGAGTTTTGGCTAGTTTGGGTTCATATGGGTTAAAGGTTGACTTGGTCAAATGACCAAGTTGACTTGGTTTGACCCAATTTAAGGCAATTGATCATTCTCGGGTGATCAATGGTCATGGTATGAGGTTTGGATGGGCTTGATTCAATCTAATTTGGGTTGAATTAGAACTTAGTTCAAATGGGTTCTTTAGGTCACTTTGGGTCAAGTGAACCTAAATGGGTCAATTGGCTTGGTTTTGATTTTATTAAAGTTTAGTTGAATTTATATATGAGTTTAGAATTGAAATATAAATTCAACTGCAATTAATTTGGGCTATGATATATTTTGGTTCATTTAGAATTTTCAAAACAAAAGGGTTAAGTTGGGCTTGATTTAGGTTGATTTCAATTTGGCTTGATGCATGTAGGTTTCATTTATATTTGGATAGATAATTGAAGGAATGATTTATTCAAGAAAAAATCCATTGATTTTGGCTTGATCCAGATAGGATTTGGCTAAGTCCAAGGAATTAGCTCAAAGGGCCTTAAATTGTGTTTAGATTTGATTTGGATTTGGTTTTGGTCATTTGAGTTTATATTTCATTTATATTTGTGAATATAAATAAAGATATAATTAGTTCATAAGAAAATCAATTGAATTTGAAGGGGTTTGAAAGCAAGGTTAGCTAAGTTCATGAAGGTAGGTCATAAGGCTTATCTTGGAATTTGATTAGATTTGGATTTAGTTCGGTTTAGTTTTGGTTATTTGAATTTATATTTCAATTATATTTGTGAGAGATATTGGAGATATGATTGATTCATGAAGAGATCAATCAAATTTGGATTGAATTGGGTTGAGATTTGGCTAAGTTCATGGAATTCAATCATAAGGCTTACGGATGATTTAGGAGTTTGAATTTGATCTTGGGTTTCAATCATTTGGAGTTGAATTTGAACTTGAATTTGATAAATTATTGAGGGGTTGAACTGATATTAGAGAAAATTAATTGAATTTGGATTGAATTGGATTTGGCTAGGGCTAAGTCCATAAGATAAAATCATAGGGCTTAGGCAAGATTTTGATGTTGGATTTGATCATGGGTTTCAATCATTTGATTTGGAATTTGGATTTGGATTTGAATTTGGTATTTAAATTGAATTTGATGTTTGGTTTGTGAAGGTGATCATTGATTGGGTTTAGGCTATAGGGTAAAGTGAGTCTGCTTAACCCCTAAGGCATAGCCTAATCCTATTATTAACCCTTCTAGGTCTCTAGGCTTAGGTTAAGTATTCACCTAATCACTAGAAGTGTCTTAAGACTAAGGAACTCTTAGTGTCTATAAGAGTCCTAAATCTATGATGAGGAGATTGAGAACTCACTCCAAAAGTGAGGTCAACAAAAGGACCCCCAATAGGTGTGGTGTAACTGATAAGGCACACGACATGTATTGGCGTTGACCGAGATGATCAACAACAACCAAAGGATTGCAAATACTAGCGAAAATGATCGATACCTAAACCCAAAAGGTAGATAAAATCACGATCTTAGTGCAATGCAACTAAACTTATTCCAAGGGAATAAGAGAGGAAGAAGGAATCCATTGAGGGATTGAGTGTATGAACCTTCCACTAAGGAAGCAAGTTTGAGTTATCCGCTGAGGATAAGGGTTTAAATCTGATTTGGTTATATGATTTGTGGAAAGAAGATCTATTAGGGATAAGAATCTATAATCCGCCGGTGATGGGTGGATGAACCTTCCACTAGAGAACCAGGTTTGGATTATTCACTGGGATAAGAGTTTATGGGTTTGATTTTGAATATGATTTGTTTGGGATGTATCCACTGAGGATAAAAATTCAATTTATTTTCTTTATGTTAGACTCCATTGGGGGAGTTGGTTTAATTTATCATGGCTCCACTAGGGAGGATGGTTTTAAATTGAGGGCATATCTGCTACGGATGTGAACTCTGTTAAATTTAATGGATTTTAATTTTGATTTGGCCCATGGATCCAGTCAGTGTGCGTTGGACCCAGTAAGAAGGGGCCATGGAGGCCTTAGCCTACCTTAAATTTACAAGTCCAATGGGGTAGTCTACCAGCCATAAGGTAGGACTATCTAACCTAAGGGTGACTATTGAGAGAGTGTTATTGGGGACTTATCACAGCTCAAAAGTAGTCAAGGTTAATTTCATTTTAATTTGATGGACCTAGTCGATGTATGATGGATCGCACTGAGAAGGGGTTATGTCAACCTGGGCCTATCTTAGATTTACCGATCCAAAAGGGTAGTCTACCGGCCGAAGGGTAGGACTATCCAACCAAAGGCGTGCCTTTCGATGTGTAATGACTATGCTAGGAAGAAGGTGTAGCAGACTTACATCTTTCAGTAGGAGATACTGTTGGTAGTACAAAAAAAAATTGAACGACATGCCCATCAATGTGCAATGATCATGCTGGGAAGAATGCATAGTAAACTTACATCTTCCAAAGCAAGATCGATCACCGGGGTGACCTGTTGGTGGCACAATAAGTCAAACCTGACCTAAGGGAAACTACTAAGAGGGTACTACTAGGGACTTATCTTAACTAAAGAGTTATCGTAATTAGGGAGTTTTAGACACGCTAAAGATAGACCTGCTTGGGAAAGCGACTAGGGTGTTCTCCTAATCTACAAATGAATATATATTTTTGTTTTTTTGTTATCATGGACCCTATTGGTGTGCGAGAGACCACACTGAGAAGGGACTATGTCAGCTTTGACATATCTCAAATTTATTGGACCAAGGGAGAATCTGCACATCCACAAAATAGATTTCCAACCTGAGGGGTGGTTACTAAGAAAGGGGTTCCTGTCTAATCTAAGAGTAACCCAGGTAGTGTCTAAATCGGGTCGCAAAATATGTGATCCAAATAGAGTGCCCACAAGGAAGGTGCCACTAGGGGCATTATCCTAGACCCTGTAAAAAAGAAAGCTTGTATGTATACGGTGGCCAACTCAAGGAGAAAGTGTAGGTCTCTGTCAGCATAGCGAGAACCAACCAACTTAAGGTGGCTGTCAATGTCCGATGATCAATCTAGGAAGAAGGCATGTAGACTTATATCTCTCTAAAGCAGAACTAATCACTAGGATAGTCTATCATCGGTTTGACAGGTGCTATCTGACCTAGGGCTGCCCACCGATGTGCAATGGTTGTGCTAGAAGAAAGTGTAGCAGAATTACATCTTTCAAAGCAAAGAACAACCGCTGAGGTGACCCATTATTGGCACAACAAATCAAGCTGACCTAATGGTGATTACTAAGCAGAGAGTCACAAAGAAGGACTGGACCCAGACTTGCAATAATCAGAAGGAAAGGAGCCATTGGGGGACTTACCCTAATCCTTAAATGTACTCGACCCAATCAATGCATGATGGACAGTTCAAGAAGAAAGCGTAACAGGCTTACATCTTCTAAAACAAAGTCAATATGGGGTAGCTTATCAGCCACACCGTAAGGCCTACCAAACTAATAGAATGCTCATCAGTGTGCAATGGCCAAGTAAGGAAGGAAAGCATAGCAGACTTACATCCTCCAATGTAAGAAGACCACTTGGGTGACACCCTAGCAAGGTAGCACGTCAGCCTGACCTAGAGTAGCTACTGAGTGAGGGTCTCTAGGGCGTTATCTCAACTCAAAGTAGCCTGAAACAAAATATATGTGTTTGTTTGGTATGTGTTTCTGTGTAGTTTGTGTTTGTGTTGTGTTGATAAAGGAGAAGATGTCGCTCAGGTTCCTTACACTTACCCTAAACACATCATGACGGATTGACAAGAAAAGATGCTTTCAGTATGAAAGAGATGGAATTTGAAATGGAATTTTCATTAATAATTGTTTTCAAACATGATTTATGAATAATATTTCTTTAGGTAGAGCCCATTGATTGGAAGCATCAAGCCCTCTCATTTAAGGCTTATAAGCTACTAAGATCCTCCTTGGTAGGCCTTTTCTATGGAAAAAGGGCCTTCCCAAGTGGCTTCAAGCTTGCCTCCCATCTTGCGATGGGCAATAATTAGTCTACTTAGAACTAAAATAAGCTCTTCTATTTGAAAAGCTCTAGGACGGACCAACTTATTGTGAACTTGAATCATTTTGGCTTTGTACAACTTGAGGTTCTGGCATGCCCATAGGCATCTTTCCTCTAAACCTTCAAGCTCTTCTAACTGCAACTTAGCATTATGTTCCATTGTGATCTTGCTACCCACAGCTATCCTTAGTGATGGGAGTTGGACTTATAGTAGTAGAACTGCTTTGGAACCATACACTAAGGAGAAAGGGGTGGACTGAGTTGGAGTTTTGTATGTAGTGCAGTATGCTCACATGGCTTCAACCAACTGCTCATGATGCTATCATTTATTATCATCGAGCATCTTTTTTAATACTTGGATAAGAATTTTTTTAAAGGATTTTGTCAAGCCATTTTCCCTCGAGTAGTAGATGGTAGAATAGCTCTAATCTATGTTGTGTCTCTGGGAAAAACTATTGATCTTGGTGCTCTTGAATGCAATACCATTATCGAATATAATTCATCGAGGCACCATGAACCTATATATAATATGGTTCCTAAAAAATTAGAGCACATTTTGTGACCTCTATGAGGAGTATCGCCTTTGCCCACTTGGAAAAGTAGTTAGTTGCAGCTAGGATGAACTGATGACCCTTGGAAGAAGGAGGGTCAATCAAACCCACTATGTTGGTACGCCAACACTCGAATGGCCATGAGGCCAATATAGGATCTAGAATGTTGGGTAGCTGGTGTAAGACTACACAATGCATCTGACATTGGTGACATCACCTAGCCACATCCATGCAATCATGGCCAATAGTATCCTAGTCTGTTGATCTTTGCTTTCATCTTCAGATCGGATTGGTGCGCTCTGCATAAACCTGAGTGTACCTCAGTCATGTTCTTACGGGCTTTGTGTTTTTCCAAATAACGCAACCACATATGATTGAAGGATAGCCGATACAAGGTGCTATCTATGAGAGCATAAGAAAGTGCTCTCTAGTTCATCTGATGGGCTAGTGCTTCTCTTGAGGTAGTTTTCCTACATTTAGATAATCCACAAATGGTTGCCTCTAATCTGACTCATCTCCCTTTTTGGCAACGGTAACCTCCCCTTCAAGAGAGTATCTTTCGGTGAGTTCAACATCAATAAGGGATAAGACTTGTCTATTTTTTACCCTTATTAGTATGGACTCATCTTCCGGACATGCCAACTCCTTGGCAAGTTTGGCTAAAGCATCTGCTATAGTGTTTTCCCCTTGAGGAATCTTGTGAATGGTAACCTCTGGGATTTGGGCCAATAACTCTATGGTGTACTCGTGGTAGTGATGGAGCTTAGGCTTTAAAACCTTGTAGGACCTAGCAATTTGGTTGATAACTAAAAATCCCCAAACATGTTGATGTTCTGGATGCTTAGAGTAACAGCTAACTCTAGACTATCAATCAGATACTCATATTTGGCTTCATTGTTGGTGTATGATTGGACAGGTGATATGAGAATCTCATCACATCGTGGTCTAGATTTGAGAGAACTATTCTTACCCATGTCTTCCCTGGGATAGTAGATCGTGGTTGTTCTCCCCTTTAATAGGAAGCCACACCATCAAAGTACATCTCCCAGCGATGAATGCTAGTGTCCCCTAAGTTCATGGTTTGTTCATTGAGGAGGTCATCACTAAGTAGAGAATTAGCAGAAAGTGGGTGTGATACTAAGAAGTTCACTACTGCTTGTCCTTTCACCGCATGGAGGGGGTATGAAAGTAATGTCAAACTGTGATAAAATTATGGACCAATGTGCCAACCATCCATATAACATCGGCCGTGTCATGAGATATTGCAGTAGATTGATCCTAGAGATCAAGTTCACCTTATGAGAAAGCATGTAATGTCATAGCTTTTGGGATGCAAAGATTAAAGCTAGGCAATGCTTCTTGATGGATGGATAAGTTAACTTAGTAGAGATTAGATGATGGATGAGGTAGTAGAGCATATTCTCTTTCCCTTCATCATTATCTTGGGCCAATAAAGCGCTAAGGGAGTCATCTAATACAGCAGTGTAGAGGATGAGCAGCTTTCCTAAGATATGGGCTGCTAGAACTGCAGCATCATCAGGTAATGCTTGATGTCTTTCAAGGCATGTTGACACTTATCATCCCACTTGAACTTGGCATCTTTTTTTATAAGTGCTGAGAATGACTAGAATCTTCCTGATAGGTTGGATATGAAGCATCTTAGATATGCCAACCACCCTTGGAATGATCTGAGTTGAGTTAGACTTTTAGGAGGTGGAATTTCTAATATCGCTTTGATATTCTCTAAATCAATTTTGATTCCACAGTGTTCGACAACAAACCCAAGGAATTTTTCTGAAGTTACTCCGAATGCACACTTCAGGGGGTTCATTTTGATGTTAAATTATCTTAACCATTTGAAAATTACTCTCAAATCAAAGCGATGGTCTTCCTTTTCTTTACTTTTGACTATGAGATCATCGACATAACACTTGACTTGATGATGAATGAGTTTGTCAAAGATTCAAGTCATGGCCTGCTGGTACATAGCACTGGCATTTTTAAGGCCAAAAGGCATGACCCTATAGTAATAGATTCTGATCGGGGTTCGAAGAGCTATTTTTTTCTCATCTTTAGGGGCCATCTTTATCTGGTTGTATCCATATGAGCCATACTTGAAAGAAAAGACTGCATGAGAGGAGGTAATGTCCACCATAAATTATGGTATCGATAGTGGAAATTCGTCTTTTGGACATGCCTAATTTAGATCCCTAAAATTGATGCATATGTGAATTTGGTCATTCTTTTTCTTAATTAGAATGACACTGGACAACCAGGTAGGATATTTTTCTTCCAAGATGAAACCAGTATCGATCAATTTCTTAACTTCAAAAATGACCTATTATTCAATGTCTATTCACATGAGTTTAGGAGCTTGCTTGATAAGGTTAGCACTAGGCTCTATTGCTAATTTGTGGACTACTACGTTAGGAGATAAACCAAGCATCTCTTCATAACACCATGCGAAGCAATCCTTAAACTTAGCCAACAGCCTAACTAAGTCATTGGTTTTAGTATCATTCAAGAAGATGTATGTCGCATGGACTATCTTCAATTCCTAAGTTGATTTTTTGAGCTCATTGATGGTTGACCTGATCTCCTCTTCAAACTCTGGCGGTGCATCTTTTACTTCAAACTCTGGTGGTGCATGATTTGAAAAGAATCTATCAGATTCCAAATGATTAGTGATGACTAAGCAGAAATCATCATGATCGATTGGACCCACTGGACCACATCCTAGTCTCGATCTTGATTGAGAGCTTTTGCATTTATTCTTCCATATTTATTCAAAATAGTCTGACCTCCTATGCTTTGACTAAGTATGTGGGATTAACCATTTCTTTGCTAAATTTAGAACACACGGTGAGTACCAATCAAAAGGTAATTCTATTAAATCTTTATATGAATCATCCTCAAGTTCTACATCAACTTCTTGACTTGAGGATGATGTTCCTAGAAAGAACCTCTGAGTCTTCACATCTATGGATGACTTAGGGGCTTCCTTAACTACCAAACCCTCAACTTTTTGTGAGGAAAGTGGGGTTAGAGCTAAGGTTCCCAACTAATGCTTGACTATTTCACATACATACTTGGATACATTTATGCTTTGCTTTGGAGCCTAGTCTTCTTCACTATCCTGCTCAAGCATCTCCTCGAAAGGGATCTGCTACTGAGAAGGGTTGGCTGGTGTGCTAACCACATAAGACTCATCATCTGAACTAGATTTTAAGTCTATATGGATAGCAGGTGTACTCCTGGTGGCTGGGACATACCTCCTATTGGGTGGCCAATAGGGAGGCTTTCCACCTATGGGGCTGCCTCTTAACTATCCTCTTCCTCTGCCTAGTGGAGGTTGGGTCATCCTACCCATATGTTTGAATGGAGTAACGAATTGTGGGTGGAATCTAATATCAGGCTCTATTCTTCCCCTGAGTCCGTGTCTCTCTCTATTTTTTTTCTTTCTCTTTTTTCTTTTATTTTTTTTATTTTTTTCTTTTCTTTTTCTTTTCTTTCTTTTTGTCCCTCATGGGGATCTTGACTAAGTTCACAAGAATGGACTTATTGATTTTGGAAGAGATAATAGGTTGCATCCTCATATATCCTGACCTCATGAACTATGAATGGTTTGAGATCTCCTTTGACATAGTACTCAATCCCACCTCTCATGAACTTCATGCACTGATGTAGAAAGGATGGAACTATGCTATTTTCCTATATCCATGGTCTCCCAAGCAAAGCATTAAAAGATGTATCTGAGTCTATGATGTGAAACTTGGCTTCAGTCTTCTAATCATTTATCTCCAGTGGAAACACTATAGAGCCTAAGGCCCTCTCACCTTATTCGTTGAATCCTCTCAACATCATCCTTTCCTTTTGGAGTTTGGAGATGTTGATCCTCAAGTAGGCAAGGGTTCTTAGACACATAATATTGACTGATACACGGTCCTTGAGAAATAGTCTATACACCTTAACATCCACTACAATGTAAAGAGACGGTTGTGATCGATTGTCCCTAGAAGTAAGTCTTCATCACTGAATGTAACTCCTAAGATATCCTTCGAGTGGCATGCCTCCTCTTCAGTAGTGTTTAGCTGAGCTAAGCATATCTCTGGATTACATAGAGCCTTTATTTGAGATTCTCTCATACTTACAGCTTCTCCTATGGGATCCTTAGAGTCAGTTGACTCCAAGTCAATCTCAAGAGGTGAACCCGATTGATTTAGAGAAGGAAAGTCTGACTCTAAATCATAAAGAAAATGATCAAAATTACTAAAGCTATTATTACTTTCTAGACTTGGAGAGTTTTCAACATTAATAAAATCAAGAGCATTATAAGTGGACAAGATGTAAGTAGAATCTTCTTTCTTCATTGATTTATTTTTGGGTGGAGGTACATGATATAAATCAAGTAAAGTAAGAGGGGTAAGGATTTTAATGCCCTTGTTTGCTGATATAACACTCCTGCCAGTAGAATAGGAGCTAGCAGAAGAAGTAGCTACAATAGTGGATGGAGTGCTGAACTCTGGCGGTGGTTGTGCTATCTATCTCACAAAAGTGGTGGCTACTCTTTGTTGGCTATCACCTTCCCTAAGTTTTCCATTACAACTAGCAAACCTTCTTTGATTTTGGAGATTTGAGCTACTTCAAGAACTTACAAGGAAAGCTTCCTGATCTTAGAAATGATCTTCTTAGAGATTCAGGATAAGGAGATATCCCAACCTTCTTTGGTCTTAAGAAGATCGTAAGTATTCCCAAGGATTACTCCAATAAAACTAGATAGTTGTTCTAATAAGTATTCCTTCGGGATAACTATGGCACCTGACTTATACCTACACTCAAGCTAGTCCATAAAAGTAATACAATCCTCTAAGACATGGCCTAACATACGGTGGTAGGGGAAATAGACAGGGTCATCACTCTTACCCACTTCCTCTGGCCTCTTAGACTCTAGTAACTTAAAATTAGGTTTTTTTAAGTGTTTCTTAAAGATTTTCTTAACTACCTCCCTCTTAAATGAATATGGCTTATTCAATATGTTAGCAAGAGTAGGTGGATAATACACGCGATGGGTATGAACACCAGTACTATTGAGGTGGTGGAAATGGCTTTTGTGGCAGTTGTGGTGGCCGGTATGACAACCGAGCTAGTGGTAGAGGAGGTGACAAAGGAGGCTGTTGTACTCGGGGTCTCTCATGCTAGACTCTGGCTGGCTGCTTCCCTCTATCCACTAACACAACTATCTCTAGCTTCTTCTCGAACACCTTCTATGGCTTGGGCCAAGATGATTGGTCGAGAAATGGAAACAGTTTGGCTTGCTCTTGTAGGCTAGTCACCTTGTTGATTAGTTTCTTGAATGTTTTGATGGTAATGCCCTTAAGCATGAAGGTGACTGGGCCATGGATATTCTTGAGAAGAATCTCAATGGCATGCTGTTCAGACAGCTATGGTTTGCATTTCATGCTCAGGTTGTGCAACCTGAGAATATAATCAACAAGAGACTCATTGGTATTTTTCTTTGCTACAACAAGGATGCCTACAACCACGCTATGCTGAGCTCCAGCAAACCTCTTGATGAAGAGGTGCTCTAACTTAGTAAAAGTCTTCATGAAACCATTGGCCAGTTTGGCATACCATTCAAATGCAACGCCTACTAAGCTGCTGACAAAACGCCTGGTAGAAGTGCACCACTGCCACCGACATTACAACAACCAACTATAAAGTGTGCAATATGCTGCCTTGGGTTCCCACTATCATCAAAGATCTTGAAGGAAGATGGCACAAAACCCTTGTGGTATTGAACTACATTTAATTCCTTCGGGTATGGTCTACCCTTTAGAATGGATGAGCTTTTCGAGGCTTGCACCATCGCTTACCTCACCTACTTTTCCACCATGCTTGATGTACTTTTCATGCATGGAGGTGCCATCTGTGACCTTCTTATACAAACTACCAGCATCATCATCTATAGGAGTGCACCTAGGATGGTCTAAAGTATGTACCAACTTTGGCCGGTCGGCTGCCATAGGAGAAGACTACGAAATTGGGGCTGAGTTCTGCAATGCTAAGACCACTGTTAACAACTCCTCTACCTTCTTCTCCATCTTGTCTATATGGTCATCCTCCTAGTTGAGCTGGTGGAGTAGGTGTCAATTCGAGTGAGAGAAGTGTCACCTTCCTCGAGCATGAAACCTTCCTGGCTATGTTGATCCCGCTGTAAGGACCCTCGTGTGTCGACCATGTGGACATCAGTTGTGCCATCCAACCTATCATATTCATCAGGATCAAAGCGGACTCTATCCTCCTCCCGATCTAAGTGGTCACTTTGAAATTGCGCATCATAGTAGTCCTCATGATGTCATCTAAGAAAAATCATCTATCTCACGGCTCTATGCTCTACTGGTTGTTGTGACCCAGGACTATTCTCTCTACTAGCGTATATCAATGCTCTATGCTAGTGAGGTGCACTCCTTAACTAGCTCAACTACCATGGGGACTATGTTTGTGTCCCCTCCCCTCTCTCCCTCTGACTGCAGTAGAGGTGGTGCAACCATGGCATTCTTGAGTCGCCACTCCTTCCTAACCACAGCTAAGGCAGAAGGTCGAGCATGGCAGCTCGATCTCACCTCAGCATGTGGAATGGATGGAGTGAGATCCTTGGTCCATAGCTGGATCACCAATGGAGATGGTCTTTCCCTAGATGGGGGCTTTCGAAGCTTGGCGGGGGAGGTAGATGCTATAAGCTGGACAAGTGATAGTGGATGGTGAGTGGAGTAGTATAATGGCAAACACACCAACTGCCTCTCATCCAGAGATCTCCTTCTGCATAGAACTATTCCCTCGAGGATAATGTTGTCTAAATGGTTGTCCCTAATAGGGCGGCGATCAAGGAAGTCTATCAGGGTGGAGGCTGCCAACTATTTTACATCCCTCCTCCTCTCCCTCTTGTCGGCTTAGGCTGTAACTCAAACCTCAGTGGCTCTCTCCCTATGGATTTGGTAACTAAAACTCTTGGGAATCACGGACCTCAAATCAAACATTACACAGGACTCTAAGTATCTAACTGCCAACAGAAGCGTCTGGTCCATAGTGCTTCTGGCTCCTTGTACCTCAAGGTGTGCTGGTAGTAGAGGTGATGCAGTGATCCTCCTATAGTCCTCCTCTCCATCTGAAGCTAAGAGGGAGTAAAACTTACTACCACTCAAGAGTGGACAGGTATCATGAGGAGAACCCTCCAAAGTGACGTGGGAGGCAGCATCAATCTCTCTAGCTACCCGCTCATGGTGCTTCTTGATCTTCCTAATTTTGTTGCGGCACTGAGTCTAGTAGAGCAAGGCAAAGTGAGAGCTGGAGCCTACCTCAAAGGTAGGGGAGACTATCTCAGAGACTAAGATAGCCTTCCCCTTTGGGGTGACCAAAGAAGAAGTAGTAGCCCTCATTGGAACTATGGCAAGGATAACTAACTGAACGTACACTAGAGCAATGGGCACTGACAATGATACTGATTATAGTAGAACCATGAAGACAACCTCTTGTGGGGAAACTCAAGTCGAATAATGAGAGGTGGAGTCTATCCTGCCATCTCCTCCCTACTAGTAGTCGTGAGGGCTGTCCCCTCACAAGTGACTTGATGCCTCAAAATGACTGATCGGATGAGTAGTAGTCAAGGTGTGTATGGCCTGATCCAAGGCCAAATCCACACCCGATGGGAAAGAGAAGATGAACTTGCTCGAAGCCATAATAACTGCACTTACTGGAGATGGGAAAGGACTAATTATGCTGAAATCATTGCATTTGTTGAAACATAACTGAGTTAAACCATTGCTTTGATATTTTCCTTCCATCATTGACCTTTAGATTTGACTTGGAATTTGAATCCACACTTAAAAAATTTAGGTATGCTAAGTGGGGTTCATTGAATTTTGAAGAGATTTTTTATGTTTGAGGAGAGACTCTACCAAAATATTTTGATTTAGAACCCATACTCAACAAATTTAAGTAAGTTGCACGAGGTTCAAATATTTGGAGAGACTTTGGAGAGATATATGTTGTATGTTTTGTTTGAAAATCTGATTTGGAAAACCTTTATTTAGAAAATTTTGATATGCTAAAAAAAAGGGTTTCAATTATATGTTTGAAAATTTTGTGAAAACATCTTTGTTTATGATGATTATTTGTTATGTGTGTGATATATGTTGATTTGACTTGAAGATGGGACCTTTACTTAACAAATTTAGGTATATTAAGTAAAGGTCAAATGTGGTTGATATATGTTTGTTGTTTGTTGGTATATGTTGATTTAATATAATTCGGGGAACTCTCAATTAATAAATTTAAGTATACTAAATGGAGTTCAATATAGATGTGTTTGATAATTGTTGATTTAATTCCTCTTTTGAAAAAGTGGGAACTCTTATTTGACAAATATGGTATGTCAAATAGAGTTAAAAACTATATGATTTTGAAAGAGGGAAATCTATTTAACAAATTTAGGTATCTTAAATAGAGTTCAATTTGTTTTTATTTTTGAAAATGGAACTCTCATTTGACAAATTTGGTTATGTCAAATGGAGTCTAAATGTGTTTTGATTTTTGGTGATTTTTTGAAAAGGGGAATTCTACTTAACAAATATATGTATGTTAAATAGAACACAATTTATTTTGATTTTCCAAAAAGAAAGGGAACTCTCATTTGACAAATTTGGGTATGTCAAATGGAGTACAAATATATCTTGATTTTGTGTGTGATATTTTCTTTTGAAAAGAGGGAACTCCAACTTTAGCATATATGGAATATGTTAAGTGGAGTTTTAATTTTATGTCATGATTTCATTTGAAAATAGAATCTTCATTCAACAAACTTGGGTATGTTGAATAGAATTTATTATTTTGGAAAAATGTGCTTTTTGAAAAAGGGATTTTAAATTTTTGATTTTGATTTTGAAAAGAACCTCCATGTAACAATTGTAGGTATTGTTAAATGAGGTTTGGTTATCTTTATGCCTTTTGAAAACTTCTTATGAATTTTGTGCAAATCTTTTGTTATGTGAACTTTGAAAAAGTGCTTTTGAAAAGTTCTATTTTGCAAAAGGGTTTAATTTATTAAGTATAGGATGAACCTTGCCTCACCAAGCTAGTGGTAAAGAGGTTCTAAATTTTGGCATATCCTTTCATTAGTTAATTTTATTTTTATCTATTGGGGGACCGAATAGAGGTTACAAGACCTACATGGAGCGAGGTCATAAAACCTAAAGGATGTTGGCTAGCTTTGCTTAAGGATGAAATAATCTAAGTGCTAATGGAAAGAAAGATAGCCTTGATCATATATAAAATATAAGTCCACTACCGATGCTTGGAGATAATAATTGTCTAGTAAATATGGGGAGAGGAACTATCCCTAACGGAGTCGCCAAAAAAATCTGTGGTGTTTATTTTTAGATGTGTTAAGGGGACACCACATAGATTGTAGAGGGTACTTATTGAAGTGATCGGGTATGACATTGAGGTATATATACTATCTTGAAAGATAGAGACATCACCCTTCAATGGACCTAATCACCTAATAAGGACTCTTAAAATGATGGGTCTTAATATACTAAGATTTTTCACTACTTTACATGGATGAATAAAGCAGAGTTTATATTAAACTAAGTTCTAAAGTTCTCTATGGAGGTAAGCCCCCATAGTTAATTATAACTTAGGGAATGAAATTCCTTAAGGATATTCTCGATTAAAGAAGATAATTAGGGTCTTTAAAGATTTCAAGGTTAGATTATCAAACAGAGAGGCTTATTCTGGAAAATCAATCGGGATAGATCAAATGGAGAGACTTATTTTGGAAGCTAAAGGATATGAGTAGGAAAATGCTCATGATACTAGGAAGCCTGGTGAACATTCCAATTTATCCTATAATTGGCTTTATATATTGAAATTGAAGAAATTTATATGTTTTGAGTTGAAATTTTATTAGATTACAAGTTATAATCTATCAACACAAGGTTGTAGAAAAGCCTAAGAGGTGAGGATTTATGCCTGCAGCTCAAGGGAAATAGCTACCTCAGATCCTAAATCTAGGGAACTTTAGCATAAGCTAAAGCACGATTTAAATCTAAGCGATAGGTAGACATGAATGTTCACCTCCACAAGAGAGGATGAACTATCTGACCTCTGAACTTACAACCACCTGGAGAGGCTGCCAGCTAACTCCTCTTATGATTTTAAAACCATGTAGGCAAGTCTTATAAATTTGCAAGATAGTTGGATTATTATTAATTTAGAAAGAGACTAAAAGTCCTTAAACCCACTTTCTAAGAGACTAGAGCATGAGTGGTATGAATAATGATTTAATATAATGAAAAAAGTTTTCAAATTTTATTTAAATTTTGACACTTCATTTTGACAAAAGGCTTTGGATTTTGATTCCTACTTGCATGATGAAAGAATATTGTTGGCTAAATTAGCGAGAAATGGGTGTTTTCCACCACAAGGGACGCCCTCACAGGTCAAGCATTCCCCTATCATGCAAGGATGGAAATTCCATAATTTCAAGGGTGAAATAATATGATATGCATGTTGTGAAATATTCAACCATTCAGCTAAGGGGTTGCTAAATCTTTTAATTATCTTAATTAATGCCTAGGCTTTATGGTGAGGTTATGAGTTATTTGAAACTTTAGTTATAAGTTATAGTTGGGTAGAAAATTTATCATTATCCTAAGAGCCTAATCGCATCTAAGCCACACATTAAAACATCAATCATAAGAAACTATGAAAAGTATGTTATTTCTAAGGTTCAAATTAAACAAATCATCAAACATTTTTATAGCTACCATAAAAGGATAACAGGCTAGTGCGGTCGAGTACCACCGTACAACTTGAAAAGAAGAAACGTAGGTAGTCGAGCTCTACCATTATACAGCCTGGAATTTTAAAATAATAATTACAATTTATAAATGTTATGGGGGTCTTCATTCTTCCCTCCTCTAATTTGGATGTGCTTGCTTCAAAGGCATTACAGGACCTCCTAGGACAAAGCCTTCTAGCCATTGCTCATCCTAATCCCCCATAGCACTAATCCTAATTTTTAATGCAAAATAATATTAAAAATAGGGAAAAGTAAATCTAACTGCACCTGCAAAATAGGGGTTGGCTAAACACACATACAATCCCAAGCAATTATATGTATGATTTGGACTTAGCACCTTGCACATGGGTAACCAAGCTCACATGTCCTAACTTGGATTATTCTTAGGGGGTTAAGCAACCTACAAAGAGAGCATTCATATTTATTTTTAACTGCCCCTTAAGCATAATCCCTTGTAGAAAATATGATTAGGCTAATATCAACCTAACATCTAGTCTAAAAAATATACACCCTAACATCCAGTCTAAAAATAATACATCACAAAATAAAACATACATCATACCATGCACCATACTAACATAGAGCTAGAAGTGGTGACTTAGTTCTAATGTGTGTTAAGACTTGTGTGTTATGTCTTAACTAAGCATTAGTGTTATGATTGTCTAAGTATGAAAAGGTTTAATTTAACATGGAGAGTTGATTTCACTTGAAGTTATTTAATTGATTTAAGAATTTTAATTTGTGTTTTCTTTTATTTCATTTGATTACACTTAGCAACTAAGTGTTATAAAGAGAAGAAAGAGGATTGCCCTCTTTCATCCCTACCTTAATTCAATTTCTAAAGCATATTAATTATGTTTAGTTCTCTTTAATGAATGGCTTATTACATATTTTAAATTAATCCTAAGTTTAGGTCCACTTTAAATAATCCCATTTAATATGAAAGGAATATTAAGATTAATTTGATTGAATTATTATCACATAACATATGTTAAATCATTCATTTCCATCACATATAACATGCATGTGCGTAAATCCTAAGCATACCAACACATACAATATGTTTTAACACACTTAAATGATGGTTGTGAACATGCATATTTAAAATTCTTATTTTTCATTTGATTGAATTATTTAATCATATTGAGTTTAAAGCTCTATCTAAATTCTTATACAAAAATACATAAGGATGAAATTAAATAGGTGTGTCTCATTGTTAACCAGGGAAGTGAGGTAATCAAATGACCTCCTTGGGGCTACTTAAAGCCTCGTATTCCCAGGATGTCCAAATAATATACCTATTGCATTCATTCTTATGTAAATTTGCATACATGAATATAGGAAAGAAAGCTCTCAATCACATGATTAATTAATTCAGCAACTTAAACAATTATGAATGCATATATTTTTGATAGAAAAGAGGATTTCCATTCTCTAATTAAACATACACATACATGTAAAAGACATAAGCAAGTACGTCCTTTGTTAACAAGTGAGGATCTCAAATGACCTCCTGGGGCTACTTAAAAGCCTATTCTGAGATCTCCAAACTATATACCCACCTTTCTTGAATGCATACCCATGTATTCATAATTAAGAGGATGAAAATCATGCAAGGAATTATATTTTTTTAATTAAACTATTTATAAGTATGAATTAAAGCTTTATACAAATTCTATTGTTGAAATACATAAGAATGAAATCAAATGAGTACGTGCTTTTGTAATCCAGGGAAGTTAGGTAATCAAATGACCTCCTTGGGGCTACTTAAAGCCTTGTATTCCCGAGATAGCTAGACTATATAGCCATTAGCATTCACACTTATGTAAAACAACACATGAATAAAGGAAAGAAAGCTTCACTTCATACACTTAAGTTATAATCACATGTATATCCTATGTATTTATAACTAACATCATAACACATATTGTCATTCATTATAAGCTTTTGAAAAATACATTTAAATTTAGTAGTGATATTAGTCACGCATATATTAAATTAAATTAACACATGCAAACTTACATAAAGGAAAAATAATTTGATTTAATTAAGTTATCATATGTATTAAGTTCTTTAATTAACCTTTACCTATGTTGCCTTCAAGTAATTATCCTAACAATTGTGAGCTAACATGATATGCAAATGAATTGAAAAGTAAATTAGCAATGGTCTTATGAAATGAAAAGGCCAAATACAATTAGATCACAATTATTGGTTAATTAGATTAAGGAATTTTAATTAAGTACACTTATGGCTTTCCCACACATGTGAGTTAACCATAATTTTCTTAGATGTCTTTAAGTTATTGAACACCTAAAGGTCTACCCTCAATTAATTAATTAAGTTTTGATGGGTTTTAAATTTTAAATAAATTAATTAAGTAATTACTTAGCCAATTGATCCTTAATTAATTTTCTTGAAAATCAAGGTGAACTTTGGGAAAGAAATTAGGAGAGAGAGGTCCCAATCACATTCCATAAGTCTCCTCACTATTAAACAGTGATAAATGCCCAATTAATTAATTAATTTACTATTAATATGCTTAATTATCCTTTAATTAAGTTAAGAAGGTAATTATAGCTTAATCAATTAGTTTCCTTAATTAACTAACCAATAAATTCCAAGAATTGAGCGTCTCTTAAACAAATTCTTCTGGGGAACCAATACCTCCTCTAAAAGAATGCACTGGTCATCTTGGTCTAAAGTTGTGGTACCCTTGAAGAGGAGGTAGGATGTAAATCCATCAAAGAAGTTATCAATGCCTTCTCCTACTGAGCTTTGGTGAAATTTTGGGAGCAAAAATAGTCTTTAGAATTTCATGACTTCTAAATATTGCCAGGGTAAACATCCTCTCATTTGTCCCTTTAAATCGGGTGATTCTCCTATGTGGAGAAGACTTTGTTCTGTCAAATGGGATGTTGAATCCTTAATTTTTTGGGGCATAAACTCTGGCAATTCCTTCTTTTGGCAAGACAACTGGAGTGGTGGTGGATCCATTGATGACTTACTCTACACTCACTCCACCCTTCTGAGTTAATTCATTTTTGGCAAAACCACAAGTGGAACACTAGTAAGATTAGATTCTATTCCTTCCACTTTCTTAAATATGATTACTAATATTCCTATCACTCCTAACAATCATGATCAGATTATCTTTAAGCTATCTCATAATGGGGATTTCAACCTTAAAAATGTGTGGCTTCACACTAAAGACACTCAGGATTCTTCTATTGTGTTCTCCAAAATTTGGAATAACAATATCCCCTCTTCTTACTCTGTTCTAACTTGGCGTATCCTAAAAAACTTTATTCCTGTTGACTCTTTGTTGTGGGGTAAAGGGTTTTATTTACCCTCTAAATGTCAATGTTGTTCTCATATTGAGAATGTTAACCATGTTTTTGTTAATGGGGCTATTGCATCTAAAATTTGGATTTGGTATGACGATCTATTCAACACTGTCAAATTTAATTGTACTTTTAATATATATCAACTTCTTGAAGTTTACTTTGACAATGCAATTAAAGGTCATATTAAAATCATAATTGCCATTACTCTTATTTGGTTCATATGGATGGACCGTAATGAAGCTAAACATCGTGGGATTCTATGAATCACATGAGGATTATTCTAGAACTAAAACAAAATTTGTGACTTGTTTAAAGCCAATTTAATTCATCACAAACATTTTAAAGGTAAATCTGTTGCCATAAACTTGGCCTCAACCTTCGGACGGTCTTACTATCAAAATGATAGAATGGTTTTTGGAAAAAAACCTCTTGATCATATTATTAAAATTAATACTGATGGTTCTGTCTCTCATAATGGCTCTGGTTGTGGAGGCATTTTCAGGGATTCTAAGGGTATAGTCCTATGTGCATTTGCTTATCCCCTTATTTCCGACCTTATATCGAGCTTATGGCGGTCCACAAAGCTCTTGAAATTTGTCTTCAAAATGGGCTCAATATTTGGATAGAGGTGGGCTCTTCTTCTAATTGACCTTTTGACTCTACCAATATGAGCACGCTTGTTTGTACTACCTCCTCAAGCAAACTAGGGCTCTTCTCTCTCAAAATTTTACCATCACTCATGTTTGGAAGGTAATGCCTGTCTTGATTACCTTGCTAATCAGGTGCGAGATTAAAATATCATCCTCTTTGATCAATTTACAATACCCAAATACTTGCATTGTGCAGTTAACTTGGACAATTCCGGGCTTCCTTACCTCAGAATCTAATTCTCCTCTTCTTCTTCCTTTTTTTTCAGGTTTTTTGTTTCCTTGTGTTCTTTATGGATACTCCTCATCATTGCTATCTTGTGCTCTTTACCATGACTTGCTGCCTTTACCCCTTCTCCTTTAGTTGGAAGATCTCTGTTTTTGGCATTTACAATATTATGGGGTAGATGTTGAACTATATGCACATCAATCTCCTGAATTGGAACCAGTTGAGCTTTGTATTTTATTCTTGGTTTTATAACTACAATCCCACTTGGGATCTTGATGATGATTCTTGTTAGGTTATTGGATCCTAGCGATAATATTCATGGTTTTTTAATATCTTTGATTGTCTCCCATATTCTCTTTGATTCTAGCTTGGAGCTGACGGTTTTCTTTTACTTCTGGGAATTATATTTTAATTTATTTTTGTGCATGAAGAGGCTATTTGGCCTTTTTACTGATACTTATCATCTTGGCATTGTTTATACCATAACGGACCCTTATAGCTCTTCGGAATCCATTTCTGTTTGGAGGGTCTCTTTGGTGGGATCTTGTTGTGGCTTTCTTCTTTTCTCCCACACGCTATGGATGTTTTTTTTTGCTTTCTCAGTTTCTTGACCTCCTTACCCTTAATGGCGAATTATCATTGTCGAACTTTGATAGTACTTCTTGGTTAACCTTTATGTATCTCTTATTTGTATTATTTATTTTGCCTGGATGGAGTTTCTTCATTATTCTTGGTTGTTATATTCAAGAGAACCTTTACGTGCGAAGCTTAGATTGGGGCTTTGGTCTTATCTTGCTCCCAGAGGAATGGCTTTCATGTTGGCCTTTTTCTTTTGGTTTTCTGTCCCTTTTTTTTTTGTTTCTCTTTTCCCTCACTACTTCTTGGGGTTACTATTGTCTTCCCTGCTCTTATCCTTGGCGGTCTGGATTAATGTGACTAATCATCTGCTAATGCTTTGAATGTCCCTTATTGGATTGGCTTTGTGGTGGGAGTTTTCTTCCACCCTATCTTTATATATGCTTTTGGGGTGGATTCTTAGCTTGTTGGTATTAACTTCCTTGGTTGTTGGTACCTTTGGATTAATACTCTCTGATTTGTTGGGTTTTGGTTTGTTTTGTTCAGCAAGATGTTGATGATTGCTTGGTTGGTTTTGTTTTGAACCCGTTAAACTTGTATCAATTACCTTGTTTATCCTAGATGGGTGGTTTTATGGCAAAAGCTGGTTTTTTTGTCTATTGTCTAAGGTTTTTTGGTGTTTTGTGGATTCTCAAGATACTTATTCTATGTTATATCTTCTTGGCTAACTATGGCATTGTCTACTTTGATTGAGAGGCTTGGATGGTTTTGCCCTATTATTTCTTGTCTTTATTTTGGTTTTCTTGATTTTTGTTATATTGTTTTTTTGGATTCTAATGATATTTTCATTTGAATACAATTTTGATCCTTTTCGGTGGGTTCCAATCGGTAATAACCTCTGCATTGGGATTGGCTCTCGATTGGCTCTCGATTACTGTTGTTGCTCTCAACACGGTAGTTTTCTGTGTTGATTATCTCGATATGATTAAGGGTTTCAAGTATGCTTGTCCAGATTATGCTTCTATCTGTTTGTTTTGGTGATTGGTTTGGCTTTCTAATTATGGTACTATGTTGTCCCTTCTTTGTCTTGGCGTGGTGTCTTGGCTCTTCTTGCCTTGGCTATTTTTTTTGTCTTGGTTATTTCTTTGTCTTGTTTTGATTCTAATGTGGACCCTAATTTGCATTTCTATTACTAGCTATTTTATTATTGATTTGTTTCTCACAGTGCCCTTGCTATTTCTATCAGGTGCTCATTATCGATAGCGTGATCTACATTACCCTTGTTGTTTATATTCCCAACTAGGACTGAATATTGTGCTTTGCTCTTGTCTTTTTTTGGATCTCACGGAATGCAATCTTTATGCGGACCTTTCATGTCTTATTTTGTGTCTTACTTCTTGTCATCCTTTTACTCTTTGGTTATCTACTATCTTATTTTGGATTCTCATATGGAAATTATTTGGACTCCAATGTCTGGGGTGGTCATTAGTGCTTACTCCTTGGAATATAATCTCTATTATTAAGGGGTGGTATTATTTATTTCTATCTTTTCACGTTTATGGTTTATCTCTTTGGCTTTTCTTTGCCATGCTTGGATGTTGCCGTCTTAACTGTTGCATTCTTTGTTTTTTGGATTTTAATGTTGAGACTCATTTCAATTCACTTGTTGATTTTTTTTATGGCGGGTTCCAATGTTGTATTAGTTGTTTGGCTATTGGGGTTGGCTTTCTGATTGCTCATGCAATTTATCTCCTATTTTTTGATCATCACACTACCTCATTTTATTTGGTTGGTGCGGTCTTATGCGATTTATTACGAAAGAATGGTATTATGGCATTTAGTCCCTTCTATCTTGGATGTTGTTGCCTTTTGTCTTGTTCTCAGATTGATTGTTGATGGATTATCGAATGCGGTCACGAATCTGCTATTAGCTGCTTGCTCTAACTATTTTTTTAGGTGCTAATTTTGGTTGGTTGCGTTCATTCCCTGTTGAGCTATGTTGTCTTCCTTACTATTGCTTTCTCGGGACATTAATAAGGGGATTGTTTCACTGGTTGTTTTTTGAAAGATTCATTTACATATCATGTGATTGGGATGGTGTTAATTATAGGCTCATTGACTTATTTACGGGTTTTAAGTTGTCTCCTCTTATTTTCTTATGGAGGGATTATATGTTGAACTAATTTCTTTCTGAATATGGCTATTCATGAGATTACGGCTAAGATGGCTCACTCACTTATGTTTATGTATTCTCATGTCAAGATGGCTATATTGATGATATTTTCTTGAATGAGACTCCTTATCCTTGACTCTTAGCAATTATATATTTTAGATATGATTTTGCTTACATTTGTAGGTAATAAAGCTCACAAGAATATTAACAACTGGGTGCTTCCTTCTCACAGGTTTGTTGGCTATGATGGCTATGATGTTCTCACTCCTTTTTGGTTCGGTAGTAGCTCATGTGATGTAACCCTTCTGCCGAAGTTTGGATGCTCATACATCTGCCCCAACATGTGATTGAGCTGAGCCTTCTCTATCACATTTCCTTATTATCATACTCATATTATATTGTTTCCTTCTACCTTTTTGTCTGTATTACCTTAACTATTCTAATCTCTCTCTCATTATAACTTTGCAGGTGTTTCTCTCTTTTTATCTTCGGTTTGCTCCATATTACCAAGCACTCTTACAACCATCAGAGCATTGGCCTTAACCTTCCTTTAGCCTATTATGTTAATCATCTTGTATCTTTTGATTGCTCTAATGTTTTCTTTTGCTCTTGGATGTACTTAGATGGGGATTTACTCCTTATTGTAGCTCTTTGAGCGATAGTTTGAGTTTATCCCCTTAGGACCTTGTAACCCTTTTTGTGGCAATAAAATACCCCATCATGGGGTTTCCCAAAAAA
Organism: Cymbidium sinense; assembly: GCA_021442155.1. Lineage (NCBI taxonomy): Eukaryota > Viridiplantae > Streptophyta > Magnoliopsida > Asparagales > Orchidaceae > Cymbidium > Cymbidium sinense. The sequence continues at coordinate 31,268,637 of CM038229.1, forward strand.
AAAAAAAATTTAAAACTAATAAATTCCAAAAAATTAAAATGTCATCCCTAAATCTCAAAAGTTTGAGGTTAATTAATTATAAGTAGAGTAATTAAGGTAATTATTTTTTCAATTAAACCATAATTAAGCTTTGATTACTATTCATAATGAATTAAGGATAAATTTAATGGATTCCTCTCTGCAATACCTTCAAAATTAGCATTTATTTTCATTTTTTTGGATTCTTCTATGATTTGTTATGATTTAAGTTTAACTTAAAATATATTAAAACTAATTAATCCATCGATGCCATGTGACCTATGCTTTAAATAATAAATTGTCACATCACTGAGTTAATCCGTCATTTTCTTGTGCTTGATCCAATCGACCATGATTAAACTCATGGTTAATTAAGGATTAAATTGATCGGATCTAATGAATCTAATCACGATAATCCATTCCAATCACATGGAATGGATGGCATGTGATCTATCATCATACATAAAAGACATAACCCACCATTGTTCACGTGATGAGCTCGATTAGCAAATGGAACCCACACCATTGTACAAAGGATCTAGGAGGATCCAATTACTAAGATCAGCTCACATGCATATTCCCTTCATAAAATACTAACACCTTTTTAGCTTGAGGTTGATTTTCATGTAGTTACCTCACGGCTATGAGTGAAAGCTCGTCTAGTTGAGATGAAACCTTGTTGAGCAGCAAAAGGATCAATTCCATGTGGATCACTCAGAAGGTCAACTCCCATGCTTTGGACACTCGGCTTCAATCGAACTCTGACCTCCAGTGGATTTGGACCTTGGGAAATGATTTGTTTAGCTTCGATAAGGTGCGAGGATGGTGTGTGCAAGAGGAATTTGAATTAAGTTGAGGGTTGATGGAGTTTTGATGGAGAAATGAGTGTCCTATTTTAGCTTTGCTCAAAAGTGAGGAATCCAGAGAGGGGAGGCTTAGGAATGCTTAGGAGCTCATAAGGGAGTTCAGAATTTACTTAGGAAGCTTGGATGATGTGAATGATCGAGTTTCCCATATGAATTGAGGGGGTATACCCCCTCGATTGCTTATGGTGGATGGACAAATTGAGCTCCTCATTTTTGGCCGACCAGCTATTGCCAGAGTGTGAAGTTGTCTCCATCAAGTCCACTTCGCTCATTTAGGTTGGAGGCATGATTGGCAGGGAGCTCAAGGTAGGAAGTGGACTTTGCTATTTTTAGCAAAATCTCATGTGGGGTGGTATATCCAAGGGAGATCTCATTGGGTTTGACACCAATTGGGTTTATACTGATTTTGGGCTGACCCAAGATGGTTTTAGGTCTGGTTTGGTCAGGTTCCAAATGGCCAAGGCTTGGTTTCAAGGGGTTCGGCCCAATTTGACCTTTATAGGTTAAATTGGGCTAGGTTGGGTTAGGTTAACTAATTGGTCAAATTGGGTCAAACCAACACTTAGGTTAGGTTTAAATGATGATTTAAAGTATTTTGGTTTAATTGGTTTCAATCAATTTGGCCTAGGTTTGATTGTCTCTCATTTGGATTCATATAGCGCAAATGGGTTAAGTTGACCAATTTGACCAAATTGGTCAAATTAGCTTGGGTTAGGTGTTGGTTCAAGTACAATTTGCTAATTAATTATGAATCAATTTGGATTTAATTTTTGATTAAGGTCAATTTGGTCAAAGATCAAAGGCCAATTTTGGTGGTCAATTGGTCAATAATCATGATTAGGGTTGAATGAAGAAAATTTCAATTAATAATGATCCTTTATGAGTTCATATGAGTTAAATGTTGACTTGGTCAAATGACCAATGACGCTGACAATTTAAAGGCAATTGATCATCATAGGGTGATTAATGGTCATGGTATGAGGTTTGGATGGGCTTGGTTCAATCCAATTTGGGTTGGATCAAAACTTAGTTCAAATGGGTCAATTAGCTTGGTTTTGGTTTGATTATGGTTTAGTTGAATTTATATATGAGTTTAAGATTGAAATATAAATTCAACTACAATCAATTTGGGCTATGATATGTTTTGGTTCATTTGGAATTTTCAAGTCAAAAGGGCTAAGTTGGGCTTGACTTGGGTTGATTTGGGTGGATGATTGTAGGTTTCATTAATATTTATAATTGGAGGATTAGAAAATCTATTGATTTTGGCTTGATCCACATAGTATTTGGCTAAGTCCAAGAAATTAGCTCAAAGGGCCTTAAATTGGGTTTAGATTTGATTTGGATTTGGTTTTGGTCATTTGAGTTTATATTTCATTTATATTTGTGAATATAAATGAAGATATAAATGATTCATGAGAAAATCAATTGAATTTGAAGAGGTTTTAAAGCAAGTTTGGCTAAGCTCATGAAGGTAAGTCATAAAGCTTAGCTTGGAATTTGATTGGATTTGGAATTACTTCAATTTAGATTTTGTTATTTGAATTTATATTTCATTTATATTTGTGAAGGAGATTGAAGATATGATTGATTCATGAAGAAATTAATCAAGTTTGGATTGGATTGGATGGAGATTTGGTTAAGTTCATGGAATTCAATCATAAGGCTTAAGGAGGATTTGGAAGTTTGAATTTGATCTTGGGTTTCAATCATTTGGAGTTGAATTTGGACTTGAATTTGATAAATGATTAAGGGGTTGAATTGATCTTGAGAAAATCATTGAATTTGGATTGAAATTTGAGCTAAGTCAAAAGATAAAATCATAGCGCTTTGGCAGGATTTTTATTTTGGATTTGATCAAGGTTTCAATCATTTGATTTGTAATTTGGATTTGGATTTGGTATTTGAATTGAATTTTAGGTTTGGTTTGAGAAGGTGATCATGAATTGGGTTTAGGCTATAAGGTAGGTGTCTCTCCTTAATCCCTAAAGCATAGCCTAATCGTATGATTAACTCTTCTAAGTCTCTAGGCTTAGGTTAAGTGTTCGCCTAATCACTAGAAGTGTATTAAGACTAAGTAACTCTTAGTGTCTATAAGAGTCCTAGATCTATAATGAGGGGACTGAGAACTCACTCCAAAAGTGAGGTCAACAATATTGTATGATAAACTTCATACCACACAATCAAACAAATGTGCCAAAATTGTATTTAATTGACTTAATCTTAGTAGCCAAAATAATTAACAAAAGTGAATAATCATACATTACAATTAGGGACTATATAGTATGATTAGTTCAATTTAGGAAATTTTAGACTTATTCAACTTAAATTTTGCATCTTAAATTATTTAACAATAAAGGATAATTGTCTAGTAAAATATAAATCATATAATATGATTTCCAATGAAACTTTTAATTTAAAATTTCTTTATTTTATATTTTTTTTCAGGTGTGTGTGTGTGTTTGGTTATTTTTCATCATTCACATGCTAATTACGTGAAGATAATGTTGACTCCATGAACCACATTGCTTATGCAATTGATTTTGATGATAACAAATGCATGATTGGATGGAAGTAATATCTTATTTCAAGTGTTTCAAGAAGCTAATTAGACTTAGGGTGGTCATTTGGATTTGAAATGTCAAGTTCATTTTTATATTTTAATTGCATTATTTTTTTTCAATTATTCTTGGAATTATCCTTACATTGAGTGCTTACATTACTTTTGCATATTTTTTATTTTTAGATACATAGAGTGCTTACATGAGATTAAGCTCTATACATTACTTTTTAAAGTGCGTTAAATTTATTTTACATTTTATTAAGCTATTTCCAAGCTTGGATTAATTATTTATCTATTTATTTTAGAATGAGAATTAAATTATTTCATCATTATCAAAATTATCATTTCTCTCTCAACTATCCTTTATTTTCTCTCTCGTAGCAATAATCTTCATTTATTTTTTTATTTTGGGCGAATTTCACAATGATTTTGGCATGATAAATATTATGGAATTTATTCAAATTATTATCATATCATTTTTCCCATATTTATTGAAATTTTAAATACAAAATTGCTTGAATTTTGAATTTGAGTCATTTTGAGATTTAAATTGTATTTTTTTTCTATGATATATTTCCAAATGTGTTTTAATTCATTTTGGCATTTTTTTAGCCGATCCAAATGCATTTTAAGTTTTTATAATTGATTTTATTTAAAATAATTTATGATTAATTTAAATTCAAATTTAATTGGATTTTAAATTAATTGCTTTTTTTTATTTTTGTTTTCCATTTATGGAAATGGGTAGGTCAGTCCCTTATTTTCCAAAATTGATTTGTTTAATTTATGTAAATGTTTTCAAAAAAAGTTTCTTATTTGACTTCCCTTGATTTATATTGAATAAATACATTGATTGGAGATTGATCCTATTTTAGAAATTCTCTTGGCTGAAGATTTAAATTGATTTTATTTATATGCCTTGCCTTATAGAATTCAATAATTTTAGCTAAACAATCTATCATATTATTTTCATGGATCATAATTGTATCCTTTTTGGAATTATTTTAGTCATCACATGCATTTGAAAATTTAAATTCAATTTATTTTGAAATATTTCAATACCTTTCCTTAATTGATTATTCCTTTTAACAAATTTATTTTATTTATGTTATTTTCTATATACTCCTTCATTTTCTTAGCCTTAGCCGACCACATATATTTTTAATTTAATTTGAAGTCAAAATTTTGTCATGTTTTTGATTGTTTGAAATTAATTATTGTCAAAGTTTTTTTCCCTCCTAATTATTTCTACTTAGCTGAAATCCACATAAGCTTATTTTGTCATGAGAATTATTTAATTAATTTTAGAAATCTCTCCCTTTATTATCTCTTTTGCTTAGCCAAATTCTTTCATTCTAGGTTAAATTTAATTTGCATGTGATCATTTGTTTAAAATCAAACTCTTTCTATATTTATTTCCCTTTAATTTTTGTCTTACCTCTTTTCTCTTATCTTGGCCAACCCCTCTTGGAACTTGGTTTATTTAAATAGGTTGTGTCTTAGCTACTTCTCTTCTTAATCCTCTTCACCTTGGCTAACCCCTTGCTAGTTGCATTCTTGGAGTGTCTCTTAGATCCATTGTGCAAAATCATTCCTCTCTTGATTTCTTCCACTTTGACTGAAAGCTATATTGGAGAAAGTTTGACGAATAAGTGCTTAAGTTCGTCTCCTCCCTTCTCAGCTTCATCTACATCCAAGTGGAGATATATTCAAACTTTTTGAAGCCTTGGAAAGCTCACATCTAATCATTAATTTCATTGCTTACATTCAAATGGATTTAATAAGAATTTTTTTTTTACAAATCAATCCTTTAAATTATTGGTTTTATTGGTTTGATTTGGATAAAAAGATTCATGTGCTTTATTGTTAGTCTCTCTCTAGTCTTTTTTTCATTCATCTTTAAGTGATTTAAAAGGTTTGCTTTTTGGTTTGATTGAATTGATAACATAAAGGCAGTTTATAAATAATGCATTTCATATTTAAAGATCATAGCCATTCACTTTTGTGCAAATATTTTTTAAAATTATTTTTCATTCTTACATCTCATGCTAAAATTATTTTCAAGTGCACTTCATTACCATTAAACATTCATAAAGCATACAATATAAGCCTGAGCTCTCTCTTTTCTTATTTGTCTTAATATTGTTTAGGGGCTTTTAGTGCAAATTATTTTTTAATTTGAGATTTAAATATTCAAATTATAATTTCCTTTTTTTCTTGTTTTTTTGAATTTTGTTGGGGTTGTACTTGCCCACTGTAGGAAAGTATGGTGTTAGGGTTGTACTTGTCTATTGTAGAAAAGTATGGAGTTGGGGTTATACTTGCAAGGATAGGAGATTGGTTGTAATCTCATTTTGATTAATAAGTTTCTAGTCAGGGTAACAAGGCATGGATGTAGGCTAATTTTTTAGATTTGATCAAACCATGTAAAAATCGTTTGGCCTCTTGTCTTTACTTTTATACACTTTATTTTATTTGTATTTGGTTTGATTTGTTGCTTTGATATTTACTTATAATTATTCATATACTTTTTTTCAACTAATTTTTCTATAAAACCAAACTCTTAAGTTTTAATTTGAAAATATTTTAATCTCCCAATTCAGCTCCCCTGCCCCCACCCCCTCTTGGGCACCATAGCTCCTTAATAGATAAAAATAAAAAATAAATACTTTTATAATAATTCATCTTTAGGCTTGACATAGGTCATCTAGCGTCAACTAGTTCTTATTTATAGTCTTCATGGGCTCTTCCTTGATCTAACCTCTTAAACCATAATAAACCAATAAATAAACTGACATATAAAGTTCATTAATCTCTTAACCTTATAAGCCATCAAAATATAAATACATTAAGGCCATTTAGACTAAGGAATAAAGTCACAAATGCAAATATGAAAGTATAATTGAACTTTAGGGTAAGTTGAATTGAACTTGAAATGACATATAGATCTAAAGTAACATAAGGCAAGTTTAGTACACATGAAAATAACCCTTCATTAAACTCCTTAGGTCATGATGATTAAGGGAAATCATATTATGCTAAGTGATAAAAGGAATCTCTTTTAAAATAACATAATCATCATTTCCTTTAAAATTAATTGAAATGAATTGAACTACTCCATAACCTATGAAATCATAATTTGGAATCAATCATCTTAATTTAAATTCATTAATAAACATTTAAAAATTTTATGAAATGAATAAATTAAAACAAGAAGAAATCATTGATGCAAATGGGTTATAATCAATGAATAATCATTTCAAGGTAATAAAAAAGATGCAAATGGGTTATAAAATTGAAACATAATAAATTCAATAATATTAAACTTAAAATTGAATGTAAGTTTATTTGATTTAGTAAACATCAATGAAAATGAACAAATGAAATTAACTTGAATTGGATAAATGAATAAGATACATATACCTAATTGTAATAAGTAAACTAAACCATTCCAAAATTAAATAAACAAATGACATGAATATAACTTAAATGAAAGAAAACATAAATGTTTAATCCAAACTAAAACATAATAATACCAATAGACAAAAATGAAAGAATGAAACTCATTAACTTAAATATGTTTGATTAACATAATAAATAAATATCAAATATGAATATTAATAAAAGGAATGACAAATAAAAAAAATAAAAAAAATTAAAAAAAGAATTACATTTTAAAAGGATGAAAATTATAAACTTAACTCAAATCAAAATCATCTAAATAAATCTTAAAGTCTTAATTAAGATACTTAAGGATCTTAGTTAGACTTTTAGAATGAATCTTCATTTTAGGAAGAAGACTTTATCTTATCAGGACTTAGGATATTGAATAGAATAGGTTCCACCCAAAATAGAACCTATTATATTTTTCATTCTTGAAAACCTAAGCTAACTTTAACATAAAAATGTAATTAGATTGCAAATAAAATTTCAAATCATTATATTATTTAAATTGAAACCATCCAAACATACAAATAAACAAACTTCAAAATTCAAATTGAAACTTGAATTACAAAGAAGGCCTAGCAAAGTCTTGCCACACAAGCTTATTTCCTTCACACATTAGATCATTAGGTCACAGATCTTGTACTTAGGTTCGATCATTCTGTGATATTCTATGATATTTATGATATTTTGTGATGTTGTGATGTAGAATGCATTTTTATTATTTTATGTGTATTATTTTAGATTGGATGGCTAGGATTGATTTCCATTTGTCTAATTTTTAAGACATTATTTTATAATTAACATTATCTTTTGCAGTGGGTTGTGCTAAAAGGGACTGCCATTATAAATAAATTACAAAATTATTGCTTACTTGTAGGTTCTGAATTTTCCTTTAGCATAACTCAATCAAACAGGTGGGCTTGGCAAGTAACTAATGCTAATATTTTAAAATATAACTGTTGTGTTCTATTTGTATTTTATTGACATTTATTTTGTAGGGCTTAGATTTTATTCTTGAATTTAAAATATAAATTTGAGCTTAAAATTAGGTTAGGATCTATGAGGTCTAAGATTAGCAGGACTTGACCCTAGCAGTAGATGGGTGCAAAGGTCCTTTGTGAAGTCCAATGGACATCCTGAAGAAGCAGAAGATCCTAGAAAGAAGAACTATAAATCTAATCTGTAGTTCTAAGTTGGGCTGTATAAATGTAGAGCTTGGTTTCCCATTTGCTCTTTCTTCTAGGGTGTACAATGGTACCAAGTTGCATTGGCCTTTCTTTAAATTAAATTGGCATAATTTATTTTAGGTGTGTAATAGAATCAACCTACTTTTCTATGTTTCTTTCTGTATTATACTTTTTGTGATGAATGCCTGGACATAGGCTCATAGAAAAATTAAATTTTCTACCCAACTAAAATCTAAGCAACTCAAACACAAAAATAAATAAAACTTGAAATCTCACATAAATTAAAGCCATAGGGATATGCTAAAATTAATTAGAAATAATTAGCTCTTAAAGATCATGCAAACATATTGCTCTCATCTCTTGAATTGGGCACTTCACCCATTGCACATATGGGACATCTAATCTGTAAGGATGATGACCTTCTTCAGGAAGTCTGCCTCTTCTGATTGATTTGGCCCATAACTAATTCTAATTTCATGGCATTTAAGCATAAAAATACATATCCAAGATCTTAAATGAATCATGAGTCAAAACATCTAAAAATCTAAAAAATTTGCATTAGTTAGATACATTTCATACCCTACATGATCCTAAGGATTAGGGAGTGATTCAACATCCTTAGATTTCTTTACTAAGAATGCAACAGTGTAGCCATGTTGCATACATAAGACATAGCATCATAGATTTAAAATGTGCTTAGGTTATTTTAGTTGGCAACCCTTCTAGGTGGGTTATAATTCTAGAAGAGTCAATGATAGGTTTGTTTCCTCAAGTGAGAGAAATGGCGGATAATTCTCAAAATAAAATTAGGTCAAGCAACTGACTTGTGTTAGAAGCACTTGTAGACTTAGGTTCTGAAGCATTATCTTTGGAGTAAGTCTTCAACTCTAGCCATTTTTACAGTCTTGTGATGCTAGAATCTAAACCCTAGATTTCTAAGGAAATATTGACCCAAAATCTAAATTAAAATTTTAAATTTAAAGTCCAATGACAGGATTATTGAAATGCCTACTGGGCATCCCAATATCAACAAGAATTTTTCACTTAATTTTATTTGGCTTCCAAAAATAAGTCTTCCACTTGGGATCATTCTTATTTGAAATTTTAAATATAATTTCTTTGAAAAATAGCTTAGAACTCCTTAGAAATAATAACTTACTTCTTTAATAAAGAGTATTATTATGAAGAGGTCATCCATTCTTTATATGTAATTAACTATAGGGGCTTGCCTCTATAGGGGACCATGAACCCAGTTTAAAATAAACCCTACTCTACTTCCCATGTAATTCTAAGAAAAACCCTCTGGTACAAGAAAGACCCATTAGTCTTAGGAGTCTTTCATTAAATGATCAAATCCATTATAGGATATCATGTGTATCTTTCGAGATAATATGTTTATTCAATAATGATGAGTTTGATCATCCAAATAAGAAATTCCTAAATCCTAAATGGTGTCATAAATTTTCCCCACACCTATCTCACACCCTTATGACTTGCAACCTCCCTCCATCTCTAAAATATTTGGATTGAAATAGATTCCTTAAATCTCTACCATTATATTACTAATGAAGATCATCACCCTTAGTATCTTACTTGCATCCTAACAAAATCATACTTTTCTCACAACACTGTCAATTTTGAATTAACCACATATGTAGACAGGGCAACCAACCAGCTAATATTTTGGTAGGGATGGAATGACAAATGGAGGAACTTATCTTATCATACAATCCTTTACCTCAAATACTTACAAAACTCAATGCTGATTTACTCGATATACCATACATTAAAATCTTGTAATGTTCTTTACTTTTCTTCTCCCACGCATGGTTGTACTCTCAAGTTAATCTTATAGTGAAAATTTTCTTTTAAGAAAAAGATATTATGACATGAAATGATTAAGCACCCACTACACCAAACTTTATATAAAATATAATTAAATAATAGGTTCATGCCCTTTTCAAGATATAATCTAATCTCATGTTATATCAAGTATTCTCTTACCTTCATGTTCTTCTTATAATAGTTTATGAATTAATAAGAATATGATGGCACTATAGATAAAACAAACATTAAAGCTAGAGTTCCTAAAGATTATGAGTTTGCATCTAGAGGAAGGAAATCATACCCAACTCAAAATGTTTAGTAATAGTGAATTTTGGCATGATAATTACATGTCATGGATAGCTAGGATGGTTCAATGCTTGAAGTGAATTAAAAAGACTTGATTGTTTACATATTTTATAAGGTACAAAATTTAACTCTTCTATTGAGTTCTAAAATGTTTTATGGTACTCCATACTAAAAAAATTCAAGATTATTAGAAAATAGTATCTTGTTGAAGGTGGCTACTCCACATGAAAGTATCTTATATCTCCACATAAAGTTATAAGATACCACTTAAAGGAGTTTAGTACTATCATTATGCACCATTGTAGAGTGTCTATTTTGTTTTTTATGGAATTATTTGAAATTATAAATTTTGATCCTTACTATCAATTACGAACATAAGTTGCATTATACTTGTATTTTACATAATTGGATAGTTACTGGAGGTGATGAATAATTTATTCTCTTAAAAGATGAGTGGGCATGAAGTGGTCATTATAGAAGGAGAGGTCAAACAACTATAGAGGATTCATGAGAGAGGGTGGAGAAAAAGATGGCATTACTATTATTATGTGTAGTCATATGGAGGTCATAGTTATTGGTATCTTTTTGGGGGAAGACTAATGCATTTTATTATTTTCTTCTTTAGTGCCAAGGTGATGTCCATAATACAGATGTTTTGGTTTATTTTTTTGGTTGGTACCAAGATATTTTTTAGGATAGAATATGGTATACATAAACTCATTATTGTTTTCTAAGTGCCAACATGCACTTTTATTTTAAGCAGGTAATATCACAGAAAGAATTTTTTATTATAATTGACATTGTATATTTACTTTAATATGAATAATATTGACTTTTAAAATGATTTAAGAACTTACAATGTATATTAAATGAAAGTATTGGCTTGGTAATTATCTATGTTTATGGCTTAGGGAAGCACTACAATCGATTGCAACATTTACTCCTAAATGAAAAGAATGAAATATTTTGTATGGAGCTTAAAGCTAAAGTGGATACCAAGTTCTTTGTCACATATTTATGAGTATGTTGATGCAATATTGCAAGTGGTCAAAGCATTAAAGATGTTATATACCAAGGCATTGCCCAAAAATTGAAAGTAAAATTTAAAATTGAGGTTATAGCAAAATAATGTAAGAATAAATTTTGAGGCTGAGGATATGTTTGGAATCACATTCAAGAGTTGAAGAAGTAGTCAACAATATCCTAGGATAAAAATAAAATGATGATATTGATAGGCCATGAATAGTATGCATCACATATTAAAGTATTTTTTCTTCTAGAACAAATTATTTTTTTAACATACATATGTAAGGTCAATGATTCCTAGTTATAATATTACATATTATTCTAAAGATGAAGCTTAATCTAATATTCAAATTATAACTTATATGGAGTTAGAGAATGTTTATGGTGAATGGCATGCTACTAGAGAATGGGAACCTTGAAAATTCTTAAATTTCACTTAGGTCTTCTTAATTTAACTTGGATGATGAAGAGTCCATAGATCCCATAAGAATGCCTTCGTACATATGAGTGTACAAAAGACATCACCTCGGACAAGAAGCCGGCACCATACTTCTTGAGTAGCATTGGCAACCACATTAGATGACTCACCCCTCGACATACTACACTCTCACAACTACTAGAGCATTGGTGAGTCTCTCAGCAGTAACATATGGATAGTTGTTATATCGCAGCTAAAATATAGTTTGCATAAATTGACATGTAGTTTTCTTCTATAATCAACCCACAATTCCTATAAAGAGAGGATTTTCAAGTGAAGGGGGACCTTTTCTTCTTGTTTCTTACTATTCTTGAGAGAGAGAAAGCTAATTCTTTTATTAAAATCTTATGATTGAACTCATATTTTGATATAGTAAAATATCTTATATTTTTTACATTCTTTTTACTTAGCCCTATTTAGTCTTACCCTACTCTTCATGTACATGAGGTTCTACGTCACTCTATGAATAGATTTTATTTCATCATTCTCTTTGGTACGATGTGCGGAAGATGCCAAGGATAATAAGTCAAGTGCTCAACAAAGTAGGTCCATCCATGTGGGATAACTTGGTAGCTATGGGGCCAAACATTCAGTATAGTTCATCACATAAAAAGATTTAAAATACATGGAAGACTAAATCACTCACATAGTTCAAGTGGCTATGGAGAAAGTGAAGAATAAGGTTCTAAAGACCAGTGAGAACAAATGTTCTTCAAGTTCAGCTACTCATTAGACTACCACCATAGGCAAGCATTATCAAAAATATCAAGTATTGATGATGAGTCTTATCACTCAAGTGATGAAAAATGTTACTAAGGAAAAGTGGCAAACACCACTCCCATGAATGATTTCTCAGCAAAAATCATGAAGGTCAGTCCCTAGCCAAAGTTCAAAATTTTACACTTAGAGTCTTATAAAAGCTAAATCAAACCAGTTAACCATGTGGCATATTTGGATTCCACCACCTCACTATTGGATCTACATGAAGTTATAAAGCATTGGATATTCTTTACCACCTTTGAGGAGTTGGCCCACAGATGGTCCTCATGCTTTTTTGCAAAATTCAAAATAATATTCACCACTAAATTTGCAAGTGGTCAAAAACCTCTAAAGAGTTTATAAACTTTTCTACATATGAGACAAGAGATAGGAGAATCTCTTAAGAAATTTATTACATTCTTCAAATGGGAGACGCTAGAAGTAAATGATTTGGACCAAAATCTTATAAGCTACTCTTACTCTGGCCTTAGAGAAGGAGCATTCAAGTATGTCCTTGGTCTATAACAAATCAAGATGTTGGTAGAGTTGTTAGAATTAGCCAATAAGCATGTGAATGTAAAGAATTATAATGATTTTACCCAAGCATCAAAGATAACTCATAAAGATTATTAAGAGAAGAGGTCATCCCTGAAACAAATTTCACAAGAAAGTTTCATATTCAGAGTCTAAATAAAATGGGAAGATAATGCACTCGACCATAAGGAGCACCAATACGCAGATGTGAGCAAAGGCTAAACTAGTCGAGTCATTATATATAAGTCAAGTACCAATTTCAACACTCACCCACTATTACACCTCTACGATTATCAATGGCCAAGCAAGTTGAAGCCATAAAGAATAAAGAATACTTCAAATGATCACCTCCCATGAATAGTGATGGAGTGCAAGACTAATCAATGTGCTATGTCTATCATTATGATCATGGTCACATCATTGAAGAGTGTTCATGCTTATGAAGTCTATAGAAGAGCTCATAAATACAAAAACTTTGAGAAATTTATAAGGAAATTTGGGAAAGAGGCTACCATAAAGTTAAGCAATGAACCTACTTTAGATTATACAATCCACATCATTAGAGTGATGCCCACCATCTTTGAAGTAGATGAGGAGTTATCACAACACGCAAGTCTTAAGCAACTCCAAAAAAGTGATGTAAACTCGATAGCCATAGTGTAAGTGTTGAGTATGAATATCACTTTAGTCAACTTCATGGAGAAAGATTAACCAAGAGTTAGCAACCCATATAATAATGTGATAGTTGTCATGGCGTTAATCACCAATTACCAAATCAATTGCATTTTGATCAACATGGTGAGCTTAGTTAAAACATTTTCAAGTCTATGATTAACAAAGTGTTCTTGGTGAGGTTAAGACTTGTACCTACAAAAGGTACCCTCTGTAATTACTCTCCTAGTAACTTTGGGAGAAGGAGAAAGATAGTTCATAACAGTGGTTGATTTCTCATAGTGGATTTGTCTTCCATATGCAATGCCATTTTTATCAAACTATTTCTAAACACATTTAGAGCAATGATGTTAACATATCATGTGGTAGTCAAACTCCTATAATGATAAGAAGAAATAAACATGAATGGAGACTTGAGTTAATCCAGGGCATGCAACCTACAAGAATTCAGCCACTCGTATAAAAGAAAAGAATAATTATAATTATAAGTCATGCACATTGGACTAGAGATGATGGAAAACTCAAAGAAATGCTATCAACTAAAGACTAGGGATGATTGTTTTGAATTACTTCATCCTATAGTGGTGAGTATAAGAAAGCCATTAGATAGGCTTTTTAAGAAGATATAGATCTATGCACTTGAACTGTTATTGAGATGCAAGATGTATATATTAATGTTTCTTGTCAAAAGCTTAACTTCAAGAAAGATGCCTCACTTATTAAATAAAAGATGAGAAAGATGACAACATTACTCACCAAGCCAATCAAAGAAGAAGTCGCCAAATTTCTAGAAGCTGAATTCATTAAGGAGGTCGTGTATCTACAATGGAACTCTAACATAGTAATGGTATAAAATTCTACTGATAAGTAAAGAATGTTTGTAGACTTTTACTAACCTAAACTCAGCTTATTTAAAGGATGGATAACCACTTCTCTGCATATACACTCTCATAAACTTGGTAGTGGAAAGTTGAATTATGAGCTTCCTAAATGCCTTTTCAAGTTACCATAATATTTGAATGCACCTGCACCCAGTTGCCTTAAAGAAGATAATTTTCATCATTATATAACGACTTTACTACTATAAAGTAAAGCCCTTTAGCTTGATAAATGTTGATGCCACCTATCAAAGAATTATAGACCGAGTGTTCAAAGAGTAGAAAAGAAGAAACATGAAGGTCTATATAGAAGACTTGTTGGTAAAAGAAAGTCATCCAAATAATATATTATCAATTTTATGGAGACCTTTTCTACATTTAACAAATATGACATCCACCTTAATCTTTTGAAGTTTACATTTAACACTAGGTTAGTTAAGTTTTTAGGATTCTTACTCACCTAAGAATACATAAAAATGAATCTTAATAAGGTTAAGGCTATACTATACATGACATCACCGAGAATGACTAAAGAGGTGCAACAACTCACTAGACGAGTCGCTAGATTGAACAAATTACATCCTAAGGTAGGTGAGAACTACTCATCATTTTTCAAGATATTAAGGAGTACAAAAAATTTTGAATGGAAACCCAGAGTGCAAGAAAGCTTTTAATGATTTAAAAGCTTTACTCACCTTAGAGACTCTACTACAAAGCCATAAGGAAAGTGAAACCTTGCTACTATACCTAGAAGTTAAGAAGATATAGTAAATTCAGTGCTAATTAGACAAAAAAAAAGAGACAAAGCAATAATAAATTTGTTATATTAGTAAGTCGTTCAAAGGTTTCAAGTAGCATTATCTTATCATGGAGAAGCTTAGACTCACACTCATTGTATCAGCTTGGTGACTTTGACCCTACTTCCAAGTTCACTCAATCCACATTGTCATCAATCATCCACTCAAATCAGTACTCATAAAATTAGACTATTTAGAGAGATTACTAAAATGGTCAATAGAATTGAGTGAGTTAGATATATTGTTCTTGCCTTAGATGACAATCAAGGTGTAAGCACTCACTAACTTCTTTATAAACTTCAATAACTCATGGCATGTCCCCTCTAGCCCAAAATTATCATAGCATTTGTATGTGGATGGATCTTCTAATGAAAACAAAATTATATTATATTAAGAAGCCTAACAAAAATCATGATCACCTAATTTAGAATATTTATGTTTTTAGTGACTAATAATCAATCAAAGTATGAAGCACTACTCACTGGATATAGATTTGCACAAGGAATGAATGCTAATCACATCATAGAACACTCAAATCTATAACTTATGATTAATTAAATTAATGGAGATTATAAGTACAGGATGAAGTTTTGTAGAAATATTTACATAAAGTGAATTTATAGATAGAAAAACTTCAATATTTTAAGATAGAGCAAGTCCCAAAGGATAAAAATCAACTCTCCAATCTACTATCAATAGTTAGTGGACTTGGAGACCAACCTATCATTAAACTTGCCCATCCTAGCATAAAAGAAGGCAAGTCCATGAAAATTATAGTTGAAGGCTTGCCTAGCTAGATCAACCCCATCAAAAAGTACTTATAAACTGAAGAGCTAGAAGATGGCATCAATAACCCTAGAGGATTTGAAATCAAAGTTACTACCTAATATATTGTAATTATTAGTGAGTTATTTTTATAGTTGGTCACATCACTAAACTTGAGGTGTTTTCAAATTAGGAGAAAGTACTTAGTGAGGTACAATTAGGAGAGTGTGGAAGTTATTTCAGAGGAAGGATACTTGCCAAGATAACTGCCTAAATAGTTCAAAACTTTATTTAAACTAATATTCTTCATTGGTATACACTACCTATATCAAATATTATGAATAATGGCCCATAGTTTGTTGATAAGTGACTAAAGGAGTTCTGTGAGTCTCAAGGAATCCACCTCAAATTTATTATATTATCTACAAACTAATGGCCAAGTAAAAGCAATGAATAGAAAGATCTTCAACCTACTAAATAAAAAGGTTGAAGGAGCTATGTTAAAATAGGTTAATGCCCTATTAGCCATATTTTGGGCTCTTAGGATGAATCCATCTTTAGTAATCAAGCATATCCCATTTGACCTATCACATGGAATAGAAGCTATGTTTCTTATCAAATACAAGTAACATAGCAAAAGAGTCATGGAAACTACCAAGCTTGACCATCACATCACTGAATGGGAAAAATAGAATGTAGAAGCTATGGAAACCATACTTGACTTACGAGAGGAATTATGCATCAAAACATCACTAAGGCAAAAAGAGACTAAGAGGTGAATGACTAATAATTACTAAAGCAACATTAAGAAAAAGTATTTTGACCTAGTGATGTGGTGCTGAAGAAAGTAGATGCAACCATTCTATAAAACATACTCGACAAACTCACTTACACCTAAGAGTGGCCTCATATTATCAAGAAATAGGTTGTACTGAGAGACTACCAATTAAAATTGCATTGGAAATAACATATACCTAGATCTACCCTAAGGGAAGTCCTACCACTATATTTATTTTATTTTCAATGAACTAGTATTTTGACAAATAATTTTGTGCTCAAATACATGCAACAAAATTTCTAATTTTCTTTCTACCTACAAATTTCTTTCATTTTCACATAGCGAAAAGATATTTAAAGGTTTCCATGCACAATGCTTATAAATTTTGTTTACATTCTTATAATAAATATTGTTCAATTTAATCAGCTAAATTATTGAATATTTTTAGGGGAGATAGGTTTTAAAAGCATATAATGCTGCACTCAGTGAGCTATATATTGGCTTGAGTGTAGAACCTTACTAGACAAGTTACATTGACTTGACTAACTTGACAAGCTACACTAACCCAAATGGCTTCGTGAGCTATGTTGGCTCTATGAGCCTCATGTTCAATCTTATTAATTTTGATGATAATGATATTTTAATGTATGTGTTATGTGTTTGAGATACATTAATTTTGAAGATGCGCAAGATTGTTAATTACATATTCAATACATCATAATATATGTTTGATGTAATTGCAAGTATGGAAAAATGAAATATATATCAAGATGGTTAGATTGGATCTCAAGATTTCAGGCTATATATATTTAAAAAGGTCTTATAGGTTTAGAAGAGTTATTAGACATTATTTGATTTACTCAAACGTTAACATATTATTTTAATTTATTTTAATTATTTATAATGAGCTTTATTTATATAAATAAATCATCTATAACTAATTAACATTCAATTTCATGAATATAGAAAATTTTATATGCTTCATATATAGTCTTTAAAAGGTCCTTATAATAAATGACAATTAATTAAGATTACTTATTGTAACTATTTTATTTATTTGAAAGTTTAAATAATGTAATTAAAAATTTTAATTTAACTTAATATTTTTATGATAACTAATATGTGTGATGCCATCTAAATTATTTTATATTTTAAAATGTTATTTATTATATTTAAATCTAATAAAAAATACATGACAATTAGTATTTTAGTAAAAGTCATTTTTATTCAATGAATTTTGATTTGATTTTATCTCCAATAGATTCCCTATTTATTTATTTGTTGTTTTGCATTTAATAGGTTACATGACCCACTTTGGATCAAAATTGAATTTAATATGATTTTTCAAACATTAGTTGATTTCAATATTGAATGCATGCTATCCATTTTGAATATATTAAGAGCCATCTTTTATTGTTTTTGACTTGCCCATGTGACTACCTTTTTCTAGCTATATGAATCTGATATATATTTAATATAAATTCTTTTTTATTAAATATTATTTTATTATATGATAAAATAATATTCAAATAATATGTTTCTTTGAAATTATTCAAAATAATCTTCTTTGATACAAATAGCCCTCATTCTCTTCATGAAAGGAATGCTCTTTCAAATTCACAAACTCTCCAACAAATCTTCGAGAAAACTTATTAGATTTTTCTTCTAAGTGTTCTTCAAATATTGCAAGATCAAATTCTTGATTTGGATACGTTAACATCTTCAATTAAGTAAGCTTTCACAAATTTCTATCATTTATTTTCTTAATCTTAATCTCTTTTAGTTGTTCATACTATTTTCACCATTAATTTGTTCTCTAAAATCTTTACTTTTTCATGGAATAGTCTTTAGATATCATTGTTTAAGCTTTTCAGAACAAAATTTCTTCAGTCATTATTTTTGTTAAAAACTCTTGTGATAATTTGTAAGATTTATTTCATCTTACTAAAATTTTTATCTTCATATAAATATCTTTTGGTTTCTTGAAATATTTTATCATTAATCTTATTTGAAAGATCATTTATCTTTAAATCTCTCTTTTTAATTAAAAGCTTGTCTAGTTTACTTAGATCTAACTTATACTAATTTTATTTAAGTATTTTGTGATGTTTCACATTAATTTAAAGTGTCATTTGTCTAAAATAAATGTTATTATTTTCTGGATTTTTAGGTTATTTACTATGTTTATTATATGTAATGTTTATTATCAAAATATAGTTTATAAAAGATTGAATTATTTAATTTTGAACTTATCATTTCATTCCAACTATTATACCTTTTATATATAATTATTTTATCTTGCTAAAAATTAAAAAAATTGCTATTTTTATTATTTAATAATTTTGGAAAATAATTTTTAATAGAGAGTTAATCATTATCACATTATTATATACATGCTAGTTATAATTCATCTTAAAATTAAAAATGTTATTTGCTGAAATTTATTTTATTGTGTAATATACTATTGTCAATTTACTTTAAAATATTTTTTACATTTGTCTATAAATTCCATTAAGATAAACATTTCAATTAGACCATTTTAAGATATTTATTTTATAATTTTTTATTAAAATTAGGTGAGCACTCTATATGGTTAAACTTGTTTGGAAAATTATTATAAGTTGTAAAGTGATCATTCATAAGTTGTGAGATAATATTTTGATTTGGATAGCTTGATAAATTTATTATTTTGTATTTTTCTTTTTTTGCTTTAAAAAATTTTGGGGTTGTGCTCACCCTTTTATAGGAGAGTACATGTTATTGTAGGGGTCTCTCTTTACTTTATTGTACTTAACTTTTATTGCATTGTAAATAATGGCTTATCATTATTAAATTAAATATTAATTTTCAACTATAAGTTAAAATTTATATTTAACTTTTAAATTTCTAAAAAAACTCAAGTCATCCTCCTCTTGGGTGTCATAATGACTCACAACCTACCCTTGCCTGAGTAACTTGGCGAGCTACATTTGGCTCAAAGCACTCGGTGAGCTTTATTAGACCAAGTTAATTGGCGAGCTACTTTAGGTAAATGTATAATAGAACTGAGGTAGCTACATATTGACTCATATCACTCGGTAAGCTACATTTAGTTCCAATTAAAAGTTTCATTCAATAACCTACAGTTGGCCTGAGCAAAAAGCCAAACTTAGTGAGCTGAATCTTAGTCTGAGCACAAGGCCTAACTTGACCAGCTACACTTAACCTAAATATGGCTAGTTACCTTTGGCTTGAGTGTATAAAGTACCCAAAGGTACGAGGAGGATAAGAATCAATTTTCCCCCAAAGATGTGATCAATAAATTTAATACTTAAAATTCTCAACGCCAGACCTAAATGTTTAGTACTATCTAAAGACCAACACTTTGTGGTTGATGACTGAAGTTAAAACTAGTTCTCTGTGTTTGATGGCTATACAAGACCAATACTTTGTGTCATTGGCAACTTAATATTTTCCTTAAAAAGTACTAGCCCTATAAGCCAATTAAGGTGACTATTCAAAATATTAAACTATGCATCTCAGCAATAAGTGAGTGTAATTACACAAGTAAGGCAAGTATATTCTCATGAAATAAAAAACTAGTAATTCATAAAACTCTAAAATAAATATGAGGAAAAAAACTTTATTTCATTCAAAAAAAGTATCAAGTATAAAGGCTAGTGATGAGTACAAAAATAAATATACATTTCTTTATTTTCACATAAGTACAAGAAATATAAAATTATTATAAAAAAAGGATTAGCAAATGATACCATCTTCATCACTTTCTTTAGGCTCTAACTCTAATAATGTGAACACACTCTCATAGTTGAGAAATTTTGAATCTATATGGTAATGCTTGACCAACATTGAATTATAAGAATGATGCCCTCCCTTAATTTCTTCCTCCAAAGTCCTTGTACTCATTAGAGTGGAGAATGTTGACCATTTTAGACTATTTCTACTAGATGTCCTCAGTGTAATAGAAAGTTTAACTTTCAACTACTTATTCAACTAAAAGAGGAGAGTCAACTCTAACACTACTCGATCCTTCTTCTCTTCTTAGCATTATGATTCTTCCTCTAACTTGGTTTTTTTGGACTCGATGACCTGCTACTAATATCTCACCAAGTTGTGCTCATCCTTGATGATGGCTAATACCTTTAATGTCATTACATAACCTCTACTAACCTCCTATAATGGCTATCATGTTATTGCTCGAGTAGTCAAAGTGGCATAGTAAAGTCACCTCATTGGGAGCTCCTTAATGATATGTCCAACTCCAGAGAGTAAATGAGATGCCCCAACACATAAACCTAACTCTACAGGCTAGTGACATTGAGAGTAAATTATCCTTAATATAAAGGTATCAAAGATCACCGACATGTTCCCTTCCCTTTTCACCCCTTTGAAACTAAACAAACATGGTAAACTTATCATAAAGATAAAATGAGAATGATGAGTTTCAAAGGGGTGAGCACATATGGGATATCTGCTCATGAATATTGTCAACTTGAGGGAGAGCTTCAAGTTAAGTGATTTTCCTACCAACATGATCTATGTCTCCTCTTCAACAAGAATCTCCTTAAAAACTACTGCCTTATCTGCGGTGAACAGAATGAGCATACTCTCCACAACCAAGCCAATGAACACTTAATGAAACAAAATTTGGAGTGCCAATTCTGACCCTTATTCACCATGCTAGTTTTTCTCAAATAGACTCCTAAGAATTATATAGTTTCTTCCTTGTACCCCATGATAAAGAAAATGTGGCAAAAATGAGTTAATAGCCAACTTGCCTGAAGTACATAAAGAAGGTGATGATGCTAGCTATCAAGTTTGATATAATTGGAGTAAGAATCACACCATATAAGTTCAATATTTCTATAACTCGATGCAGAGAGGAAAACATAGGTTGCACTAGATCTAGTCAAATGGGGCACGCAGCTCATTATCTTTCACTATGTAAACTCTCTTATCACTTCAAGTAACTAGCACCAAGTAGTTAGAATTATCATGAGAATACACATCGAAGATTATGTATTTCATCTTCAGATTGATGATGGATGACTCTATCACTTCACTCACCAAAAATTTGAAAGCACTCTTCTTCAAAGTAGTTATAGCCATACTCAGAGCATGAAAGAAAAACTTATAAAGAGATAAAAAGGAAAAGTCATATAAGATTATTTAAATCAAAAATCATTACAATAAAAGCTCACCTAACAACAAGTGAATGTATTTATAGGTAGAGTAAATTTTCAAAATGCTAGTTTATCAAATCAAATATTTAATATAAAAATCCTAGAAATTCACTACTAAATCCCATTAAAAACTCAAGCATTATATATCATAACAAAAAATAACACACTTACTCGCAACCATAAAAAAGTTAACAAAGTTGGCATAAAGATAATCATTTGAATTATAAAATAACATGCAAGTAAAGTAAAAAAAATCATTTCTTTTTTCAATACTAGTTTTAAATTACAACAGAAGGGCTTACACACACTTACCCTTTACTCTTAACATTATTTCATAAATTGTCAAACTATTGGATTTGTTAACTAATTAGTAGTGAATACTACCGTGCTCTACATGTAATCAAACATAAAATTGACACCTATAATAAAGTGAGATGACCCACTGAACTCATCATCATGGTGAAGAGAGGCCAACTCAACTTCCACAACCACCAACCTCCTTTGTAGTTTAATAATCACTTCTCCCATGGAGTTTTGATAAGTATTAAATTTGTGAAACTTGCATGTGACTATAATGCCTTTCTCATGTGCTTATATGTTAAAATATGTTTAATTTAAGTATATTTTATGTTGCAACATAAAGATTAATAAATAAAAATGATAAAAGAAGAATTTTGGGCCCAATGTCTAAGATCTGGGAAATTAATGTTGTGGCGCTAAAAATGGCCTAAATTGAGGCAATTTTATAATATGTCCAATGCCTAGGTACTATATCAATAACACTGTAGTGCTAGATTGGACTTCTTTTAGGATAGTTTAACAACAAGCTTAGTGCCTAGGCATAACATAAGCAGCATCTTGGCACTGTACCAAAGGAAAAAATATGAGGCAGAGGCTACAAGCATAGCGTCGCTGCATTGGATTAGTAGTGTCATTTCCAGTGTTACAATGCTACATAAATAGCACCACAGTTCTATGGCCTAATAGAATAAATTCATGATAATTCAATGATAGTTTCAAGCAAATTCGTGCAATTATGTGAAGAAGCATCGGGAACCGACTATATATAGGGGACATTTCTATAGGAAAAGAAATTTTTTTCTAGACTTACTCTTTTTTTCTTTCTTTGGCAAGAGGTGTGTGTGTGTGTGTGTGTGTGTGTGTGTGTGTGTGTGTGTGTGTGTGTGTGTGTGTGTGTGTGTGTGTGTGTGTGTGTGTGTGAGTTCTGTATAAAGCTCTTTGAGAGTGACACTCCAAGTGTTGTGAGAGTGTTGTAACGTTAGTATGAAAGAGTTTTTTTTTAAGAAAGAGGTGAAGAAGGAGATCAACAATCAAAGATTTTAAGTAGGGATGCTAGATATTTCCACTAGGAAGCATTAGAGGATCATGAGGAGTGAACTTAAAATATCTACATGTGTGCTCTTTCCTTTCTTCTCTTATTATCATACATTTTGTTTTACTATGTTTAATATGATTTTTTCCTTTCTCTCTATTATGGAGCACTAATCTCTAAATTACTCCGAATTTATGTGAGATTTGGATGTTTATGTTGTATTAACTTTGTTTATGGATTAACATAAAAAAATTGTTCATGCTTTTAATGAATAAGGGCTTTTACTTTCTTCATGATTCATTTACTTGTGATCTAGTCAATTACAAAGTTAAAATCAAGTGTGATCTAGAGATATCGATGGAGTCCTAGAAGAATAATTAAAAATAGATTAAAAATATACAAAATTATCAATAATGTGCTAGATAGTCCAGAAATGCTAAATAGCCATTAAACATATGATTAAGTTTAGGATTTGCAATTATTTAAAGAGAAATATGGCTAATGATACCAATCAAAATTTACTTGGCACTAGGCAGAAAATTAGGTAAATTGATTGGTTTGGTTATACTTGTCTAGACATAGAGTGCAAGTATTTTTTTCTCCTAGTTGGCACTACAAGCTTTAAATTAAATCTACTGCTTAGTTTAATATAATACATAATTGAAAACCTTTGTAAATTTAGAGTACACCTTTTAAAATTAAAAAAATACCTATATTTTCTACAAAAAAACTATAAAAACATAAAAATTAGTTTTTTTATATCTTGCAAATAATATATAGTAATTTTAATTATACACTTATATTTTATTAAGTAAAAATTAGGTTTTATAAGATTAATACTTAACTTAATATAAACTAATTTTAAATTTGGCCTAATCCTCATGGGAACAATATTATACTCATTATAAATTAATTGATTCAACACGTGCACTTGCGTACGGGGTAAAAAGAATCAATCAAGTTTTGGCAACATTATCGAGGATTGGAAGTAAAATAATAATTTTTATCAAGTTAATAATGGTATTGTTGAACTATTTTTAATTCAACATTTTTATATGTATTTGTGTTATGTGTTATGTGTAAAATATCCTTATACTTATTTAGAGTAGTATTCTTATTTTAGTTCTTGAACTGTAGCAATGATTTCTAAATGTTGTATGTTGTGGAGAAAATTTATGACACAATGTAAATCTTAGGGATACTTATTTAAGTAGTCAAATACATTATTAAGGTATAGATATATTATCTCAAAAGATAAACTTATTACTCTATAATGAATTCAATTACTTAATAAGGACTCCTAAAGTTGATGGGTCTTCAAGGTACCATATATTGTTTCCCCTAAACTACATGGAGAAGTATAATAGTTTATTTTATTACAGGGTTCATAGTTCTCTATAAGGGAAAGCCCCTATAGTTAATTACATCATAGAAGGAAAATAATTCCTTCTAAGAATACTCTCAACTAAAGAAATTGACTTTTATCTTTATAGTTTTTAAAGCTTGTCTTAAAAAGATTGTTAATTGAGAAATTCAAAAGGGAACACTTCAAAGAGAAAGTGTTCCTTTCAAAAGCCAATTGAGAATAAGTAGGAAACACTTTCAATAATGGGAAACGCATTAAGCATTTCAAACAATCCTGCTATTGGGCTTTATATTTTTTAAATTGAATTTATTGAAATTTTTAGTTGGCATTTTATTAGAAATCTAGGACTTAGATTTTGACACCACAAGAATATAAAAATGCCTAAAAGTTTAAGACTTATTTCAATTGGATGTTTCAAAACTTAAGCTTAAAAGTGCTTCTAACATAAGTCAAAGGCTCAACCTAGACTACTTTTTGGGAATTATTGGTTATCTTTTCTCACTTAAGAAAGCAGACCTATCCTTGACTCTTCTAAACTTATTACCTGTTTGGAAGGATTGCTAGCTAACACCACCTAATCAATTTTAAAATTATGATTCAAGTCTTATATATGCAAGATGGTTGAGATGTTGCATTTTGGAAAGAAAGCTAAAATCTTAGACTCACTCCCTAACCTTAAGATAATGATTGGTATGTTATGCACCTAATTATTGTAGTAATTTTTGTTTTTTATATATTTTGACTCACAATTTTTATTTAAGGCTTTAGGTTTGAAATTTTATGCCTATATTGAGATGCAGTTAAAAAAGAGTCATGGGCCAAATTAATACAAGAAGGCACACTTCCTCAAGAAGGGTGGTCATCCTCATAGGTCAGATTCCCCCTTATTTGCAATGGGTGAAGTGCCCATTTCAAGAATAATAAAGAATATGCTCGTATGGTTCATAAAGTCTAATTATTTCTAATTATTTTAGTTGTTTAAACCTAAGGGTTTATTTATGGTGAGGTTATGAATTTTTTTTATTTTATGTTTGAGTTTGATTAGTTAATGGGATAATCTAAGAGCCTAACTCATCCAGGTTTTTTCATCATAGAAAGAAACCTACGAAAAACATGCAGTTTTGTTGTGCACCCCAGAGTAAATAAAGACAAATTAAATTAATAAAATTGGCCAATATAGCTAGGTACTGATTTACATCTCAAAAGAAAAGGAAAATGGGTAGCCAAGCTCTGCTCTTATGCAAATTGACCTACAACTAAAGTCTTAATCTATGGGGGTCTTCATCTAAGATTGCCACCTTCTTTAGGGACCTACTTATACTCCACAGGGGACCACCATCAAGTAAAATCAGCTCTTACTATTCTTAGACCCCATAGATCCTAACCTAATTTTAGACTCAAATTATATTTTAAAATTCCAAAAATAAAGTCCTACACTCTACAAAATAGATGTTAAGGAAAAAAATAGCATGCTGTCAGTTTCTATTTCAAACATATGGGCTTAGCACCAATGGTTACCAAGCCCACCTATCCTATTGAGCTATGTTTAGGGATTTAAGTAGCACCTGCAAGTAAATAGCATTATATTTTTATTACAATAATTCCTTTTAAGCATAGCCACCTGCAAAAAATAGTATTAGTCTATAAAGAATGTCATAACATTCAAACTAGCAAGAAAATAATTCCTAGTTTTTCAATCTTAAACATTACACTACAAATTAAGAAAACATCATTTCAAAGCACAAAACATTAGAAATCATCATCCTAACCTAGGTGTAAGGTTGGTAACCTTACAATCTAGTGTGTGTAAGGAAGGGTTTGTGTAGTTTGACTGCATTAGGCCTTTTTAGGTTCAAGTTTGGTTCAAATTCAAGGATTATTCAATTTATTATTAGGTAGTTTAAATTTAAATATTTTAATTAATTTTTGGATTTCATTTCAATTTGAGGTTTATTTTGATGTTAAAGTTGAGGTTAGGTTTTACATAATAAAGAATAAAATAAATTCTGCTTCGGGTAGAACCCATTCTACACAATATCCAAATCCTAGTATAATGGAATTTTCATTGTAAGATGAAGATCCATTATAGGGGGTCAAACTATCATAATCTAAATTCAGCATTTTTAATTTATTTGAATGAATTAGTTGAATCAAGTTTAATTTAAGTTTATTTGATTTAGTTTAGTTTTCAAAGATCAAGTTCATTGAAGTTATTTAATTTCATGTACCTTGATTATTGATTTTTAGATTTTTTTTTTTGGGTTTTAGCTTAGTTTCATTTGATTTAATATTTAATTCTTTCCATTAAATTAAATCATGTTAAATTTTATATGGTTTATATTTATTATCTAATTTTAAATGTTGTTTAGATTTAAAGATTTTATCTTTTTATTTGAATTTTATTTGTACTGATTAATGTACCTTGATTTGATCAAATTATAATTTTATTACAATTCACAATGATCTCTTATTTGAACTTTAATTAAGACTTTAATCATTTGATTCATTAACATTATTTATTTGGTTGATTTTAGTTTAATGATTATTTAAGTTAACTTGATTTTAATAATTTAATTTTAATTAATTTGATCTATTTAAACTTTATGTTGATTAGTTTATTTTAATATTATTTAGATTGAATAGTTATTAAATATGATTTCATGATTTAGATCTTATATTGAACTTTATACTTCCTAGATTTGATTAAGATATTAAATAAAATAATTATTAAATTTCACATATTTTTGTTTAGTTTATTTGATTAATCTCATTTACTTAGTTGAATATCAACTTACATCTAGATAATGTGAGTATTTGTTAAACTTTATGTAATTTGAAGATGTTTTATGATTAAAGGTTTATTATTCAATTAAATTATTTTATAATGAGATTTTTTTTAATACTTAATTATTGATCTTAGCCTAAGAAACCTAAAGAATTGAAATACTTAGATCCCAAACCTAATCTAGACCCGCCTAAGCTTCTAGGGTATTTAGATTATATGATTTAATTAATTATTTATGTTTAAATATGATTATCATTATTCAATTAACATTAAATGAATTTGAAATAATTTCAGTGTTAATGAATTCTTTTTTAATGTGGAATTTAAGGATTGATTAATCTTGATTTCTTTATTGAGTATATGATTTATCAATTTAATGATTTAAGGTTTAATTAACTTCACATATTTTTAATTATTTTTCAAAGCTTAAATATGTGAGTTTTAAGATTTCTTAACTTTAGAACTGATGATACTAAATATGTTTTGAATTGGTTTCATAAATTTTAAAAAAATTTTAAATTTCTTTGATTTATTATTTGATATAAATTGACCTACAATTTAAACGTTTAATAACTTCCAAGCTAGAAGTCATTTTGCATTCAAATTTTTATGGAAAGTGGAATTCTTTGCAAATTTTACTTTTCTAAAATTTTATCTTGATCAGAGATGTATTTTGAAGTTAATTAAAGTTTTAATGAATTTAATAAAACCTAAATTAAGCCTAAAATATTATAAACTAATTAGGGCTTCTAATTTTTTAAATTCTTCTCTAAAAGATGAATTCAAAGGGGGTTTATTTAGAATTTCTAGATTTATGGTTGATTTATTATGATTTTTAATAGATAATGTTAATTAAATGTATTAATTAATTCATTTAATTTACTAATTAGGTCATTTTGAGGATTAATGAAGTTCAATGAACTTTAATATTTTTCTTAGCTTTATTAATATTTATTATGATATAACAGGTTATTCTTTAGTTTTCTTAAATTATTATTAATTTATTTCATTATATTAAAGTTTGAAGATTGTAAATTTTGTATCTTAATTCAATCACCAATAAATCCTCAAATTTTATTTAAGGTATGTTTTAACTTTAATTTCAAATCCCCAAAGTTTTAAGTTGGTTAGATTAATATTTTAAGATTAATTATGATTTAATTAGTTTCAATTAAACTTAAGTTAATCCAAAATTTCCAAATAAAAATTGAGGATTTTAGGTTTAATGGATTCCTCTCAGTGAGAATTCATTAAGTCTTTATTTGTATTTTTTGGTTGGATATTTTCTTTTATATGAATTTTTAAAGTTTCTAGTAATTTTTTATATTTTTTAAATCCAAAAAATTGGATTTCTTCACTTAAACCAGTCAATGTTTACAAGGCACTAACATAGTGCTGCTTTACACATGTCATGATTGGGACGCACGAGAGCCACGTGGCTCTGACATTAAAGTGGCGAGGATGTTTCTTTGAATCAATGCCATTTGATCAATGTTCAGATGACTTAGATTCATCCAATGGTTTTTATATGAAATTAAACTGAATCGTGCGACTAAATCATGGTCGTCTGTTCCGAACAAAAGGAATAGACGGCGGTGATTATGTCTCTAACCTCCACAAGAGGTCGAGAATCATCAGTGTTTAATGGCTAATTTTTAGTGATCAACTTGGACAAAATGCATTTTTTTATTGTAAAACCATGACTAGATGATTTGCAATCAATTTATGTGGTTTGATCTTACTAATGATCAAATTTGTTTCACAAAGGACCAAACTAAATTGAAACGGTGATCAGGTTTAGCCATACCTCCTCGGCGTGGGGTCTCGGTTCTCCCTTGAGTTTTAAAATTTCTCAAGAAGGTTGGATGAAGCTTTGGGAGAATATTTGTGACTTCCCTCCCTCTAGTTCTAAGTGGAGACCAACACCCATAGCCGCTCACTGCATCTTGGTGTAGAGGAAGCTCATAGAGGTTTAAGAAGAGGGGAAAGATTCGTTGATGTTAAATTTCACTTGGGGAAGATGGCTGAGAGCCTTCCCTCCTTGGGAGGTCATCGACCATAGTGATTGCAAACTTTGGATGCTTATTTTAAGAGGTGGTCAATTAACTTGGGATGAGCTCGAGTCAATTAGAAGAGGGATGGAGAGGGATTTGGAAGGAAATGAGAGTTTGTACTCTAATGCATAAGCATTTTAGACTTTCTCTCCTATGGCATCTCTTCACCCCATGGCTTCTCACTTCCTTTGTATGGCTGTCAATTGGCCAAGGTAAGCTTAAAATTATGCCTTGAGTTAAGCTCAAGCTCATTTAAGTTGAGTTGGAATTGAATGTTTCTGTTTGATTTCCTTTAAATTTAGATTGGTTTATGTTGATTTAGGTTAGTATGATTACATCTAATTTAATTATATTAATTTAGTGTTGAATCATTGTTAATTGTCTTTTACATGATTCATAGATCAATTGGCCCACTCCATATTTAAGTTTAATGTTATATAGGCTAACTTTGATCCATTTAACCTAAACAAGTTCAATTGGACTTTCTAGCCTAATTAGTTGTTGTATAATTTATATTTAAGTTCTATTATGTTTGAATAATTATTTGAAATGTTTATGCTCGATTGATTTTTGATTAATTTAAATTGAATTTTTTTTTCATCCAAATCGACCCATTTTGACCTAAAGGGGTTAAGTTCAATTTAAATGAGTCAAAATAATTAATTTAACCCAATCAAAAGGTTTAGGTTCCAATTTTGTTTTATTTAGTGTTTGATGTGATTTGGAGCAATTAATTTTAATTTATTTGAACTTGTTTTTGATTTAAACTCAGTTAACCCAAATTGGCCTTTGTGGTCAATATGGATTCATTTGGGTTAAATGACAAAATTTGTCGAATTAATTTTAATGATTGGTTAAATTATATTTTATTATGATTTTCAAATGATTATTTGATTTGAACTATTTTTAGTTTAATTTGACTTTAGGCCCAATAATGTGCATTTGAGTTTATTTGGATTAAGTGACCAAATCAACCCAATTAAATCCATATTGTATTTAAAATTGTTTAAATTTATTTTTAAATATATTCATTTGATGGTTTTTAGCCTTTAAAATGGCTTAATTTAGTTGAATTTGAAGAGATAACTTTTTGACCTGCGGGACCCATGTAGGTCAGTTCTAGGTCAAATGACCTATTTGATCACTATGAACCTCGCTTGAATTCATTTTAGTTTTATTTAAGTTTGTACATTGATTCTATTCTTTTTTTTTTATTTGTTTAGATTTATTTTTATTTTATTTGAATTTTCTTAGACTTAGGTGATTTTGAGCTTAGATGATTCAATTAAGTCAAGCACCCCCAACTACCTTAGTTTAACCTCAATTAAATTTAAATTTCAATTCAAATGTGTTTGTTTTAGATTTCTATTAATTTTTTGGAGTTTGATAAGGTTCACCTAATTCAATAAAGTTAGATCAAATTCTAGAAGGATTAACTATGATGGCCTAGCCTAAGCGTAAGCATTGAGTTTGATTTATTATTAAATTTGCTTTTATATTTGATTTAATTTGTTGCTTGATTTTGATATATTTAAACACTTGGTCACTAAGTGTAGTGTCCTAAGTGTCTAATTACTAAGAATAGGGATTGCGTTAACACTATAGCATCAAAGGGGGCGGGGTTCATTGGGTGTTATTTAAGATTTTACTTTTTGTAGAAAATTTGTTTTAGATTTTATAATGACAAGATATTTGTTGGAATGAAGTGATAAGTGTCAAATAAAATAATTTAACATTTTATAGATTTTATTTTGATAAAGAAACTTAATATATAAAAAAATCTAACGTATACTCTAAAATTATAACAAATAATTTATTTTATTTCAACCAAAATGATGATTTAAATTAATACAAATGATAACTTAAATAAAAGTAGTGTATGATAGATCTAAGCAAACTACATAAGCTTTTAATTAAAAAGAAAGAACTTATAAATATAAAAGTATTTTCAGCATGACAAATTAATTTTGAATAAGACTAATTAAAAAATATTACATGAAATAAAAATAAATTTGTAGGAAGATAAAAATTTTAGCGAGATGAAATAATTCCTACAAACTATCACAAGAGTTTTTCACCAAAAAAATGGTTGAAGAAACTTTAATATCCAAAACTAATCTACCAAAAAGTAAAACAAAATTGAAAGAATAAATATACGATCAAAATAGAATGAACAACTAAAAGAGTTTAAGATGAAGAAAAATAGACTCGAGTAATTTGAGAAAGCTTGCTTAGTTGAAGATGTTGAATCTTCTAAATCCAGTATTTGATCTTGTAATATTTGTAAAATAATTGGAAGGAAAATCTAATAAGTTCTCTTTAGATTAGCTAGAGAGATTTTGAATTTGAATGAACAACCATTTCAAGAAGAGAATGAGAGCTATTTATAACTAAGAATGTCAGTTTGAATTATTTTAAAGAAATATATTACTTTAACATCATTTATCATATAATAATATAATATTTTATAAAAATATGATTTATCTTAAATAAATATTAAATTCAAATAGCAAAAATGGCTAGTCACATGGGCAAGTAAAAATAATAAAATATGGCTCTTAATATATTTAAAACATGTAGCATGCATTCATTATTAAAATAATCTAATGTTTAAAAATCATAAAAAAATTCTATTTTAATTAAATGTGAGTCATGTAACATATCAAATAATAAGAAAAAAAATTCCAAGAATTATGCTGGAGATGAAATCAGATCTAAATTTCTTGATAATAAAATGACTTTAGCAGAAATATTAAATTTCATGTATTTTTTGCCAATTTTGAAATATGATATTTAGAAATTATGATGTAATTTATATGTGATCATACATATGTTAGTTATCATAAAACTATTAAATTAAATTAAAAATTTTAATTATATTAAATATATAAAGTAGTTACACTTAATAATAATAATTAATTATCATTTATTATTTTGATAATTTAAATATTATATATGAAGCATATAATTTTTTTAAATTTATGGAATTGAATATTACTTAGATAAAGATTATTTATTTATCTTATTATCAATAATTAAAATAAATAAAAAATATATTAAATTGTGAGTAGATCAATTCATGCGGATGAACTCATATGAACCTCTAAGATAGTTCTACGTGCATATAACTTAAAATATTGTATATTGAGCTCCAAGCTATACATCTTGATCTATATTTCATTCTTCCATACTTGAATTTACATCAAACATGTTGTGAGATGTATTGGATATGTGATTAGCAATCTTAAACATCTTCAAAATCAATATATCTAAAAAACTTAAAACATATATTGGAATATCCAAGCATATGTTATTTATCATCAAAATTAATTGGATTGAACATGAGAATCATAAAACCAACAATCTCCCCCTTTTTGATGATGACAAACATATGTTGGGTAATGATTTTGATGAAGGTGCAAATTAACCTTTCACCATAATTGTTTTTTTTTAATTTTCATCTATTAAATAAAATTTATGCATAATAAATGAATAATGATGCTCCCCTAAACTTAATACAAGCCAACATTTTTCCCTTCTCCCCCTTTTGGAAACATCAAAAAGAAAGAACAAACTACATATAATTTAAATATTATGATCTAGCATTTGAAGCATGCATCTTAAAGTACAAAAATGTTCTTCTAGTAATGGTTTCATAAAAATCTTAGTAATCTGTAAATCAATGCTAATGAAATTAATGTTAACATCACCTATCAAAACATGATCCTTAATAAAATGATATCTAATTTCTATATGCTTGATCCATGAGTGTTGGATAGAATTTTTTGGTTAAACTAATAACATTAGTGTTATCACACTGAACTAGAATGTGATATTGCTTAATTCTAAAATTGTTTAATTATTACTTTAACCAAAAGGCTTGAGCAACACAACTGCCTACAATTATGTACTCAGCCTCAATAGTGGACAAAGCTATAGAATTTTATTTCCTAGAGTACCAAGACACAATGGATGATCTTAAAAATTAACATGTGCATGATGTACTTTTCCTAT
Source organism: Cymbidium sinense (assembly GCA_021442155.1). Classification (NCBI taxonomy): domain Eukaryota; kingdom Viridiplantae; phylum Streptophyta; class Magnoliopsida; order Asparagales; family Orchidaceae; genus Cymbidium; species Cymbidium sinense. Next base: position 31,302,273 of record CM038229.1, read on the forward strand.
CTACTTTAGCATTAAAATAAGCAACCAAATCACATGGAAAAGAAATTTTAGGATACCACAAACCTAACCTAGAAGTGCCTATCAAATACTGAAAGATACGCTTGATTGCTATTAAATGAGATTCATTTGAGTTGGCTTCAAAATGAGCACACAAATAAACAACAAACATAATATTAGGCAGCAATGTATAAAAGTGAACCTAACATACTCTTATAAAGTTTTTGATCAATAGATTTTTCTAATTCATCTAAATCTAATTTTATAGATGGGGGCTATAAAAGTTTTACTAGATTTGAATCTTTTCATGTCTAACATTTCAAGCAATTCATTTGTATACTTGGTTTAACAGATCAATGTGCCATTTTCTTATTACTTCACTTGAAAACCCAAGAAAAAATTTAAGTTCTCCCATTATACTCATTTCAAACTATTTAGGTATCAAAGTTGAGAACTCGGAGTAGAAAGATTTATTTATACTTATAAATAATATATCATCTACATACACTTTTACTACAATCAAATCAACATCTATGCTCTTAAGAAATAAAGTGGTATCTACTCTACTCTTTTTAAATCCATGATCTATCAAAAAAAATTACTTAACTTATTATACCAAGAACGAGGAACCTATTTTAAATCATATGAAGATTTCTTTAATTTATACACTTGATCCGGACAATTAAAACTCTCAAATCCTGGTGGTTGCTCTACAAAGACATCTTGGTCAATAAACCCATTTAAAAATGCACTCTTGACATTCATCTAAAGGAGTTCAAATTCCATAAAATAAGCATAAGCAAGGAGTTACCTAATAGCCTCTAATCTTGCTATGGGTGCAAAAGATTCTTCAAAATCTATTCCTTCAATTTGTGTGTACCCTTGTGCAACTATCCTAGCCTTATTTCTAACAATACAACTTGAGTAATCAAGCTTATTCTTAAAGTCCTATTTTTGTTCCAATGACATTTTGATCTTGGGGTCTTGGGACTAATTCTCAAACATCATTTCTTATAAATTGATTGAACTCCTCTTCCATAGTAATAATCTAAAAATTATCTTTAAATTCTTCTTCTAAATTTTTAGGTTCAATCTCAGATAAAAAGGCTGAATAATCTACATCCTCTCTACTATGTCTTCTAGTCATAACTCCTTTTCAAGGATCTCATATAATCAGTTCCTTTGGATGATTTTTATTATATTGCCATTCTATAGGAAATGAATCATTTACATTGCCTTCTAAATCTACTTTCTTAAAATAATTAATCTCTTCATCAATTACTTTATTTCTAATAGGATCAATTAAATTTTTATCAAAAATAATATGTAATGATTCTTCTACAATCCTTTTTCTCTTATTGAAAACTCTATAAGCTCTACTAAAATAAGAGTATCCTAAGAAAATACCATCATCTAATTTACAATCAAACTTACTTAACAGCTCTTTTCTATTGTTCAAAATAAATCATTTACATCTAAATACATGAAAGTGTTCAATCTTAGGCTTCTTACAAAAAAAAATTCATAGGGAGTCTTCTTCAAAATTGGTCTAAAATAGATCATATTCATTACAGAACAAGTAGTATTTACAACTTCTATCCAAAAATATTCTGATAATTTATACTCATCAAGCATATATGTACTTAAATCAATTAACATTCTATTTTTTTCTTTCTACTACTCCATTTTGTTGAGGAGTTCTAAGTGAAGAAAAATTATGTCTAATCCCATGTTCATCATAATAATCCTCAAATAAATTTTTAAAAATTTGCCACCATTATCAGTTTGAACCCTATTAATCAAAAGACCATGTTCTCTTTGAATATATTTAGAAAACTTTATAAACTCATCAAAAACATCATTTTTATTAGCTATAACAAAACCCAAGTATATCTAAAGAAATCATCAAATTTTACAAAATCATAGTTTTTACCACCTAAGCTAATAGTGCTAATAAGACCAAATAAATCAATGTGCAACAACTCTAGAGGTTTAAAAGTAGAAATAATATTTTTTTACTTTTAAATGAACTTCTAGAATGCTTATCATGAATACATGCATCACAAACATAACCTGAATGATAATTCAATTTAAACATTCCAACTACTAAGTCAAGTTTAGAAATTTTATTGTGTACATGTTAATATGACATAGTCTCCTATGCCAAAATCATATATTATCATGAGTGCTTTTAAAATAAAGTAAATTAAAATTCACATCATGAAAGTTATCTAAATCAATGACATAGATATGTTTATGTCTTTGTCCTACTAACAAAACTTTTCCATTATTTTTGATAATACAATATGATGCATGAAATACTATATTCAAACCTTTATCACATAATTGACTAATAAAAATTAAATTATGTTTAAATCCTTTTACTAGAAAAACTTTATCACTAATGATATTTCCTTTTATATTGTCTCCATATGTAACATATCCTCCATCAGTTGATTCTAAAGTTGTGAATTTGTCCTTATGTCTTGAACATCCACTATCCAAGCACCACATGTCTACTTTAATTTTGCTTTGAAAGCATTCTTACAAAAGAATATCACATGTTAACTTTTGGAACCCAAACATGTTTGGGTCCACATTCTAAATTTGGAGCATGATATCTATCATGTGTGGGTTGTGTAGTGCTTGTACCTTTTGGTACCCATACATAAGATGATTGCTTAATGGTTTGTAATCCAAAAGCATAGAAATCAAATGAAATATGTTTTCTCTACCATAATAGTTTTACCAAATATTAGCGTTTGAATATGGCTTAGCATGATAATTATGTGATGTATAAGTGGGATGTGTATGATGCAAATGATATTTATTAGATATTTTACTTGATGAAGTATTATAATAAAGTTATGATTTTAAATACAATTCTAATCTTTGTTTTAACAAGATATTCTCTCTTTCAACTTTACATACAAGTAAAGAATAATCTAATAAAGACTTTTTTAAAAAATTTTCAAATTATCACATTCATTTTTAATTCATAAAAATGCATATCTATATTTCTATGTTCTTTTTCTAAGGTTTTGTATTTTTCTTATTTTTTATATTCAATAACTAATTCATTAAAAGTATTTTCTAATTCATCATAAGATATATCATTGCATATCTCTTGAGAATCTATGTCATATTCTACTCTTGCCATAAGACATATGTTGACCTCTTCATCAGATGAACATGTACTTGATTCATCTGAATTTGGATTAGCCCATAAATCCTTCTTCTTATTCTTTGATACTTTTTCTTCTTCATATTTTTCCTTTTTCTCTGCATCAATCTCTTTCATCTTTGAGTTAGCAAGTTATGTACAATCAGCTCTTACATGTCCAAGCTTCTGACAATGGTAGCAAATGATCCCTTCACCTGTAGGAAATTTCTTAGTTTGAATTTTATAACTTTTATATGATTTTATACCTTTGATTCTTTTTTCTTAGCAAGTTTCCAAGCCTTTAGATATGACCACCACTCATCACTTGTAATGCAATGTCTTTCTTTCTCCCTTATCCATCTTATTTTAAATAACTTGTTCATCTGCTATCAAAGAACTTTAAAGCTGATCAAGTGGATAAGTAAATAAATCCTTAGTTTCACTTATAGTTATTACTTTAGCATCTCATTTTTTTGGAAGACATCTTAGAATCTTATAGATTAAGTCTTAATTCCTATATGTTTTACCATAAGAATGTAATGTGTTAGCCATTTTCATGAATCTAGTATACATATCAAAAATAAATTTAGAAGGAGACATACAAAATAACTCATCTTAATGGATGAGTCTATTTATGTGAGCATAAGTTATAATTAATTTATCCCATATTTCTTTTATTGTACTTAACATATAAATTTTCATTTAATCATCAGGTAATAAAGCACAATGTTAAGTATTACATGCCCTAACATTTAGTTCATCATGTTCTAATTCAGCTACAGTCCATTCCTCAAAAGGTTTTTCTACTTTAATGCCATTTACTTCTATAGTGGGTGTATGATACTGATGTGTCAACATATACCACATACATGCATCTTGATATCTTAAAAATATATTAATTATATTCTTCCAATAATCAAATGGTACACTATTTAAAAGTGGTCTATGAGTGGATTGTCCCATTGGTAGTGAACCCTTAGGGAAACCTGGTGCCATAATTAAAAGATATACTCTTGGATGTTAATGGATGTTAACCAATAAAATAGCCTAGGCTCTGATACCATTTGTGAGTCACTATAGCACCAAGAGTGTGTGTGTGTGTGTGTGTGTGTGTGTGTGTGTGTGTGTGTGTGTGTGTGTGTGTGTGTGTGTGTGTGTGTGTGTGTGTGTGTGTGTGTGTGTGTGTGTGTGTGTGTGCGGGGGCGGGCGAGCGGGTTGAAGGCAATGTTATTGAAAATTTTAAAAGTTAAATCTTAAATTTTATCTTATAGTAGAAAATTAATTTTAAATTTTATAATGATAAGATACAATTCTTAATGCAATAGAAAATAAAGTATAATAAATTAAAGAGAGAAACAAATGGCCTACATTCACACCTAGCTACCCCTGACTAAGAATCCACTAAATATAAAATAGCTTACAATTCGTACTCTCCTATAATGGGGTGAGTAGAACCCTTATAATAATATGTACTCTCCTACAAAGGGGTGAGTACAACCCCAATAAAAATTTTAAAGCATGAAAAGAAAATACAAAATAATAAATTTTGATAAAATGCATCTTTCACAAAAGTACCATGTATCTAATTCAAAAAGTGTTCTCGCAACTTATAAATGATCACTTTACAACTTATAAATTTCAAAAAATAAAATGCTCATATAATTTTGATAAAAAAATAATAAAATAAATATCTTAAAGTGATCTTACTAAGATGTTTATGTTATTATAATTTATAGACTAATATAAAAATAATTTTAAAATAAATTCACAATAGTCTATTGCATAATAAAATAAATTTTAGCAAGGAATAATTTTAAATTTTAGAATAACCATAACTAGTATATATATAATAGTGTAAGAATTATTAACTCTCAACTAAAATTCTTTTTCTTTAATTATTAAAGAATAAAAATAGCAGATTTTACTCAATTTTAGCAAGATAAAAAACTATTTAAACAATGGATATTAGTAGGAATGAAATGATAAGTGCTAATTGAAATAATTTAATCTTTTATAAAAATTTATTTTGATAAAAAAAACTTGATATATAATAGATCTAGCATATATTCTAAAATTCAAATAAATAATTTATTTTATTTAAGCCAAAATAATTCTTTGAATTAATGCAAATTATCACTTAAATAAAATTAGTTTATGATAGATCTAAGTAATCTAGTTAAGCTTTTAATTAAAAAGAGTGATCTAGCAAATATGAAAGTATTTTCAATACATTAAATTAAATTTAAATAATTAAAATACACTTCTAAAATAGATCTAAGGATTAATAATCTTTCAAATAAGACTAATAAGAAAAATATTTCAAGAAACGAAAAGAATTTTGTAGGAAGATAAAAATTTCAGCAAGATGAAATAAATCCTACAAACTATCACAAGAGTTTTTTTACAAAAAAAATGATTAAAGAAACTTTGATATGAAAAACTTAAACTTTGATGTAAAAAGACTAATCTACCAAAAAGTAAAAAAATTTGAAGGAACAAATAGATGGTGAAAATAGTATGTACAACTAAAGAGATTAAGATTAAAAAAAATAAACTCAAGTAATTTGAGAAAGCTTGCTTAGTTGAAGATGCTAAAGCTTTCAAACTAAGGATTTGATCTTACAATATTTATAGAATACTTGGAAGGAAAATCTAATAAGTTTTCTCTTAGATTTGCTGGAGAATTATGATTTTGAATGAGCAACCCTTTCTTGTAGATAGTGAGGGTCATTTATAAGCAAGAAGGTCATTTTGAATTATTTCAAAGAAATATATTACTTTAACATCATTTTATCTTATAATAATGTAATATTCACTAAAAATATGATTATGTTAAATAAATATTAAATTCAAATAGCTAAAAATGGCTAGTCACATGAGCAAGTAAAAAATAATCAAATATAGCTCTTAATATATTCAAAATATGTAGCATGCATTCATTATTAATACCAGCTAATGTTTAAAAAATCATAATAAATTCTATTTCAATCACATGGGTCATGTAACCTATCAAATTAAAAGAAAAAAAAAATCTAATGAATTTGTTGGAGATGAAATCAGATCTAAATTCTTGATTATAAAATGACTTGCTGAAATACTAAATTTCATGTATTTTTATCAATTTTGAAATATGACCTTTAAAAATTATAATATAATTTAGATATGATCATACATATGTTATTTATAATAAAACAATTAAATTAAATAAAAATTTTTAATTACATTAAATGTATAAACTAGTTGCACTCAATAATCATATTTAATTATCATTTATTATTTTGATAATTTAAATGTTATGTAAGAAGCATATAAATTTTTAAATTTATAGAATTCAATGTTAATTAGATAATGATTATTTATTTATCTTAATATCAATAATTAAAATAAATAGAAATAATTTATTAAATTATGAGCAAATCAAATCATGCAAATGAACCCATATGAACCTCTAAGATTATTATAAATGCATATAACCTAAATATTGTATCTTGAGCTCCAAGCTATCCATCTTGATCTATCTTTCATTCTTCCATATTGAAACTACATCAAACATGTTGTGAGATGTATTAGATGTGTAATTAGCAATCTTGCACAACTTCAAATCAATATATTTAAAGCGCTTAAAATATATATTATAACATCCAAGCATATATTAGTTATCATCAAAATTAATAGGATTGAACATGAGACTCATAAAGCCAATAGTCAACTTATGTGTGGAGATAAAACTATAGAAATAGTGCCATTGAATTTAAAAATTGAATGATTTTATAAAAAAAATTCTAAAAGAAAGAGAGAACAAGTGAGAAAACTAGTAATAGACAATCAACTAGTAAGAGAACCATCTATACCTCTTAGGGATTATGTCATACCATTTATAGATGGAATACATCAAAGTATAGCTAAATAAACTATTCAAGCCAATAATTTAAATTAAAATCATCTATAATTGAAATGGTGCAAAACTCTCAATTTGGGGGTTCACCTATTGAAGATCATAATATGCATATTACCAATTTCTTAGAATTTTGTGTGGCCATTAAATATAATGGGGAAAGTGGTGATGTTATTAAATTAAGTTATTCCATTTCTCACTCAGAGATAAAGCTAAAATGTGGTTGAATTCATGACCCCAAGGATCTATAACAACTTGGAATGAATTAGCTCAAAACTTTCTAGCAAAATATTTTGCTATAAATGATATTACATCATTTAGATAATTAAATAATGAATATATATATATAAGGCTTATGACAGATCTACAAAATTATTAAAGAAATATCCTCATCATTCATTACCTAATTGGCTTGTTATTCAATCATTTTATAAGACATAGTAGGATCTCTAAGGACTATCATAGATACAATAGCAAGAGGTAGCCTAATGTCAAAATCTTTTAAGGAAGCTTATTCTTTAATAGAGGAAATGACAACTAATAACTTTCAAAGGCCCTCTCCTAGATTAAATCCTAATAAAGTATCTAGTGTTAATAATAATGAAATCATTGCAATGTTGACCTCTCAAGTAACTTCCCAATCTATGAAATTAGATAGTTTAGGAATTAATCAAAATATTAATAATATTAATCAAGGGGGAGAAAATTGGAGAAATATGTGTATTAGAAGATCAAATAATCAAGGATTGGAAATGCTTAACTATATCTCAAATAAACCAAATTATCCTTACTCAAATACATTTAATCAAGATTGAAGGAGTCAACCAAACTTTTCCTAGAATAATAATGCAAACATTAATCAAAATGGAAATATGGGAAATTAGTATAATATAAATTAAAACCCTCAAAACTCTAACTTTATACTTATCATTCCACCATGATATCCTCCACAAAATCAAACTAAGGAAAATAAACCTACCTTAAAAGAGTTAGTGATACAAATGGGAACTCAATTACAAAGCCAAGGAGCTTTAAATAAAAATTTAGAATTTCAATTAGGGCAATTGGCTAATAATCTTACAAATATGCCTCAAGAGAATTAACCTAGTAACACAGAAGTAAATCCTAAACATAATATAAAGAATAATGTAAAGCACTTGAATTAAGAAGTGGAAGCAAATTAAAAGAATTATGGCTAGAAGGTAAAAATAAAGTAAATAAAATATTAGTTAAAGAAAAATAAAAGAAAGAAAATGAAAATGAAGAAATTGAAGAAAATAAAAGGAAGTAGAAAGAGAAGCATTTTGAAAAATGAGAGAAAGACCAACACCTCTGTTTCCCCAATGACTTCAAAAATAAAATATGGATAATCAATTTCTTAACTTCTTAGAAGTATTTAAGAAATTATCCATAAATATACCATTTACTAAAGCTTTGGAACAAATATCTTCATATGCTAAATTTATGAAAGACATTTTATATAAAAATAAATTAGGAGAAAATGAAACAATATCCCTTACTAAAAATATAGTGCAATAATTCAAAGAAAATTACTTGAAAAACTTAAAGATTTAGGGAGTTTTATTATTCCTTGCACTATAAGGGATAAATGTTTTGGAAAAATATTATTTGATTTAGAAGCTAATATAAACTTAATGCCTTTATGAATTTTCAAGAAACTCAGACTAGGAGAAGTACATTCTACAAGTGTGACTCTACAATTAGCTAATAGATCTATGACTTATCTTAAGGGTATTATTGAGGATGTTTTCTTAATGTAGATAAATTTATATTCTCTGTATATTTTATAATATTAGATATGGAGGATGAGAAAGATATACATCTTATTTTAGGGAGACCTTACTTAGCTACTGGAAAAATGATGATAGACATTCAAAAAAGGGAATTAATAATAAGAGTAAATGATCATGAAGTTAAATTTAATGTGTAACTTGGTGATAAAAAATGAATAATTTTCTATAATTGACTAAAGTGAAAGTAAAATAGAAAAATAATTGGATTCTTATATCATAAATGATTTTATAGAAAATAAAATGATGATGGAAGATATGAAGACATTCAATTCCTTAGAATTACATCCCAATTAGTTTAAAGAAAATTTTGAACCATTAAAAATTTCTATAGAAAGAAAGAATCTTAAACCCTCTATAACAGAAGCCCCAAAACTAGAATTAAAACTATTACCAAATTACTTGAAGTATTCTTACCTAGGAGAAGAATCAACATTACTAATAATCATCTCAATAGATTTACAAGAAATCAAGAAGATAAATTAATTAAAAGTTCTTAAAGGACATAAAAAAACATTTGCATGGACAATAGCATATATTAAAGGAATTAGTCCTTCAATATCTATGCATAGAATTTTAATGGAAGAAAATAATTAATCATATATAGAAAACCAAAGAAGACTAAATCTTATCATGAAAGTAGTAAAAAAGGAAATCTTAAAATGGTTTGATGCAGGAATTATATATATTATATTTGATATCTTGGGTAAGTCTAATCTATTGTGTGCCTAAGAATGAAGGAATGACTATTGTCAATAATTCAAATATTGAAATCATTCATACTAGAATAGTCATAAGATGGAGGAATTATATTGATTATAGAGAACTAAACAAAGCCACTATAAAAGATCTTTTTTTTCTTTGCTTTCATTGATCAAATGACAATAACTAGCAACTCTAAATGAAAATAATTAAACTATTCAACAACAAAAAAAGAGTTGCTAGTTGTTGTCATTGCCATCGATAAATTTAAATCTTATCTAGTTGAAATAAAGTTATAGTATATAATGATCATGCAGTAATTAAATATCTATTAGAAAAGAAATAAGCTAAGCATAGATTAATTAGATGGGTATTATTGCTACAAGAGTTTTATCTAGAAATTAAAGATAAAAAAGATCTAAAAGTCATGTAGCTAATTACTTATCTAGATTAATAGCTAGGAAGGAGTTGAGAGTTAGTGGAGATATTAAAGAAGAATTCTCAGATGAATAATTATTTGCATTCAAGCATAAAGTTATTCCATGGCTTGCAGATATCATGAATTATCTAGTAAGTGAATTATACCCTATGGAATCAACTATAATCAAAAGAAGAAATTTTTACATGATGTAAAATTTTATTTTTAGGATAAACCTTATCTCTATAAGAACTATCCATATCAGAATCTAAAAAATGCTTTGTTTAATAAAATTTTAGAACTTATAAGATCATATCATGATTCTGAGTACGGAGGACATTTTGGAAGTAATAAAATAGCTGCTAAAATATTACAATGTGGATTTTATTGGCCACTTTATTTAGAGATGTGCATAAATACATTAAAAATTATGATAAATGCAAAATATTTAGAAATATCTCTAAGAATCAAAAAATTCCCTTAATTTATATTTAGAGGTAGAAATCATTAATGTGTGGGGATTAGATTTTATGAGACTATTTGTTTCTTTATATGGAAATGAATATATCTTAGTATGTGTTGATTATGTGTACAAATGAATAGAAGTAATAGCTACACTAAGAACTGATTCTAAGGTAACTATTAAATTTCTAAAGAAAAATATTTTATAAGATTTGGAACACTTATAATCATTATTAGTGATCAAGGTATTCATTTCTATAATAATAAAATAAAATATTTTTTAAAAAAAATATAGAGCACATCATAGAATAGCTATTACCTATCATCCTCATACTAGAGGCCAAGCTTAAATTTCAAATAGGTAAATAAAAAGAATTTTAGAAAAAATTGTAGGGTCTACTAGAAAGATTGGTCACTAAAATTAAATGATGCATTATGAGGTTACAAGACTACATTTGAAACCCCTATTAGAATGTATCTATATAGAATAGTATCTGGAAAGGCTTGTCACTTACCGTTATAATTGGAGGACAAAGTATTATGGGCAATTAAGAAACTAAATTTTGATATCAAAACAAGAATGTACGCACATGAGAATTCGAGGATATATAAACAATAAATGAAAAAGTGGCACAATAGGAAGATCATTAAGAAATAGTTTAAGCTTGGACAACAAGTATTATTATTTAATTCTAAATTAAACTTATTCTAGGGAAACTAAGGTCAAGATAGTCAGGCCTTAACTTAGTGGTCAAAGTTTATGTACATGGTGCTATTGATATCAAAGACTTAAAGACAAATGAGATTTTCAAAGTGATAATTGATCTACTAATTTAGTTGAAGACCTTAAAAATTAGGAAAGAATGTAGGGCTAGGGATGTTAAACTAAGTGCTTGTTGAAAGGTAACCATATATATATATATATATATATATATATATATATATATATACTAATCCCAACACATAGGCGCTTCATAAGCAATGTTGTAATGATGAAGCACTATAGCACGATAACACTATAGCAAAAAAAATGAAAATGAGAAATGAAAAATTGAAAAAAAAAATGAATGGAAAAGAGAAATGCGGGTTGACAAGCATCTAGGCATTGCCAAAGTAGCACTGGAGTGCTAGTCAAAAAGATTGTTTAATAGGCTCTTAGGTTGAAGGATACATTTAACATAAAAATGATGCAAAAGTTGACCAATGCCACAGCACTATGTCATAACGCTTAATTGCTCTATCAATGCCTGGCATGCTTTTGTACGCTATCAGTTACGTAATTAACATTATAAATATACTTTTTGATAGAAGTAGGAACCATCTTGACTAGTTGACCATGCCTATGCACTGCATGTAGAGTGTCTAGCACTACATCTCATAAATTAGGACAAAGAAGCTAGCGCCTAGGTCTTATCAGAGCAGTGTTGTGACGCTAGGCCTTGTCTATATATATGATCCCTAGGCAGCCAAATTTTTTATTCTGAAGCCCTATTCTTTAGATTTTCCTGCATTCATTCTTCTTAGCATTTCCCCAAATCTAGAAAGCCAAAATACCAATCAAGTAGGTTAATAAGAATAAGAAGAGAACATCCATGAGTAGCTTTAATTTCTTTATTAGTGCTGAGACAAAAGAAAGGTACCAGTACACTCTCATTCACAAACTTCTCATTTCAGAGAAGTGATTTCACAATTCGGGTGGGATCATGGAAAGGGTTATCAACAAGCAAGGTTGGGAACATTTCGCCTATGACAACAAAGCATGTGTTGTCCTTGTGATGCAGGAGTTCTTCACCAATGCGAAGGAGATCAATATAACAAGATTTTTGTAAGGAAGAAATGGGTAAGTTTCAATAGTATTAACATTACTATATATTACAAACTACAAAATTATGCATAAGATGAATATCTTTTTAATTAAAATAGTCATCTATACTTTGATGAGATTCTTAGATTCCTCATTATTAGAAATGTTAATGTTCAATGGAAATGGTGGGAGAAAAAGATTATTAATTTTCCTACCGTTAATATAACCATGAAGGCTAAAGCTTAGCATTACTTCATTTCTACCAAGTTAATGCTCAACAAATAATATTAGTGAAGTAATTAGGGATAGAGCCATTTTGAATTCTGCAATTCAAAAGAGTTTTTCTATAGATATAAGAAAGATAATTTATAATTCAATTTCTAATATGATTAAGGGTAGTACTACAGTAGGTTTTGGTCACCCCTCTCTTATTTATGCTTTATGCACTACAAAAAATATTATGGTATTCTAGTAGACACATCTGCCAATAATTACTAGCTGAATAATCATCCTGATAGTCAACCAAAAATATTTCTTAGGGCATTTCTGTCTGAGGAGGATATTGGGCTCAAATCACTTAAACTTGACTAAATTTTTGACGGATTAGGCCATCATAATAGTTTTCGGTGGATTGTTTGCCAGAAAATCCATCAAAAACCACTAATATATGGTATAGACCCCTCTGACTTAAGCCATTTCCCTTTCTCCCCCCCCCCTCTCTCTCTCTCTCTCTCTCTCTCTCTCTCTCTCTCTCTCTCTCTCTCTACCAATAATAGAATGCAACCTAGGGCACATCGATTTGCATCCAAAATATGTCTATTTTGTTATTTTTTCCCCCCATAGAATCAAAGGTACACCTCGATCTCTTCCTTCTATTATTATTTTTTTTTCATAATTTCATCCTTTGGTTTGTGAGAAATAAGGATTTGAAGTTTTGAGATATTTTAATAGATTTTAGGTTAAATCTTCTCCAAATTTATTTGAATTTGTTAAATATTACATTAAAATGTCTATTTTGTGTGTAATCTTTAGTTGCACATATTTGTTTTTATATATATTTTTTTAATTTAGGATTTGGGAATTTAGGCCTAATTATTCTTCTAAGTCATTTAATGTGTAAAATTATTAATTATATGATATTCAAATTTTTGTTATGTGTCAGTTTTAGTTCTTTTAAAAAAAAATTTATTTTTATGATTATGGGGTACTACGATTTCATTTGTAAAAAATTTTGTTCATTGAGAATGACTTAAACACTTATGGTGTCACATGAAATGATCTTATGACCTACTAAAGGTAGCACAATGACCATTATAGTACGGATACATGAACCACACTGAGCTATTTATGGTCGTAAGAATGCTAAGTATTAAAATTAAATTAAATATATGATGTGAATGCTTTAACCAATTTGAGGGTTGTTAAAAGAAACAAACCCACAAGAAAACTTAGTTCCTGAAGACATAAATAGAATAAAGAAGTTGGTGTCAAAGTTAGGGCTGAGCTTAGAAAAATGACTATTGTGTGAATTATTGTATGCTATATTGCAAGGACAACATACAGGATATTGAATGCAAATTTTACAAAGCACTGAGGTTCAAGCTATACAGTATAAAATAATGCAAACAGAAGGATGTACCACACAAGCTTCTGTTCTACTTTCTATTAACTCAAAGTTTGTGGAGATTGTATGCTTCCATTCTTTCAGCCCAGCACATGTGATGATATCACAATAGAGCAGGTGCAACACATCTCTTGTGTCATCCATCAGATGGAGAAGTGTGGAAGCATTTTAATCACACTTACCCAAATTTTGTAGCAGAGCCACAAAAAGTTAGACTTGGCCTTTGCGTTGATGATTTCACATCATTTAGTCAGTCTGCATCACCCTATTCATGTCGGCTAGTGATAGTTACACCATATAATTTATCACCAGAGATTTGCATGATAACTCTTTATATGTTCTCAACTTTAATCATTCTTGGACCATATAGCCTGAAGGCAAAGATTGATGTCTATTTGCAACCGTTAATAGATGAGCTTAAAATTTTATGGGAAGTTGGTATACTAATAAACGTCATACCTGCTAAGTAAAATGCTTAGCTAAAAATAGCACTTATGTGGACTATCAATGACTTTCCTATGTATAGAATGTTGTCAGGGTGGAGTACTATTGGGAAATTAGCTTATCCATACTCCATGGATCTATCAAAGAAATTCACTCTTAAAATTGGTCAAAATAATTCTTGGTTGGACTTCCATTCTATGTTCCTCCATGTTGATCATCCATTCATAAGAAATAAGGATGCATTCACAAAAAATTGAGTTAAGAAGGTTAAGCCACCTCCAAGATTGAGTGGGGATGACTTAGGGCATATTGTTAGTTCTATCCCGACTATATTTGATTCTCTTATTTTAGCTGACAGTCACGTATCGGGTTATGGTGTGACACATAACTAGACAAGAAGAGTATTTTCTATGATCTACCATACTGGAAATCTAATCTGATAACACAATCTTGACGTGATGCATATAAAAAAAATTATTTTGATAATATTTTCAACATAATGATGAATGTTAAGGGAAAAACTAAAGATAATGTTAAGGCTAGGTTGGACATGAAAAGAGAGTTAGAGTTGAGAGAGACTACAGCTAGTATATTTTAGAAGCCTAATGTTAAATACTAACTCACATTAGAACAATGAAGAACAATATGTTAGTGGGTTCAATCATTGAAGTTACCATATGGGTATGCATCCAACTTAAGTTGATGTGTTGATCTGAGAACGGGAAGATTATTTGGAATGAAGTGTCATGACTGCCACATTTTTTGTAGTGCTTACTTTCAGTTGCATTCAGTGCTTTACCAGAGCAAATATTAAATCCTTTGATCGAGCTTAGTTTGTTCTTTAAAGAACTATGCTTAACTCGATTAAATGTAAAAGTTGTAAAATAGCTAGAACTAAATATTCTAGTCATTATTTCTGAACTCGAGAAGATATTCCCCTCCACCAAAGCTTCAACTTCATGGAGCACCTGCCAATACATCTAACATATGAAGTTATAGTGGGAGGTCCAATGTAATATCATTGGATGTTCCTATTTAAGAGGTACCTATCTAATGGTTGCATAAAAATTAATTAATATCCAATACTTAACTAATTATTTTATGAAATTCATGTACATTCTTGATAAACTAAAAAACTTTATGAAGAATAAAGCACACCTCAAAGGCTAAATATGTGAAGCTTACTTGGCTCAGGAGACTATAAATTTTTTCTCATACTATTTTAAGCCACACACATGTTTAAATAATACTAATAGTGATGGATCTTCACAAAATGTGTTATCTACTTTCCAACCATCTGGAAAAGCATTGGGTAGAAGCACATCATGATATCTAAATGATAAGGAGCTTAAAGCAGCAACATTTACTATTTTGATAAACTATGATGAGGTTTAACCTTTTCTTGAGGAAGTCCATCAACAACATAATATCTCAATTTAATTTTTAATCAAACATAGTACTTACCTAATTATGTCAATTTATTTTTTGAGTTCAGGTTATTTGTGAACTCATTAAACTTGGATGATGCTGCCACTATTAATAGGAAAGTTGAAAATAAATTCCCAACATGTTTTACATTACATGAGAGCAACCATCACTAACACTTTAATATATCTTCAATGTTAATTACATAACTTAGTATCTTCTTTTGAATGTTCTAGGTTCATGACTGGAGAAATGGAGTGCAAAATCTAGACCTTCATGACCAAGGTTGGTCCAAAGCAAATCGTACATAGTATATTTATGATGTAAATAGTTATAAATTTCACTCAAGTTATTGGTCTGAAGGAAAGAAAATATATAACTTTGGTGTTCATATTCGAGGAAACATGCATTCAAATGATGAGATTGACTAATATGGAGTTCTACATAAAGTTAAATAGGTATAGAATCCTTTATCAATTGAGAGAAATGTCATTCTATTTAATTATGATTGGTTTTGATCCTGTTCATAATAGAAGAATAAGAAAGCATAAGTCATATGGTATCACTGAGGTAAAGTTGACACAAAAAATATGCTAAATATGACCCATTTATCCTTGCACATCAAGCAACACAAGTGTATTACATAAGGTATCTAATAAGAATTAGAAAGAAAATGGAATGGGCTATGGTAGTTAAAGTTAAACCTAGAGGAAGAGTGAAAGTTGATAATATCATTGAAGTTGCTCATCAATAGGATGGGATGACAGGTATTGAACTTCCAGTTGATGATGTAGAGGTAGATGTGAGCTTGATTGATACTGATATTGATTATGATGAAGTTATTTAGTTAGAAGATGAGAGGAATAAGGACGACAATGAAATGATACTATGAAATCAACTTCGACTGATTCATTGGATTAACAGACCACAGACTTGCGTTAAATGTACTTGCACATTTGTTTGTATATGTCCACTTTTATATGCTTTTCTATCTACTATACCTGTATATACCTGCATACTATAACTAATTATCTGTACTTAGTTTTTTTCATGCTTCTTTTACATAATGTTTATATGTTCTTTTTGTATACTGTATATTAAATGTGCACTTCTTATTATAATTCTATAGTGTTTCTATTAAGCTCTTTATGTAATTTTATTTATGATTGATCTAATCATTTTATTTTCTATTCATTACATATGACATCAAGTGGTGGTGATGATGCTAAATAATGCTTACTTATGAGTATTTTTAGGCAGAAGAGGAAGGTTGTGAGTTGACCCACGATTCAGGCTACCACCATAATCACTACCTCAATCTCCATTTTGATTTTGCCACCTCGGACTTCTAGAGTACCCAGTACATGTGCCTACCATTCTCTAGAGCCTGCAAAACACTACTCCATTATACCCCTATTAGTAACCCACAGATTTCATAGATCCTAGGTTTTATCATGCACATCCTGATCAGCCTTGTACTTCTTTGCCAACTAAGCCATCCATGACATGCATTTTTATTGAGCTGGAGGGTGACACATTAGCATTTTATTAAAATTTTATTTTTGTCATATTTTATTTTTAATATGAATTTTAATTTTTTAGGTTTAATCCATCCAAAAAAGTTATTCAAAAAATTAAGGACACTATAAGGAGAATGAACGATGCTCTATATGCATCATGGAAGAAGGACCCAATTGAGGTTTGAGACATGTGATTTAGGGAGTTTGAGGTATTGCATAAACTATTTACAAATATTTTAATGCATTAGTTGATCTTAAAGAATTACTAATTAGCATTTGTTTGTTTGATGTTATAGAAGAATTTCAACTGGCTACTAGAGCACAATTAGAAGATCATAAAGAACTTTGAGTCTAGAGGGGCTACTCATGTATGCAATATGTTCATAGACATATGAAAGTCTAGGAAAAGACCTCTTTAGATTGGATAGTACACGATGGCTTACCTCTAGAGAATATGGGCCTCCCTAGATTATTTTTTTAAGTGGGAATAGGCAAAGCAGACTTGCACTTCTGATTATAGAGGCATAGGCACATATCTACACAATAGAGGTTCAATATCGCACACGGAGTACCAAAAGAGGATGGTAAGTCATTTATTAGTTTTATTAATTGAACATATAATTATGGTTAATGATTTTTATTATGCTATTTACTAGCTAAAGTTCTTTATCGAGAGCCTACTATAACTAAATTACATAGTAGAATACATTAGCAATAGACTGACCAGTATTGGGTCGATGTTCATTCACGGAGAGCATAAATAAGTTAGAATTAGATTTTTTAAAATATAATTTTGTTTATAATATATTATGGTTAACAAACATTCTAATTCCTCATAGGACAATTACATGTAGTTGAAGGACGTTACTAGTTAGGGTTCCACTAGTGCAAATAGTTCTGGTGGGTAGTCTAAGTAGTCAGAATATGATATATAGAAATAGGCTATTGAGGGGAAGAAGAATAAACATATTTATGACTTAGTCTCATAGGTAGTACATATGATGCATGTCATTCATTCTTTAGAATGAGTAGTTAATCGATCGATGATATTGTTCATATGCGGATTGCTACGATGGTTGAGGAGATGGAAGCAAGGATGATTGCATAAATAGAAGCCTGAATTGCTGAAATGGAGATGAAAATGATGAAGATGCACAAGGATAGCTGCAAGGGGAAGGAGCTAGTGGTGGAGATGGATGAAGAGGGAAGATGAGTAGGATGATGGGGAGACTAATGAGGAGTAGGCCTCATTTCCACTTTATTTGCATATGTAAATAGTTTGTTCAGATTTTCATTTTTTAAACTTTCATTTAAATATTTTGAAACTAATACTTTATTATAATGGTTTTGAAAATACTAAAACTTATTAATAAAAGCTTGAGATTTGTTATTTGTTAGTCATATGTTGATGCTGAGTATATTCTTATGAATAGTTGTTTATAAATCTTCTATAGGTGTGAAAAATAAAAGCATGAGTGAAGCTCTATTTTTTTTATTTTTGTACAATTTTTCAGCATACTGCCGATAGATTTTTCACCAAAAACCTTGATACGAGGCATCGGTGAATGAACAATGGCCAAAAAATTTTTGACTTGATAATTTCCAGAGGATTACCTCGAAGCTTTTACTGTCCATGCATCGACAAGGCTGCTATTAATGTCAACCAGAAATTTTTTGGCGGTGTACTATTCTGGTAGTAATTTTCAACCAATATGTCTGTAGATTTTTTTTATGATAATGTTTTCGATAGAGAAGCCATCAAAAATCTGATAGAATACATTTTTCATCAGATTTTTTGTTTGTTAAAAATCATTTCCATGAAAGGTTTTACTATCTGACTGATATCCGCCAAAAATTCATTGGAAAGGTTCATTATCATCATATTAGTTATTGATTATTGACATATTAGTCTGCGAGAAATATACAAATTTTTTTGTAGTGATGTCTTTTGGTTGGTGCGACGGGAGAGCTGAATGAAGAGGTTCTTATACGAAGGGCTCCCATTACTAAAAGAACAATTGAAGGATTGGGATTACAAAATTTAGGTAGGAGAAAGCTAACGCACTCCTCAATCCAAATCTCAGACCTCCAAATCTTTAAATGTGCAACTCCAAGAAATTAGAGTAATTAGAAAGAAAATTTAAGAAAAAGTGTTAATAAAAATAATAGATGGCAACAGAAATTAAAAAGAAAATTTGATCATCATATAGGTCAGCTAGAATAATAATTTTTCTATATGACTAAGTTCAACTCAACACTCATTCACATGTTTGAAAACTACAACTTTAATGTTGGCCCAAATCAAACTCATTTTCTTACAAAGCTGTATTATCAAACCTATCTCAGCACCTAGCTAGATCCAGAAGAAGAAAAAGAAGAGGAAGAGGAGGAGGATTATTAAGAAATTTCTTATTTCTTTAGGAATTTTTGTGTACTTTTCATTTGTGAACTTTTTGTGTATTTTTATTTGTTTTTGTTGTAGTTTTAAAATTTTTGTATATTTATTTGTATCTATTTCAATAAAATCAATGTTAAATGTTCATTTTTCACATGTGTTTTATTTAAATGTGATGTTGTATAATGTTAGTGAGTAACCCCAAACTTTAATTATTATACCTTTTAAAATTGATATATTTTCACTTAAAAGTTGTGATTAGTTTGAAAAATATTAGAAATTATTAGAAGCTAAAGTTAATTAAACAAAATTTCAACTCAAAAATTACATTTAAGATTTTATTTAATCATTGAATTACTTCTAAACTAATAATAACCAAATATCATAGAAAAACTAGTAATTTTTGTTTAAGTTAAAAGTTTCCTTAAGCACACACATCACACATAGGAGATCCGTAATGAATTTAATGAATTTATATGAAAATAAATAGAAATACATATGATAAGAAATAACATAATTTAAACTATTATTAATTAGAACTTATGAAAAATTATTAAGTAAATAAGATCATATTCAACTAAGCTAAGATTATAGCATATTTATCATGGGTTATAAAGCCAATAAGGTGTATATATATATATATATATATATATATATATATCATAAAAAGAGAGAGAGAAGAAAAGAAGAAAGGAAGAAAAAATTAGGTGCCACTTGAGGCTGAGTATCATGATTGAATTTTAAAATTATTGCAGTCTATACCAATTCAATGAAATTATGGAACAACAATTATCATAACTTCAATTAAGAACATAAAAATTATGCTTATTTCTATTATATGGAAAACTATTTATTAAAATTTAAGTCATTCATCTTCTTAAGAATCAACTATGCTAATATGCACTAAGGAAGTTTAACTTCAGAAAAATATTAGTTAATAATAAGAATTTGGGCTATTATAGCTTGGAATAATGAAATGAAAAAATTAAATATTGAAATTTAAATTCTATTTTTAGTTAGAAATTCTTCTTTAATTATTTTGGACTTCCAAAAATTCTATATTATCAACTAACTCAAAGTGCAATATATGTGTAAATGTATCAAATTACATGAGGACAAGCAGTAGTTTGAGCTTGGGGATATTTGATAGATTTTAAAATTATGAAAATTTCATGTGACTATAATGCCTTTATCATATGTTTATATGTGAAATTGTATTTAATTGAGGTATATTTTGTGTTGTAATAGAGAAATTATAAAAAAAGAAATTTAGGCCTAGCATCTAAGCACTAAAAATCGCTTAAATTGAGGAAATTTTACAACAAGGTTAGTGTTTAGGCACAATATCAGTACCATAAAATCACCAAATCAAGCTCATTTAGGATAGTTTTATAGCAAGTTCAATACCTAGGCACTGCATAAGCAATATCGTGATGCTATATTAGAGAAAAATATAAGGTAGAGGCAGCAAGCATAGCACTGTAGCGCTATGTCCCAATATAATAGATTTGTAATGGTTCATCAATGATTTCAATAGTTTTTTGATGTAGTTATGGCAGGAGCATCAAGGAAATTGACTTAGGCTATATTTAGGTTATATATATATGAGACATTTCCAAGTGAAAAGGATCTTTTTCTATATTTTTTTCTTTTTTTTTATTTTTCTTGGTAAGAGGGTGAGTGTGTGTGCGTGAGTTCTTTATGAAGCACTAAGAGATTAACACTCCAAGTACTATAAGAGTATTGTAATGGTAATATGAAAGAGTATTTTTTTAAGTAGGAGGTGAAGGAGATTTTCAA
This sequence comes from Cymbidium sinense, assembly GCA_021442155.1. Taxonomy (NCBI): domain Eukaryota; kingdom Viridiplantae; phylum Streptophyta; class Magnoliopsida; order Asparagales; family Orchidaceae; genus Cymbidium; species Cymbidium sinense. Next base: position 31,323,733 of record CM038229.1, read on the forward strand.
TCAAGGATTTTTAATGAGGGATGCTAAATATTTGCACCATGAAGCAATAGAGGATCACGAGGAGTGAACTTAGAAGATCTACTTAGTGTGCTCTTTTCTTTCTTCTCTATTTATCCTACATCTTGTTTTACTATGTTTAATATGATTTTTTTTCTCTCTATTATGGAGCACTAATCTATAAAGTGCTCTAAATTTATGTGAGATTTGGATGTTTGTGTTGTATTAAACTTTATTTATGGATTAATATAAGAAAATTGTTCATGATTCTAATGAATATGGTGTTTTACTTTTTTTTCATGATTCATTTACTTGTGACTTGGCCAATTGCAAAGTTAAAATCAAGTTTGATCTGGAGATATCGATAGAGTCCTAGAAGAATAATTAGGAAAAAGGTAAATAAATGTACTAAATAATCATTAATGTGTTAGATAGTCCAAAATCACTAAATAGTCTTTAAATATATTATTATGTTTAGGATTTACAATCATTTAAATGGAAATATGAGTAATGCAACCAATCAAAATTTACATGACACTAAGCAAAAAATTGCTTAAAGTGATTGCTTTGGTTATACTTGTCTGGACATAGAAGGTATGGTATTTTTGTTCCTAGTTGACACTACAAGCTTGAAATTAAATCTACTACTTAGTTTAATATAATACATAATCTAAAATCTCCATAATTAAAAGAAATTCTCTTAAAATTAAAAAATACCTATATTTTCTTTTAAATATATATATAAATATAAAAATTAGTCTTTTTAATATCTTGCAAAATAATAGATTTTAATTAAGAACTTAAATTTTTTTTGGATAAAAACTAGGTTTTAAAAGATTAACACTTAACTTAACATGAATTAATATTAAATTTTTCTTTAATCCTTACGGGAACGATACTCTACTCAATTTATATTACTTAATTCATCACGTGCACTTTTATATAAGATAAAAAGGACCAATCAAGTTCATAACTTCTTCAAGAAAAACCATTCTACATTATAAAGAGACAAACATAGTAGAACGAAGGGCTCTTCCATTGTACCACCTCTCCTAGAGGGGAAGGACTCATCCTTCTCTAACTCACCATTCTTACAATGAGTCAAAAGGAAAAAAATCCACCAACATTTTATTATAATCTACCAAAATGGAACTCATATCTTTAGCTATAGAAATATTTTGTGCTACCAAGTCCTTTACTTGCAAGGGAAAGTCCACTTAGTGGAATAATCGGGGTATTAATAATAGTAGGAATCATTTCCATATATTTTTTCCTATAGAATGAGAAATAATATCATAAATTGTAAATAAAGGTGTCTACTCAAAAGAGTCATTCTAGGGAAAGAAGCCACTAGTGGAGCAAATGCACTTCCTCTTCACCTGGAGGATTCCCTAACAACTCACCTATAGTGAGATGAAGGACAAGTCTAAAGGGAACCCATCACAATTCTACTTATGGGCTCAAGAGATCCACTTACATGAGCTAGTGAATGCCTATCATCCTTCTCAATAGACTTACAAATGCTCATCATGCTAAACTATATGAACAAAGAAAAGCTGATTAAATTATATATTAAAAATTAATAAAATTTTATATTAAATGTAAAGCTATCATCACAGTCCTCACCAACCAACTATCCAAAACTTCTAAGACTAAATAATATGAGGAAACTCATCCTCTTCCTAAAGAATAATCAGCATGGATCTCCTCTTTAACAGTAGTAGTAGGCCTAGCAATAAGCTTAGCCTTGTCCCCCACTGAACTCATCCTAATTTAATTGGAGGTACTCTCCTCAACTTGGAAGTCCATGCCACTTCGCTTATCCAGTGTGGAATTTGCTACCATAAGCACTAATGGAACCAAACAACTCACCTCAATAAGAGGCACCATAATATTCTCTCCTTCGAACACTTTTTTAGTCTCTTCTTCTTCTTTTTTAATGCAAAGCCAGAGTTTAGCAACATCAATATCCCTGTGAGGCTTTTTAGATGTCATGTGTGTAATTAATTAATAAGAGAACTCAATAAGAACTTAAAAGGACACTCAACAAGGATGCAACAATAAAATAATTGGCTCTAAAGATCAATACCCCCTCTTATATAGCAATGAAGAGTAAAAAATATTAAAAATTGGATAGATCAAACATGATGTGATGCAACTATACTAAAACATTCTATTAAACTTTATAATAATGACACTAATAATTAATTATTAATTTCATTTTTCTCTTGAGTCACCTCTATAAGGAGTAGATGAATTAGGAAGCTAAATATGTCATAATAAGCACATAGGGACTTAATAGACAAACCAATACAAAGAATATATATTGGTGACTAATAGAGCCTAGGGCAAGAACTAATTCTCCGGCCATTCAAGTGGACTCATGTTTGCATAAGTGAGTGTGCAATAGACTTTGCCTCAAGCAAGTGGGTGATGCTTAACTTTTTAACTCACATAAGTGACCACATCAAAGGAATCACCACTCAATATACATCACTCAACCAATACTTAGAGCATGGATGACTATGATATTGTAACTTACATGGATGACTATGACATTGTAACTCTTAAAGGTTTCACATGGACGACTATGATATTGTAACTTACATATAGATTTTTTTTAATCAACTCTCAAGTGTTATAAAAAGGGCAATCTCAAGGGAAGAGAGACCTACTTCTAGCATTTTCTTACTATTCTTGAGAAAGAGAGAGAGACAGAGAGAGAGAGAAAGAACGACCTTATTCTTATATTTGGATCCCCTACTTATACTCATATTTTGATTTAATAAATGTTCTTGTTTTTTATATTTTATATTCCTAGTATTATTTAGTCTTACCCTACTCTCCATGAATCTAAGTCCTACATCACTCCATAGAAAATTTTGGATTCAATAGTCATCATCTTCTATGAAATGTATTCCATGAAAAAGGGCAAGATACTTGCTATTGACCAACTCTAGACCTTACATTGTTATGATACTTAAAAGTGTAACTCAAGTTACTAAAGTCAACTAAATTATGATAAGAGCTTCTGAAAAAACAAAACTGTTTATTAAACTCATAATAAACCTATCAAGTAATCTAAGGTTTATGAGGAAGAGATTGATGTGATATACAATGAATTATTAGACTTAAAAATTATTCATCCATTTCTCTTAAGACCCATGCATTCAAAGGCTAGATGGATGTGAAAAGAGTTAGACAACTTATTTTGCACTATAAGAGTTATTAATATCCTAATCCTTTAAAATTATAATTTACTATTAATTTTGGCCTATAATTGTGATGATTAGATTGCCATTTAGAACACATATTTTAGATGTACTATGGACTTAAGAATTAACTACTTATTGTTAAGCAAGCTTTGGTTATATTTAGAAATACTTTGTTTTATTTTGTTTGTAATTTTTAAATGATTATCTACTATGTAGCATTTCTACCTATCATTTTTTTTTAGTTTAGCTTACAGCTTATCTCATATATTTTTCTTACAAAATGCATGTTTCACTGTATATCAAATGAGTTTTGTGCTTGGTCTTAATGTAGCTCTAAGAATTTTATATGGGATTCTAGCCAAGTGGAAAATATCAGGTGATCTTAGAGTGAGAAAAGATTCATTTTTTGAAGAGATGCATGTTCTAAATGTAATTAGATGCTATGATGTTCGATATCTTGAATACCATTATTTTATTATTTTTCCTTAAAAGTGTAATCCTAGATTATTTTCCTTGATTTAGCATTATTTTTATTCATTATTATTGCATTTGTGGTGTTTATTCGTGTTGGAGGGGGATATGATTATGTAGAATGAAAAATGTACCATTTTCTTGCATTATATAATCAAACTAAAAGAAAACCCATTTCTTACTATGTCTTACTCTTTATGTCTTCTAAATTGAAAATTCATGTTAATTGTTAGGGCTATTAATGAGTTGAGTCTGAGCTGATCCATGGTAGGCTCATAATTAGCTCAAGATAATATGAGCCAGCTCAAAAGTGAATCATGGCTTGATCCTTTCGATCTCAAGCCAGCTCAAATTGATTTACACTTGATTTTTAGTTGGCTCATTTTGTAATCGAGCCGGCTCAAAATTCTAATTATGGTGTTTTTTATGGCTTGAAAATGATATGAGCTTGCTCGTTTTGTCATCTAGCTGACTCAAACTAGTAATTTTATTTTATTTTTTTGTCATCAATTTATACCTTTTGGTCCATTTCCATTATGATTTTTAGTACTTATGATAGAAATTTTATTAAAACATACATTTTAATTAACAATAATAATAAAATAATGTAGGTCTCTTACATTACATATATTTTAACAAAAAAATGTTTACAATTTTTCAAAAAATACATTATACAATATATTCCAATACATTAAAAGTTTACAACAATATATTCCAATACATTATACAATGTATTCCAATATATTCCTAGTATTATTTTTAATGTATTCCAAGAAAAAGGGCCAATATCACTGCTACAACATATGAAACTCAAAAAAAATTACATTTAAAAAAGGAATAAATTATTGTATATATGTATTTGAAAGAAGAATGAATGATAATATATATATGTAAGACAACTTTTACTCTTAGAACTGAGATGATTGGTGGGTAAAGGGGAAAAAATAGTCAAAATATATTATTAAAGATATATTATATCAATACTATCAACATAAAATAGATAAACTAACTTGGCAACAACCAACTAAACAACCAACTCAACATCCAACTCATAGACAAAAAAGCCCAAATGAAAAGTCAAATAGTAGCGTGCAACCATTCATGAATCCTAATTAGATAAATCCAAATGAAAAATAGATCACAATTGTAAACCAACTAATATTACCGAGCAAGGCCACGATGCTACAAGCTGCAGCAGAAACCAAGATGCAATTATCAAAGTAGAATAGAAACCATTCAATGCTCTTCAAACTTTATAACTGAAGACATCACCAAGCAAATGAGCTTGCTCAGATCAAGTAGCAATAGGTCAAATTAATACAATACAATCAACCTTTATTAATACATTTTTTGAGGGTGCAATAATAAAGCAACCAATATGCCCATCAAGAAGCCAATAATCAATAATTAGCTATATAACCAACAATAGTTTACAACACCAACCTAATTTGTAATACACAATAACATTTAACAGCCTAAATGTAAGTATAATACCAATTAACAAGAAATAGTTTCTAGCGACTATGTAATCAACCAACAATAATAATTTTGGCCTCAAATTTATGTCATTGACCAAATCATCTCTTAAAAAACTATCCACCATCATTATGTATTGATTATTATTCATCATTCATATTGAACTTATTAACATCTCGATTATTTTTTGTCATTGGGTATATAACCTAATAACGTAAATTATAAACAATAAGCATAATAATATGAATGTATTGATACTCAAAGATATAAAACATCCTTAGTATCTCATGTTCCAAATGTCCAAAAACATCCAATAATATAAATGTCCAAGTTTAAGAAATTAGATTTATCAACTCACTTCAATTTAAATTACCTAAAATAATACCTTACCATTAATCAAAAACATCGTAGGTGTCCCATTGAATTGCTTTTTCAAATATTAGACTCAATGATCTTACTTTCTGCCACCAAAATTGATAAGTTCTCTTCAGCAAGAATGTCAAGCTGAAAATAATTATTAGATATTAAAAGCATTAAAATTATAATATGAAGAAAAACAACATAACTACAAATTTATAATAGAAAATACCAATGGTTCCTTTGTTGACTTATATATATAATGAATCCAACAATCTATGCAAATAAAAACATCAAGTGTTTTTAGTGATAATAAGCTTCTATAATCTTTAAGCACATGACCACCATCACTAAAAGCTAATTCAAAATAATAGTTCTCGCATGGTTTGTTAAAATATCTTTTGTCATCTTGCACAAAGTCGTGTACTTCAATGATGACATTTTCCACCACTCAAAAATGTCAAATTCATAATATGGGCACTTCACATAATCCTCTTTTAAGTAAAGCTCTAAATTAGTTCTTTTGCGGTAGAAGAAGGCTTGTAGAATTGATAAATCATTTGATAAATCATATAAGTCATCAAAAACATCACCATCACTAGCACTTCTTCATGGAGTAGCTAATGTTCCAACTAGTTGATAGGATGATGACTTAGTGATTTTATTTAGTGTAATCAATTTTTGAACTGCATATTATGGGTAAAGCTCAAAAAGTTTTTATTTTATAGATTTTTTCTTCTCATTAACAACATTAGAACTACAAATTTATGGGTAATAGCAACTAATCCCAAACATTTTGATTCTAAGATCTAATATGCATGCAATAGAAAGTAACATGGAATAATATGACTAGTACTTATCAAACTTTGCCTTCATAAAAATTGTCATATTTGAGAGAAATGCATTATCATAATTGCATTCTCTATCCAAAGTCTTTTTGATCATAATAAAATTAGGAAGCTGCCAATTAACTATTGGATAATTTGAACCAGACAAAACCTCAGTGATGCAATTAAAAACAAAAAAAGTAGTTGTTTAACTTTATCAAATTGATTTCATTCATGCTTTAAAGGAAACCATAAGTAATTGAGACTCCTTAAAGCATACTCAGGGAATATGGCTCTATAATAAAAAGTAGAATCAAATATCTTGTATGTAGAATTCCAATGAGTTGGAACAACAATGCAAAGTATTTTTGATGTTGATAGCCCTATTTTCCTAGCAATCTCAGTGAATTTATGCAACCTACTAGGATAAATCTTTACAAATAAATTAAATTCTAGTATATTTTCAATTATCAGGTTAATTTCCATTAAACCATCTTGAACCTTCAAGATCAAGATATGAGCAGTAAACCTAACATGAAATAATTCTCCCATAACAATAAATCTTGACCTTCTACTAAACAGGGCTTTCAAGTTCCTTGCAACAACATCATTAGCTGAAGCATTATCTAATGTGATTGTATAGATTTTATTTTGAAGACCTCGTTGCAATAAAATTTCAAAAATTTCCTTTGAAATAATAGTCACTATGAGGGGGTCCAAGTCAGTGTACCTAATTATTCTACTTTGTAACTTCCAATTAGGACTAATGAAGTGCACAGTTAAGCACATATAGCCAATAAACTAGCTTGATGTCCAACAATCTGAAGTAAGAGAAACATGTTCAACCAACTTAAGATTTTTTTTCAATTTTTCTTTCTCTTCCTCATAAACCTGCATGCACTCCTCTTTGATAACATGTCTATAAATTTTATGAAAATTAGGATTCATTAACTTCATCAAAATATTAAACCATAAATACTTGACAAGTATGAAAGGATACTCATGAACAATAATCATTTTTGAAAAGTTATTTTCAATCTCACCATGATCGTAATTAGAAGAGAGACAAATGAAACATTAATTCATTATCTTTTATGCCCTTAATTGTTAGGTCAAACAATTTATGTTTTTTTTCTTTAGTATCACCTTTGCTGCAATGATTGATTTTGAAATGCTTGCACATTTGTGATGTAGTACCTATTTAGAGCAGTAATTGCACTTCCACATCTCAACCATCTTACCTTTCTTAGAAATAAAATTTTGGCTAAAATGTGGCCATACTTTTGATCTTTGCCTGTTTCCATTTTTTTCCCTTCATGCTAGCTATCTCTCCAACACTTTTCATTAGAGATGGTTGCATTGCCAACTAGAGGTTGACTTGAACATAGGAATTGATTTTCATGAGTTGTAGACATTATTTATATGATAAAAGAAGGATCCAAAAGTTAATAAACTATAATGTAAAATGTAGTTATCTAAGTATGCAAATATAAGTGTACAACAATAAGATGATACTATATGCTTGAGTGTATAATAAATCATTAACATGTAATGTAATAGAGTAAGGCTTTCTATGTGACCCTATGCCACTACAACATATCCAATTTTATTTGGCATGGAAAAGAAGACATTATTGATTTATGCACTAATTTAAACTTTAAATAATATGTATTAAATCACATGGTCCTATGCTTTTAGAACATGTCCAATTTTATTAAGCATCACCAACAATACATGAATGTAATATCCAACACCGAAAATAAACTCATAGTTAAATATAACAAACTGACAATAACACCAACTCAAGAAAACTTCAAAATTGTAAGTTAAATACTTCTACCAAAATCTATTTGGTATTACCACATGGAATAAACAGGAGCTATTGGTAGTCCTTCCCAAAGACATCGTGGCTAAGAAAGTGCATGTCCCACTAATCACTCAAAAAACATCCTTTTAGAAACTCTCTACCATCTTTATTAAGAAGGCTAGGAGTATATATTTTTCATGAGGCAGATTGATAAATATATTCAACAATATTTTCCCTAACACTATACAACAGTTTATTTAGATTTGGGTTCTACTTCTTATGAATGCAAGCCTTCATAGTTAATTATCACTCTTACCACAATAAGAGAGCACTCGTGATTAAGGTTGGAAATAAACTTATCTTTCTAATATGAATTGATATATAATGGTGTATGTGGTATGGCATAGATGACTGTCTAAGGAAAATAAAAGAATTGACATAATCAAGATCCCATGGTTCCACATGGACTCAAAATTGACCTACATCTAGCCATTTGGGGGTTGATTAGCAATCATGGGATTGGACTCATCCAGATTGAGATAGCATTTTATAGGGTTTTTCATGGAAAATGTATAGATTGGACTTACACTTTAATGCCATGGGTAGGAAAATTTTAATGGAGGGATATATTAAACTTATATCCTTTTAGAAGGAGGTCATTTGGAAAATAGATTGGACTTACATCCCTTTGGAAGTGAGTGTTCACATGATGAATAGATAAATTGGACTTACACCCATTTGGATTGCATTTTTTAGGGTTGTTCGCATGACAAAAGGATAGATTGGACTCACATCCCTTTTGAATGCCATTTTATGATTGTTTTCATGGAAAATGAATAGAGGAATCATATTTGTATATCATTGGAAAAATAATTAGGTTCATGTAATGAAAATAGCAAATTGGACTTACATCTCTAGAATGCAGAATGCATATAGGATTTGCTTACAATTTGGAACAAGGCTGGAAATATGCACATGTGATATTGGACTGCATTTTAAATGGATGAAATGCGATGGAATGTCATTTTAGACAAAAAAATGATTTACTCACGCTTAAATGCCTGTAGGAATAAAATGATGGATTTACATCTCTTTGAATGTCATCATTCATATGGCAAATGGATAAGTTAGTCAATGTTGATATATCGACATTAAGAACAAATACTAATATACATTATGATTCAAGGCTTATTTAAGAGCCTGCCTCACATTTGATATAATGAGAAAGTCAGAAGAGTATTGGTGAAATTTTCAAAATGCTGTGATGGAACATCAATTCTTATGCTCAAGCTTTCTTAAAATTATACCTCATAACTTAGTGCTATGTTTATTTGGTGCTATGTTTTATAAAAAATTAATTTTATAAACCTTATATTAAATTTTATGATTTTTAGCACCTTTCATTCTATCTAAGATCAATGAAGGGAGGCTTTTTCTTGTCATGTTGGAACCAAGTTCAATGGTGGAATAGATTTCAAGATATAGAAAATTTTGGGATCTTTCAATGAATGAAAATCCAAGAAGATAAGCCTCTTTATTTCTCGGATTGATAGATAGTGGAAATATTTTAAATTTTTATAAAAGAGATAAAACTTGGAGTTAGTGTTTTTGATCTTTATATTTGTCTCATATGGAGCGTGGATTTTACTACTCTAGGCCTGGGGTGGGATGGTGAGGAGTGAGTGGAAAAAATGCCAAGTAAATTTCCTTTTATAAATATAGAATTAATAAGGTTCAGCAATTTAGTTCTTGCTTTAATTGCCAAGATCAATGTAGGTTGGTTTTTTCTTGTCATTTTAATAATAATGTAGTCTTGTATTTCAAGATTCTACATTTTTAATTTTCTTTCATTTTATTAAACCAAGATCCACAAAGATGCCATTTATTTCATATAATATAGAAAGAAATATTTAAATTTTTTTAGAAAAATATGACAAAAAAGTATTTCATAAATTTTACTTTTAAATAGCATGCTTTATCTGTCTATACATAGAGCTTTATAAAATAAAATTCTTGAAGCTTAACAAGAATGGAAACTAAGAGATAGAAAAAAAATGAAGAACCATTTCCTTTATAAGTTTGAACTAAGCATGATAGCTATCATCACCATAGTTTTCTTCTTTCTAATAATTTACCTCTATAGCTATGTCTATCTAAGACATGTCGCCATTATATCTATTCTAATTGCAACTTTGGTTTGAGGATTCTAGGCCGAGATAATGTCAGCTTTGATTGCAGCAAAGAGATTTTGATGTATGCACAAAATCCCCAATTGAATGTGTCATGCCCATAGATAATAGTGAGAATTCCCAAAAATTCCCAATTCCCTCATATTTAAGATCGGACATAAAAACAAACCTAAAGATTATCTTAAATTCTTTAATTACTCAAAGTATGTGTCATCATTATAACAAACTCCTCTTTGAAGAGTAATGTAGTGGATTTGAAGGACATCTAGGGATGAATATACCAAATATTTGAACTTTGAGCATCCTGCTTTTGAGCACTCTCAACATGATAATGACTCACCAAGAATCATCTTCTAATGGCACTCATCTCACATCATCAAATAAGAATGTTTAGAACTCTCAGATTTCTCTATATGGGTCTTCTTCAATATACCCAAGGTCTTGCAGAGATACTGGAAGCAAATAGTGCTGACAATCCCATCTCATTATCAACTAAATATTTGGTGGGATGGAAATATAAGTAAAATCATCTATCCCTGATACTCCCATATCATCACCAGCTAACAAAAGACTGTAAATATTTTTATCCTCTCTTTCCTGAATGGGTGAAGCCTTTCATCATCATTCTTATTGCTGGTCCACTCATCTGATGATCTCTTATGAGCATGAGTCACATGCAATTTTCATGCCAGTCTAGCATTCCCCAATCTATGACTATATATATGAATGCCTAATTCCAAGAAGGAAGAGAAGGTATGGTGGATTCATAGCAACCATAGGTGACTAACTCCTATGTAAGTCTCCTATGGAGCTACATAAAAACTAGAATCAGTCTCTTATCAAAGTAAAAAAGCCCATGCTATAAAAGCTGATGTTAAATGAATAAACCATTGGAGTTTCCCCATGGAATGAGTTTTTATATCTCATATCTATGATAGTCTATATATTGGTGTAGCCTGAGTGAAGCCGTACAATCTAGCCACTATACCGGGATTGTATCCCTCTATTGACCTCACTTTTGGAGTGAGGATTGTTCATTCCTACTTAATTCTAGGATTCTAAGTTTCCTTGGTGCTAGGACACTTCTAGTGATTAAGTGAACACTAAACTCGGGCCTAAAGACTTGTAAGGAATAACCCTAGGACTCGAGTTTACCTTATGATGAGTAGGCTCCACCTACCCTAAGGCTTAAACCAACACTCATACCCATCCAATTATTTGAACATAAACCAAATAATTGAAACCTCAATCTCAACTCATCAATTCACCATGATTGAGTTTGATTTCCAATCTAAGCTCCAATCCAAATTAATTTGAAACATAACTCAAGCTAACTTACTTCATCCTATAATTCCTTTCCAACCAACCCAAGAAAACAAAACTCAATCCAATTCTCTCAATTATTCTAATTATTCAGTGGGCCATTTTAAACTATTCCAACACTTGCAATCAAGCTAACTTAGTCAATTATATTTAAGACTCAAGTTGACCCATTTGACTTAAAGGGTTTAAATAAGTCAAAATCCAATCAAACCCAAATCAATTATAATCAAAGCCATCAATCAACCTAAAATTCATCAAGTTTAATAGAAAGCTTATGAACAGCTATGTTTCATAATAGGCATGGAATTTCACTATAATTCAATGCAAAGAAATCTTTGTCTTCATAGAGTATTACTTTTAATTCCTTTAATCTTTTTGATGTGAGGTTGGTTCTAATAAAGGTTGAAAGTAGGCTATTATATTTTCTCATTTTTTGAAGTTGTTAAGGCTTTTATATGTGCCTTTGGCATTGTAGTTATTTTTATAGCCTTATTGGAATTTTGAGATTCAGGTACCCATATCATAGAAATATGAGTTTCCTCTAATTACTTTATCATTTTATTGATAATATCTTCTTCTTTCTTTTGGCAAGCTGAGGCTTTCTTAGTTTGATAAAGTACTAATTCCTCTTCATCATCTTTCATATCACTGCCAAGGTAGGGAATTACCTTAGGTTGCTTTGATTCATTAGTACTTTACCCTTTAAATTATCACCTTTAAGCATTTGTTTGATAGGTGGAGCCACATGCTTTCGAAAATTGAATTCTTCTACTTTCTTAAGCATGAAGTACTTGACATCATCCTAGATCTTGATCTCATGTATCAAGAATAGATTCATGTCACCATTAATTTGATGTTCTTCACCATTTTTAATATACTTCATATAATAATAGAGGATTGAAGGTACTATGCCGTATTCATAAATCCACAGCCTACCAAGAAGCTCTTTATAAGCAACACTAGCTTCAATCAAATGAAATTTAGCTTTAGTATATAATTTCTAGAAGAATATAGGTAAAATAAGAGACCCTAAGGTCTGTTGTCCTTATTCATTGATTCCTTGTAAGAATATTATATTTTTTTGTCCAGATAGTGAGCATCTAAAGCTAATGCTCTAAGTGTCTTAGCTGTTAAGAGATTGACCAAAATGCTTTAGTCGATCAATATCTTCTTATGCAAATAGAGGTTCTTTGAACAATAACATAAAGGGCCTGACCTATTATGTTTGGTCATCTCTAACAGTAGATCATTCTCACTAAATGTGATAGTTGCTTATTTTTGAGATATTAAGTCCACTTTTATCTTTTCTTTAGTGAAAAATGCTTCATATTATTCTAGGTTTTGCAATGTTTTAATTAATTTCTCATGTACATCTTTGTACAACATGAGAGCATCATAAATACTTAATAAAGCTCGAAGCTTGCATAAATGTGCCAGAACATTATAGTCTACTCCTATTTTGGTAGACTTTTTAGGTTTAGTCGTTGATGGGGGTAAATATTTTTATTAATTTAATTTTATTATTTTTATCACTGACTTTCAATATGGTGGTGGATAAATTCATTTTTTTCATTTTTAATTAGACTTAAGTATCTTCTTCTATCTAATCTGCTTTATCAAAAGAAGTCTCTGAATTCTACATTTCTTCAAGATTTTTAGAGTTTTCAGTACTTTCAGAATTACTGTCTAATTTAGGACAAAATTTCTTTAAGACAGATTTAACCATCCTTTTGATAAGCTTTTATCTGGGAAAGAATAATTCTACCTCATAGTAGGTTGAAGTTGCAATCACATTTATGTCATGACACATTTCTATTAAAACTTCTTCTTTAAAAATTTTTGTGTCAGGTTACAAGTGGGCCATGCATTCTACCAACTTAACTAGCCTTTGAGAAGGTTATTCATACTCCTCTAAAGAGTCAATCATTTTTTATATTTTATACTTTGATTTTCTTGATTTCCTCATTTTCTTTAAGTTCTGGTGATTTAATAAAGAATATTGATTAAATTTCATTTGCTTCTTTATATTATATAAAAATTGTCCCTATTGGGGAAGGACTTTCTTGGATTTGTTTTCAGTTCTAAGAAATTCTTTCATCGGATGCCTTTTATGGCTAAAAGAATGTTAATCATCCTTTTAGTCTTTTTGGAGATGAAGGTCTCCCAACCAACTTTTTCTTCTTCTTATGTTGTGTAGTTTTTCTCTTATCATCATTTATATTTTGAGTTCTAGATGGCTCAGTAAATTTGTCTTTCACATTCTAAATTGAGTGTGTTATAACAACCTTCACCTTTTCCTTTTTAACATGTATTAGCATAGTGTCTGATAAGGTGAGTACCCTATTTTGATAACTCTTTTATAATTAATTTTTAAAGACAAAATAATCTTCAATTGGATAACTCATGAGCCTATGGAATGGACAATAGTTAGGATCATCAACTTTTTCTACTCAGTTTGGCCAACGTGGCTCTGGTAATTGTAATCTTAGTTTCAGGGCATGTTTAAAGATCTTAACATTGCATTCTCTTTTAAATGAGTACTAATTAAACATCTTCTCCCCCTTTTTCTTATCCTCTATCAGCTTTGCTATCGGTTGCAAGGTTGCCACTAGTCGTGAGGTTGCCAGTCCTCAATTTCCCTTTTTGTCAATTATGTGAATATTGTATTTACATCATTCTTCTTTGCATCATGCAATTTTTATTATTTTCATATTCTAAAGGGATTATTATTATAGTTAGCACTAAGGCCTTTTTGCTTGGGGAGCCTTTCAAACCTGGCTACATGATCCAATAATTCTTGGATTGTATTAATCATAGAAATTGCTAGATATGGAGCTATCTGATCATCAATATTTCCCTTGAGGAGTTCTACTGCATTCTTTTATGTAAGTTTCTGATCACATTTCATACTTAAGTTTCTCCATCTCATGATATGTTTGGTAACACTCTCATCTTTTCTTCTCTTTTCTAAGGCGAGATCTGTTATTATTACTTTCTTGTTTGCACCTGCAAATCTCTTGATGAAGAGTGTTTCCAGCTCAGCAAAGGTTTTTACTGAGTCATCGTGTAACTTAGCATTCCATTCAAAGGTCATATTGCTAACACTACTAATGAATTATCATAGCTGTAAAACATCATTCTCTCTCCAATATTTCCACATGTTGCTTTGAACTCGGCTAAATGTTGTTGCGGATTTTCTATGCCTCAAAAAAGTATTAAATTTTAGCACAATGTACCCCTTTAGGATACAATACTTGATCGTATTAGGTCGGGTATGGTCAGCCTTTTCCAACTAGCTATTCAGTGACTTCTGAAGTGATTGCTTTGACTTTTTGGTTAATGAGATCTTCTACTTGAGATTTGGTAGTAACATTCGCTCCTTGATGGGTATTTAATGTAGCCTCTCCTGGGGCTTCGTGCCTTTACATTGAAGCTATTAGCATGGGTGTAGTATTTTGCATGCCCCCAATTTTAGCTTTTCGGTTGCTTATCTCTTGATGATTTCTTAAAGGTACTTGATGCATTATAGTTGTTATGAGATTAAGTTGAACAAATAGCTCTTTCATTAGCCCACTCATTTCATTGAGGTGGCTGTTGAGCTAGTTAATTTTTTAGCCTCATCTTTTTAGTTGAGAACCCATTTATTGTTCAAACCTTGTTATAACATCAGCTAGTTCTTTAGTTACCTCAACTTCTACTTTAGCTTAACCTTTGAGTTGTTGATGGCTTAGATTCTCTTGATGTTCTTCTTAATTTTGTTCTTCAGGTACCGCATTTTTATTTATTAAACGTATATCAACCATGTGAACAACTTTGAATTCTATGCAATCCATATCTTCATTATTGTTAAAGTTTAAGATTTTTTTCTCTTCATTATTTGGGAAATCCTTATCTTCCTAGAAGAGTTGATTATCTACATCGTCATCCACTGGCTGGTTTTTTTTTAGATCGGTGTTTCAATTTGATGATAGGAGATTAAGTTCCTTTATCATCTAGTGGGGTTGGCCTATATTGAGTTGTCTCATCCTTGATGACTTGGGGTTCTTTAGGTATCCAAATTGATCAAGACCTTCCAGTGGTGGATCTCTGGGAATGCATCTTAGATGTCACACCCTGATGTTCACTAGATGAATTATATTATTTTTTTTGTGGTGGTTGTCGGGACCTTCCAACAACTGGCCACTTAATATCTTTGTATTTGCTCCAGGCGAGCATGGTATTTTTCAATATTCCCTTATATCTTAGAGTAGGAATTTGTTGGGTTAGTGACATGGCTCACCAACTTCTTGATCTTCTTTGAAGGTTCCTATTTTTAACAGCCTTCACAACTTTATAGATTTTGGAAGAGACAATCTCTTCCTTTCATGATTGATTCTATGGCATGGGATATATATGTTCATCTCAGAAAGACTTCTTTATAGCTCCTCCAGAGCTATTTCTCTTGACTTATTATAACATATCAAAGTTATTATTGGTGGGTATGTTTGCTTCCATCAATGGGTCATACTATTGTACAGAACAAATAGGTAATCCTTCAACTCTGTGAGAAACAATGTACTTTCTTCAAGCTCTCCTGGACATTTTGGTGAACAAGGAAGATGCTTTATGATCATTACTTCCTAGAGTAAAAGTGGCATCTTGTGGCATAGTAGGCTCCCCTGATGCACTAATAAGTGGATTGACGATGATGGACTTCCATTTAGGCTTGACAGCCACCTTATCCATATCAAATATTATCGAGATTTTCTCTTACAGCCTATTTAAAATAGATCCCCTTTTGGAGGTTAGGGTTTTAGGCTTGGGCTCATTAGGAATGATAACATCCAGACTCCTTCCTTTATTGAATTCCTTTGACATTCAAATACTTTTAATGATAGGCTCAGTTATAGGTCCAGCAGGTATAAACTGGACAACCTCATAAATTATTCCTAACTAGAGAGCAGCTCTAGTAGAACCATCACTAATTACAGCCTGATGGAATCTAATAGTGGATCCCTCTCCTAATTTAATAATCATCATATTTGTGATCCATTGGAGGTTTCAAACTTAGTCATAGACCTTAAACTTTTAAAAACATTTAACCTGATATTTAAGTCTATGATGACGCCCTATATTTCCATATATTTTAATTTTTTTCAACTAGAGATGGAAAGAGAAGTAATCCCGACGGAGTCACCAAAATTTTAATCCCTCAAAAAAATATCCTTTTGGAAACTCTCTGCCGTACACACACACACACACACACACACACACAGATATATATATATATATATATATATATATATATATATATATATATATATATATATATATATATATATATATATATATATATATTCAACTAGATTTCCCCTAACACTATATTAGGGTTTGTTTAGATATAGGTTCTACTTCTTATGAATGCAAGCCTTATAGTTAATTATCCCTCTTATCGCAATAAGTGACCACTCTCGATTAAGGTTGAAAGCAAATATATATTTTTGATATGAATCGATGTCTAGTGCTGTGTGTGGTATGGCATAGATGACTTATAAGAGAAATAGAAGAATAGTCCTGATCAAGATCCCATGGTTCTGTCATCTTAGGACTTCATTATTCTAGTCTACTAACATCAGAGGTCTAACTGTAATGTCCACAGAGTCTGATCAGTAGCCATGGGTTGCCTCATCCCAGATATCTCGAGTAGACCAAAGTTTTTTATGTAGGGGTGTTTGCAGGGCGAATGTATAGATTTGACTTACATCCCTTGGAATTCCAGTATGGTGTTTGCATGGTGAACGGATATATTAGACTTACATTCCTTTAAAATGCTAGGTTTATAGGGTCATTTGCTAACAAATAGATTGATTGGACTTAGATCCCTTTGGAATCCCAGGAGGGTGTTCGCATGGTGAATGGATAGATTGGACTTACATCCCTTTGAAATGCCATTTTAGGGTCATTTGTTTGACAAACAGATAGATTGAACTTACATCCCTTTTGAATGCCATCTTTAAGGTCATTTGTGTGGCAAACAAATATATGGATTTACATCCCTTTGGAATTCTAGTAGGGTATTATTGACCTCATTTTTGGATGAGGTTAACATCACCCCTAAATTAGTAATTAGGATGCCTAATCCTATATTAGGAGCCTCCTAATTAGGCACTTAGGACACTACACCTAGTGACCAAGTGCATCCTTCTTAGGTTTGATCTAACCTAATGGGATTAGATGGACTCAACCCAAAACTCAAACATAACAAAGAATTGAATCAAAAACATCTCATTTGGAATCTAAATCCATTTGGGTTTAAAATAAGATGATTGGAGTGGTTAACCAAGTACCCTACTTAAGCTCAAAGTCACCTAAACTTAAAAAAATTTAAATGAATCAAAATTGAAATAAAATCAAATAAAATGTGTTAGAGTCAATGCAAGAATCAAAATGAATCTAAAACTAAATCCAAATGAAAGTCAAAAAGGGTCAACCATTGAACATAAGGTTAACTTATGTGGCTCCCACCAAGTTAACGGTCAACCCACCAAAATTTGAGCAAACTAAATCATTCTAGAGGCCTTAAATGATAAAATAAACATGCTTAAAAATGAATCAAATAAATATAAAATTAATAAGGCTTCAAATGGGCTAATTAGATTATTTGGTATAACTGAGCCTAAATAGACCTTATTGAATCCAAATCCAAATCAAATTAAAATCAACTCAAATTGATTATACAAAATCATTTAAAAATCATAATTAAACATAATCCAACCAATCATTGGACCTAATTTGCCAATTTGGACATTTGACCTAATTTGCCAATCTGGTCATTTGACCTAATTTGCCAATTTGGTCTTTTGACCTAATTTGACAATTTGGTCATTTAACCTAAATGAATCCAACTTAACCCATTAAGCCCAATTTGGGTCAAATGGGTTTAAAATTAAAATCAATTCTAAATTAAATGAAATAAATAACTCTAAATCATCTCACACATGTTATTAAAAATAATTGAAGTCCAAACACAATTTAAGTGAGTCAAATTGGTTATTTGACTCAACATAACTAATTTAAGTCAAAATGGGTCAAGTTGAAATAAAATCAAAATTAATTTAAAATCTAAGGATATCAATCAATCTAAAACATTATAAATCATCAAATAAACAAAGTTAAACTCTAATTTAAATCCCAAAATGACCAATTGAGCTTAAAGATCCAATTTGATTCATCCTTAATCAAATAGATCAAAATAGCTTAATATTAATGAAAATACAATCCCATGGGTCAATTAGCTTCTAAACTTTCTCATAAGCAATCAAGCACAATTATAACTTTAATATAAATCCAATTTTCAAACAAATTAACCAAAATTGATCTAAAAGTAAAACAAAATTCAATGGATCAATCCAAAGAACTTAAATCCAAAATTAACTCAAATAAGCTTGAGTCTTACTCATGACCCATCTTGTTTTGACTTGACCAACCAACCACCAATCCAAATGAATGTTATGGTGGTGCCAAAAGCTAAGGAATACCATGTAAGATGAATAATAAGGAATGATGTGTAGCTGTGGTAAGAGAGAGAAAAACTTCATGCAAAGAAGCCAATTCCAATTCTCCTTCCTCCACATCTCATCCAACCTTTTTCCCCAACTGATTGGAGAAGATCACAATCAATTGACCACCTCTTAGAGCTAGCTTCCAAGGGTGGTAATCAAGATGGCCAACAAATGTTGACTTCCTTTCATGATGGGAACTTATGTCCAAAACAAGAAAAGAGAGGAGGAGTCTTCCTCCCCTCAAGGAATGCATCTAAACACACTCACAACAGAAGGAGGAACCAAGTTGACCCCTTGGCCGAGGTCCTCACCATCGATGGCTAGATTTCAACCACCTAATTTCTTCTACATATGGCTTTCGATCATATATAGAAAGAGAAGAGAGCAGCATCCTCTAGGCCATTTAACATCCTCACACACTCTTGAGGTAAAAAGAAAAAGAATCTAGATGTTCCCCTAGCCTCTTACCGCTAGTAAACCTGAACTCTGCCTAAGCTTAAGCCCATTGCTTGAAAAGGAGGAAAGCTATTCCAGCCCCTCCCCCTTCCCCACAAAATTGGATGTCCCTACATTTTCTAGATATAGAGGCAAACTTGAATGAACATTTGCCATGGTTTGTGGCCATCAGGAGCCATAGAACCATCAAACCATATATGGCAGGTGGTGAGCTTTGGTCTCCATAATGATCCGTAGAGATGCAAGCTAAGATTTCATCACCATGGCTTTGACTCATCAAGACGAAGGTGTGCGAACCATCCCCACTGCCGAGGATTGACACCAACCACCCATGCAATTTAGTTTGATCGTTTGTGTTCGGAAGTCGATCTCCATTGGGATCAAACCATAAGGATCACTTGCAAATCAATCCTTCATGGATACTTCACTCTTTCACAACTCCAATCGCTGACACTCAAGGCCAAAGAGCCAGCGACACTCGATTCTCCGGCAAAGGATAGTAGAGAAATCTTCGCTATCCATTCCTTCTATTAAGAACGGATGGCTGAGATCTAGCTGGATGATCTAATTTAAACCCTTTAAGGAAACATGATGAAATCTAGACCATCTAATCAAAGATCGGATGGCTATGATGAATCTTATAGCCCTCGGTACCATCTGAGTTAGATCCTTCGAGATCCAGTTGGCCAAATCGGGCATCGCCTAATGTAAAGCGGTGCCACGCAGTGCCCATTAAAATGGGAAATCCTTGATTTTTTTTAAATAAATAATTGTTAAAAATATAAAACTTTTCAAAAAAAATCATAGAAAATAAAATACAAATAAGGACTCTATGAATTCATCTCAATGAGAGGAATCCATTAAACCCAAAAATCTCAATTAATTTTAGGTAATTTTAGGTTAAATTAGGTTTAAATGAGAATAATTCATTATCATTTTTATATGATGCCTACTATGGGACTTTCTCCTATGTGATTAGCTATTAAAATGGTGGGTCTTTTAATGGCTTAATCCAACTTAGATAGCTAAGGAAGAGGAAAGGGGTCTTCAGGACTTAATCCAATGCTCAATATTTTGGCTAATAAAAGAAGGGTCTTCATGACTTATTCCAAATCTAACTAGCCAGTATGATAGAAAAGGGGTCATAGTGACTTTATCCTAACATTGTCATCTATAAATGATGCATTCTCTAGGACTTACACCTATATGATTAGCTATTAATATGGGGACTTCAATGGCTTAATCCAACTTAAATAACTAAGAAATAGGAAAGGTGTCATAATGACTTAATCCAATCAAAATTTTGGCTAATAGGAAAGGGGTCTTAATGATTTTGTTTTTGACCTAAGTAGCCTATAAGACATGAAATGGGTCTTAATAAATTAATCCTATCATATGAAATAATAATGGTGCCATGAATGGCTTGCTCCAAACTTATGAGAAGTTGCAAGAAGGGTGCCACAAATGTGCTTACCCCTGACTTAAAGAAAGGAAGAGTTATGCCATAATAGGTTTACTCTAAGCTTATGAGAATAGTGCACAAAAGCTTACTCCAAACTCATAGGGAAGACATGATAAAGGTTCCACAGAGTGCTTACTTTTAACCTATGGATGATATGAGTGAGGAAAAGGGGTCATAGTGACTTAATTCCTAATTCTCAAGTCTTTTGACTAATAAGCAAGAGTCACATGGACTTGATCTTTACTTGATTAGTCTGACTAGTGAAAGGTATTGGAAGGTTTTTTTTCATTTCATGGTTTCACTAATGCTTCTTACATATGAAGAGGTTTTAAAGAGTTGGAGTATATTTTTAAAGCAGAATTTGGGTGCATTTTGGATCCAATGCTTTACTATGCCATAATCATAGAATTTCATCCTTTTGTCTTTCTTCACTTTTCCTTCTTTTAATCTCAAAGTTACATATGTCCATGTTATATGTCAAATCCACTTTAGGCAAGACATCATATGGTACTAACCTAAGAATGTTAGCTTTTGATCCTACATGTGAGTTTCTAGTTCTTAGGCAACAAAAACCAAAAGCCAGTCAGTGATTCTCAAATGAAAATTTTTCATTTCTTTTTTATTGGATATATACTTCATTTTTTGTTTCTTTAATATGAATTAACAGCTTATAAGGCTTTCTCTTTGATTTAATAAAGATCAAGAGGTTCCATTAAAGCTTTCAAAAGTGAATGAGAATCAAGGTAAACAAACACTTAGATTCTCCTTAAGATATTTTTTATTTTATTCTTTTGTCCTAATCGATAAGTGGAATTGAAAGGATTAACTTATTAGAGAAATTAAAATTCTCGATAAGTTTGAAATTGATTTATTATTTTTAAATGTTTTATGATATTTTATAAAGGCTTTGATTAATTCTTGTTTGTGTTTTTTTATCCTTCTAAATTTTACTACAAGTTCCTTAAAATTACCTCAAAGGTATATTTTAGGAAACTCCATGTAGTGATATAATTATTTTCAAATCATAATGAAGTTTCTTTTCATTTCTTTTCTTCTTTTCATTCATTTTTAACAAGATTTTCAATATAACACTTCACCTAATCAAAAGTGAGGTTATAAGAAATCTTGATCATGACCCTTAGATATATTGTCCAAATGTTTTGAGACTAAATGATATGACTATATAACAAAACATTCTTGTAAAGATTCTGAATGTCATATCGTATGCTTTTAATTTCTTTTGGAAAATTGTTTTAATTTGACAATTTTTAGATAAGTCATCCTTAATGAGGATAATTTTATGCATGTACGCTTTTTTTTATTTAGAAATAAAGTATAAGAACCCATCTTCAAAGCAAAGATTTTATCCTAGTCCCAAGATGTGGTACTTACAGATTTTATCTTTTTCTTTTTCCTTTTCTATTTTTTATTCTTGTTCTAATGAATGCTAGCCAACCAAGAGGAATGTTTTCTTCTCATATAAGGCCATTATTGAGTAGCTTTTAGTCTAGCAATATTTTGCTTTTCTTTTAGAATTTGACCATAATTGTCAAGGGACGTAGCTTATTTGAAATGGAATCAAGCTAAGTTTATAGACTGCTACATTTCGAGAATATTTCAATTTATTTCCAAATAAAGTAGTCTCTAAACTTTAAGGATAGCTTCATTAAGTCATCAATATCTGACTCCTCAAAAAGTTAGATTATTGATATTAGTTGTTGATCAAATTTATTTTTTTTAATTTATTTTTTTCAGCTTCTCAAATGTGAATTTAGACCCTTCTTCAAATTCTAGGAGTGCATCCTAAACTTGAAGATTATATAGATTTTCGAATACATCTAAATAGTATTCATTGAGTATATCAGAGTGCCTTTGAAGAGAAAGTCAGGACCCTGACTATTTAACAATTCTTATCTTACAATGGCTCTAGTATTAAATCTCAAGCCAACTTATGGTTTCAACTTCTTGAATAGTTCATAGTTTTCCTTGCTTATGACTCTTATTTATAGGCCACTTGCAAATGGAATCAAATTACACTCAATTTAATCTTTGATATACAAAGGATAAGGATTCTCAGAAAAGAAGATCCATTATCTCTTTAACCTACCATGTGAGTGCACCCAACATGGCAAAGGCCATGATGACAAAGTATCAAGCATTTGATTATTTTTAAGTTAGTGTCAATTCTTGACTTCTAATCCTACCACTTTATTTTGTTGTGGAGGAGTTTAAATTTAAAATGCCCACTTACTCAGAAACTTCAGACTTCATCCTTTTGCTCTTGGATATAGTCCTTCCATCCCTTTAATTTTCTTTCTTTTGTCAACATTTCAATTCTTTGTGAAATGTTATATTTGATATTTTTCATAGTTACAAGATTTACTAGGACACTGGATGCATTCAACTTTTTGTCCGAATACAAAATTTGATATGATTCAATTCTTTATTTTGATTGTTTGATCATATTATATCGACAAACATATTGATAAGTTCTTAGTAGTATATCTTCATCATAGAAGATAACCCTAGAATTTCTTCATAGTGGAATGCCACTTCAGGAAGTTGCTTATAATTGAAGAAGGTAAACTATAAAATTATGTAATGCCTTGATTATTTTTTATTTATTTTCATTTTATTTTCTTTTTATATATATAGAGCATTATGTTGAGCAACTTCTCTAAGAAGGCCAAAACATTATATTTTGAATTTGACTTATTTGTCATTTCATTTCAATGTTATTTGAGGTGGTATGACTTTACCATTTTAAATTTGATTTCAAAAATTTCTCTTTTGATATGGAAGAAAGGTAGGCCTAACTCTATCCTCAATAGTGCAATAGACCTCATGATCTATTCATTTAAAAGATCATTATTTAAAGGAGGACCTTAGGTAAAAGATGTATCATTAAAAAGTCAAGTATGACTTTTAATTTTTTTTTACAGCATGAAGAAGATTAAAGTCAATCTCAAACTACAATACAATCTTTGACCATCATGCTAGACACCAAGAAAACATCAGACGGGTCATAAAATATTGTAATGGATTCACTGTAAATTCACTTTGTATGAAAGCATATATTACCCTTTGGACCCAATCCTAAGGTCATAATTTTTTTGAAGGATTGAAGTCTTCATTTTTTTTTAGGATTTGTCCTTAAAATTAATTAAGGCCATTTATAAATATTAATCACTCAATGGGAGAAGACTCCCATTAAGGAAGTTGATTAAATTTATTAGGTTTAAATTTCATTCATTTCAACTTTATCAAGAGAATCAAAATTCCCTTTTGCCAGTCGCTCTTCTCTTTTATTGATCAAGATAAAAAGTGAATCATGTCATCATTTTTTATTCATAATGTCATGTCATCATTTTTTATTCCTAATGGCATGTCATCTTCCTCTTTTGACTCTTTCCTAAACTCCTAAGGATTCAAGATTTTTGGAAGGTCTAAAAGAGGGTTACCTCTAGGTCACTTCTTAGAATTGGCCAATTAGCTTGAGCAACTAATTTTCCAAAATTCTAGTGGACGTATGCAGATGAATTAAGATTATAAAGATAATTTACATTTATGAAAATTTCCTCCGATAAAAATAGAAGGCTTACATTTAATTCTTTAATCGACCTCTGCTTAAAGTCAATAAGGCTTTCTTTTGGGATGATTATTTTTTATATCCCTCTTTAACAATTTTCTTTTGAGTTAATTCTTTTTTTTATTGCAATCAAGCTTCAATCATAGTGGTAAGGGGCAATAGGTAAGACTATTCCACTTCCTTTGATTTGGATTTTCTTAGGATTTGAAAGAACTCCTTCATTTCATTATACATTTTTAGGTGTTTACTGCCTTTGAATGTATTAGAATAAAGGGTACCAATTCAAGGACTCTATTTTGATTCTCTTTAGCTTTAGTATAAAGTAAAAGTAGGGGTCGAGGATGAATTTAATTTGAGATTTATTTTTCAAATTTAAAGGTAATTTTCAAATTTTTTGAATATAACATTTCTTTTTCCACATTGGAATGATATCAAATCCATCTTGACCAGACTTAGGTCTAACAAAAATGACTTAATTTTCATTTATTTCTCTCTCTCTCTCTCTCTCTCTATATATATATATATATATATATTTTGGGGTTTAGTTCTTGGACCTTGTCATTTAAATGTGGAAGACGAGGAGTTCTAGAACCTTAGTTTAGATGTTGGATGGCCTCAACCAAGAAAGGAATGGAGAGGCATCCAATTGAAATAAATGTAGTCTTGACCCGTGAGTGGCACAAGTGCACTATCGATATATAGAAATAATAAGTTATTTCTAAAGATGGAGAGAGGAACCATTCCCTAACAGAGTAGCCAGTAAATATCTCTGTGGGAAAATTTTTATGACACCAAATAGAGTTTAGGAATTTCTTATTTAGATGATCAAATGTATCATTAAAGAATAAATATATTATCTTAGAAGATAAAAAAGTTATCCTATAATGGATTTGATCATTTAATAAAAGACTCCTAAAACTAATGGGTCTTTCCTATACTAAAGAGTTTTTTGTTAATTACATTGGAAAATAGAGCAAGGTTTATTTTAAACTGGGTTCATGGTTCCCTATAAGAGCAAGCCCTTATAGTTAATTACATCTCAGGAAGAAAGGTCTCTTCCTAAGAATACTCTTGATTACAGAAATAAGATATTATTTATATATAGTTTTAAGTTGGTTTTCAAAGGAATGATATTTGAAATTTTCAATTGGGAATGATCCAAAGTGGAAAGGGTTCATTTAGGAGGCCAAATGAGATGAAGTAAGAAATGTCTATTGATACTGGGATGCCTAATAGGCATTTCAACTATCCTATCATTGGGCTTTTAATTTTGAAATTTAATTTAGATTTTGAGTTGACATTTTCTTAAGAAATATAGCTTAGATTCTAGCAGCACAAGATTATAGAAATGCTTAGGGTTGAAGGCTTATTCTTAGGAGAATGCTTCAGAACCTAAGTCTATAAGTGCTTCTAACCCAAGTCAAATGCTCAACCTAGTTTCATTTTGAGAATTATCAGCTATTCCTCTCACTTAAATGAACAAACTTATCCCTGACTTTTCTAGACTAACAACTGGCCTAGAGGGGCAACCAGCTAACACTACCTAAGCACATTTTAAATTCATGATGCCAAGTCTTATGTATGCAAGATGGCTAAGTTGTTGTCTTTTTAGAAAAGTAATCTAAGAATCCTAGACTCACTTGCTAATCCATAAGATCATGTAGAGTATGAAATGCACTAACTAATGCATATTTTTTATCTTTTATACATTTTGACTCAATAATCATTTTAGGCCATGGGTATGCAATTTATGCCTATATGGTATGTAATTAGAAGAAAGTCATCGGTCAAATCAATAACATAAGGCAAAATTTTCTAAGAAGGTGGTCATCCTCAGAGGTCAGATGCCCCTTATGCGTAATGGGTAAAGTGCCCAGTTCAAGAGTTGAGAGCAATATTACTGCATGATTCTTGATAGATAATTATTTTTAATTGATTTTAAGTTTTTCCTAGGGCTTTTGTTTATGTGAATTTTTGAATTTCATTATTTTTTTTGTTTAAGTTTATTAGATTTAATTGGGTAAATAATTTAGTTTTTTTCTATGAGCCTATGTCCATGCCAAATGAAACCTAGAAAAGCAGGTTGATTCGATTAAGCACCCGAAATAAACTAAGAAAATTTAATTAGAATAAAGTCCAATGCGGTCAGGTATCACTGTACACCTCAAAAGAAAGAGCAAATAGGCAGCATAGCTCTGCCCTTATAAAACCCAACTTAGAACTGCAAGTCTAGATCTCTTCATCTTCTTTCCAGGTTGTCTCTTTCTTCAAGGATCTCTCTTGGGCTTCATAGGGGACCTCTACACCATCTTTTGGTAGGGTCAACTCTTATTAATCCTAGACCCCATAGATTCTAACCTAATTCTAAGCTCAAATTTACATTTTCAAATTCAAAAAAATAAGCCCTACAAAACAAAAGTCAAAAAAATACAAACAAAGACATGGTAGTTATATTTCATAAATATACAGGCTTAGCATTAGCTACTTTCCAAGCCCTTATCTTATTGGGATATGCTTAAGGACTTATGAAAACCTGTAAGAAAATAGCATTTTTAATTTATTTATTATAGCAATCTTTTTTAGCATGGCCCCCTATAGAAGACGATGTTAATTCTAAAAGGAACATTTTATCATATAATCTAACAAGAAAATAATCTTAGGCATGCCGTCTAAAATAGTACACCATAAAGACATGAAAGCATATCACATCATAATACAGAGTATCACAAAGTATCACAAAATAACCTAACTTGAGAATAAGGATTGTAACCTAATGATCTAGTGTGTAAAAAGAATAGGATTTTGCAGCAAGACTTTGCTAGGCCTTCTAGTTCAAGTTTCAATTTAGAGTTTTGAGTTTGCTTGATTTAACTTTGGATGGTTTCAATTCAAGTGATTTAATGACTTTTTGGTTTTATTTTCATTTTCAGGTTCACTTTAATTTTGTTAAAGTGAAGTTTAGGTTTTCAATAATGAAGAGAAAAATAAATTTTACTTTTGGGTGGAACCCATTCTATTCAACATCTTAAACCCTAATGTCATGATACCTTCATACTAAGATGAAGATTCATCCTAAAGGTCTAACTATGATCCTTAAGTATCTTAATTAATCCTTTTAGATTTAATTTAAATGGATTAGGTTTGGAGTTCAATTTGGTTTTATGTTTCAATTTTGTCTTTGGAATATAATTCTTTATTACATGTTTGATTTGATTTAATTTTTATTCATGGTTCAGTTTATCTTTAATTTAATTTTATTGTTTCATTTAATTTTTTTTGAATTAGTTTAACATTTGTTTTCGTTAATTTTTAGTTTGAATTATGTTTAAGTTTGTTGAATTCATGTTCATTTGGTTAGGTTTATTTTAACCTAAGGAACTTAGGTTAATGTTTTAATCCACTCTTAGGTTACATTGAATGTAGATTAGGATTTCATTGCTTCTTTTGATTATGAATTTATTAACACAACATTTAATTAATTTTAATATGCATTATTAATTTCATTAATTCTTAAGTGATCAAATTCTTTGGTTTAGGATGTTAAAGAACTATCCTAAGTGTTATGGTGTTAATTTGGATTATTTCAGGCTACTTTATAAATTTTTTGATTTTTTTTAATTCATTATTTAATTTATATTGACCTCATGATTTAGGGTTTAAAATTTATTAACTAAGAAATTCAATAATTCCCAAACCAAATGTTAATTGGGTTTTAAATTTTTATGGCAAGTGGGGTTCAATGCCAATTCCATATTTCAAAAGTTTCTTTTTGCTTAGATGCATAATTAGGGTCTAATTAATGTTTTAGTTATTTTATTTAAACTTAAATAAATCCTAATTTAATGAGAATTATTTGGGGATTTTATTTTTCCTTCATTCCTCTCTGAAAGATGCTTCCATAATAATTTTTACCAATTTTGTTGATTTATTATAATTTATTTAAGTTCTCATTAATTTTTTGAATTAATTAATTCAATTAATTACCAAATTAGGGCATTTTGTAGTTTATTAAGTTTCAGTGTGTTTCATTGATGTTTCTAAGTTCACTTGGGTTTATTATGTTGATTTAAAGTTATTTAATCTATTTTCATGAATTATTTTATTTAATTTTTATTTATTTAATTAAATTTGAAGTTCAATAATTGAAATTTGATATTTCTTGAATTACATGGAGATAATTCAAGAAAATTTTCTTGAGGTGTGTTTTAACCTCAATTTCAATTCCCTAAAGTTTCATTTCAATTGGATTGATAATTTGGGATTAATATGAGTATAATTGATTTTATTTAAAGTTAAATTAAGTCAAATTTATCCAAAATTAATTGGGGATTTTGGGTTTAATGGATTCTTCTCATTGAGATGAATCAATAGAGCCCTCATTTACATTATTTTATATATATTTTATTTTTTATGATTTTTTAAAGTTTCGAGCATTTTTTTATAATTTTTTAATTATTTGAAATAGAATTTACCATTTTCAAATGGAGGCACTTATGTGGCGCCTTTGCCACATGGAGAGGCACTATTGGGCCATGCGGATTGCGCATCATGGCCATGTCAAAAGCGGCATCACGTGGAATGGATCTTGATAATCCAATCAACGATCAGATGATCTCATTTCATTTATCGGTCTCCTTAAGGGGTTTAATAATATCGTTCGTCTAGATCTCAAGCGTCTGTTCCAAATAAAAGGAATAGACTGTGGAGATCATTTTCCAAGCATCTCCGGTGAGAGACGGATATCGTTCATCAAATTTAATGAATTTTCAGTGATCCAAGGCTAATTTCAATGAGATTTCGATTGCAGAATGATCAGAGATTTATTTGCAATAAATGTATATGGTTTAGTCCTCACGGGGATCAAATTTGTTTCACAAAGAACCAAAATTGAATGCTCTATAGGATGGTTGAGAAGCATACTTCAACTCTGGCTATCTTCGATGGTGGGATCGACTCGAACACCTTTTCCTCAACATGACAAAGTTGTGGACATGATTTGGTAGCTTTCCTCCCTGCTAAACGCCTTGGAAACCAACATGCGGCCATTTTCCATTGGGTTTGGCCATTCTCCGGCTCACCGGCAATGAGGGGTCAAAATGAGGATTCATTTGAGGTTACCTCAACCTCTAGAATATGTTGGATCATTCAATTTGAGGTTAAACACTCACCCTAAGGTTTTTCTATTAAAGGTTGATCGGTGGCCACTAGATTTAGTCAAATTTTAGCATGCCAACTATGAGAGGTCGAGGGAATGCTTCCTTTCTTCTTCTCCTCCCTTTGTGATTATTTTGGAATAAAAAGAGGGAATGGAAATGCTCTCCCTCCTCTCTTTTCATACATGGTCAAGAGCCACATATTTGGCCTTCTAGGTGGTCAGATTTCAGCCATCAAAGGTGGGAGGATTGGCCAAAGGATGGATTTTATACCTCTTGGCCTTGTGAGCATCTTGGGATAAAGAATTGGAGGGGAGGAATCAATTTCAACCCCTTTCCTCCCTTGGTCGTAAGCTAGGCTTCATTGGATTTCTCCCTTTCTCTCCTTTACTTTCTCTCTTGGAAGAAGCCAAGTTCCCTTTTGCTTGAGGGTTGATCCATTGAATTTTTAGCCTTGGAACCATCCTCCAAGAGGTGGTCAAACCTCACTTGGATAAAATCCAACGAATTTGGATGAAAGGAAGGAAAGGAATCCACCAAGCATCTTTACTTGGTCAAAAATATCTACTCATTTCCTTTGGGTTTTATTTATGATTTAAATAATCCTTGATTGTCCATTGGATGATTAGGAATTAACATAATCCTTGCCACAGGAGGGTTTAGTCCAATCCTAAGTCAACTTTACCCATTTTGCATTAAATGGGTTAGGTTGGATTTTGTTGAGTCAAATGACCAAATTTAACTCAATTAAATTATGTTCACAGTCTAATTATGTTTAATCACATGTGTGAGATGAATTTGAGTGATTAATTTTATTTAATTTTAAGTTCATTTCAATTTGAACCCATTTGACCCAACAATGGGCTTAATGGGTTAAGCTTGGGTTTTATTTAGGTCATATGACCAATTTGACCAAATTATACCCAATGATGGGTTGGATTGTGTTTGAATATCATTTTAAAATAATTTTTAGCAATCAAATTGAGTTGGTTTCAATTTGATTTGGGTTTGAACCCAATAGGACCCATTTAGGTTCATTTAGGCTAAGTGGTCTAATTAACCGTAAGCCCAAATAATTTTAAATTTCTTTAGATTCATGATAAAACATGGTTATTTTATTATTTGGAACATCTTGGATGATTTCATTTGGTCAAATTTTGGTGGGTTAACCTTTGACTTGGGTGGACCCACCTGTCTAACCTATGTCAAGTGCTTTAACTAAATTTGGCTTTGATTTGGATTTGGATTCATTCATTTTGATTTAATTTGAATTAAATTTGATTTATTTGGATTTGTTTTTGATTTAATCCAAATTTGGAATTTGGGTTGAGTCTACCTAATCCCATTAGGTTAGATCAAACCAAGGAAGGTGCACACGCCACTAGGTGTAGTATCTTGAGCACTTTAATTAGAAGGTTCCTAATCTAAGATTAGGTATCCTAATTATTGATTTCAAAAGTGTTGTTAACGCCATCCAAGGTCAACATGGATGCCCACTATCTAGTTGGATGGTCTATTTAAATCTCAATAAGAAATCGTGAGAGAAATCGTGACCGTCGGATAGAAACCAATCCCACATGCATCGCCACTTTTGATGTGGGATCCGCATGGAACACTCATGACCCAATAGTATCATGCCACATGACAATGGTGCCACATCGGCGCCTCCATTTAAAATGAGATTTTCTCATTTTTTTTTCTGAATTAAACAAATATTAAAAATGGCCAAAAACTTTAAAAAGTTAAATAAAATAAAATATAAATAATAACATATAAATGAGGGCTCTATAGATTCATCTCAATAAGTAGAACCCATTAAACCCAAAGTCCCCAATTAATTTTGACTAATTTTAGATTAATTTGTCATTAAATAAAATTAATTAAACTCAAATAAATCATAAATCATTAATCCAATTAGTGTGAAACTTTAGGAGAATGAAATTAAGGTCAAAATCCACTATAAGAAAAAAAATTCATGAATTATATCAAAGTAAATTAAATGATATTAAATTTCAAACTCCAAACCTTAATTTTAATGAAATAAATTAATATTAAAATAAATAATGAAACAATTCTTAAATCACTTTAAATTATAATAATAACACACACACACACCACCACCACATGAACTTAAACACATTAATGTAACCCACTAAAACTTAATAAATCACAAAATATCCTAATTTGATAATTAATTCAATTAATTAATGTGAACTTAGGAAAATCACAATAAATCAACCAAAACTCTAAAAATTCTAAATAAACCCGCTATGGATGCATCTTTTGTAAAGGAATCTAAAAAAAAGTTCTAAGTAATTCCTTCTAAATTAAGCTTAATTTAGGTTTTAATGAAATAATTAAAACCTTAATTACACCTTAATCATGCATCTGATTAAAATAAAACCTTAGGAAAATCAAATTAGCTAGGAATCCCACTTATCATAAAAATTTCAAACCTGATTGACCTCTAGATTAGGAATTATTGAATTTTCAAATCTTTAGGTCAATATAAATAAAATAATAAATTAAAAAAATCACAAAATCTTAAAATCTTAAAATTTATAAAGGTAACTTGAAACATCTTCATAAACACTTAAATAATTAAGGATAATTTTCCAACAATTCAAATCAAAGAAATAAAAAGAAGAATTAAAATGTCAAAAACAAAATCAAAACATTAATCCAAATTAAACTCAAACCCAAATCATTTAAATGAACTAAAAAAGTTTATTAAGATACTTAAAGATCTTAATTAGGCCTTTAGGATCAACCTTCATCTTAAGGTGAGGATTTGACTCTATTAGGATTTAAGATGTTGAATAGACTAGGTTCTACCCAAAGTAGAATCTATTTTATTCTTTATTTTGAAAAACTTAAAATTCATAAAAATGAATTTAAAAGATGAAAACATAATCCTAAATGATTAAATCATTTGAATTGAAACCATCCAAATGTAAATCAAACAAACTTCAAAACTTGAAACTTAAAACTAAAAAGGCCTAGCCATACAAGCCCATTTCCTTCACACACTAGATCATTTGGTCACAGACTCTAGACTTAGGTTAAGATGATCTGTGATATTCAATGATATTTTGTGGTGTGATGTGATGTATGTTTTGTAGTGTACTATTTTAGACCACATGTTTTGCCTGTTAGATTGGATGGTAAGATATTCTTTTTTGAACTAATGTTATCTTCTATAGGGGGTATGCTAAATGGGACAGCTATAAAATAAATTATAAAATTACTGTTTGATTGCAGGTACTGAATAGTCCCTCAGAATAGCCCAATATGATAAGTGGGTTTGGCAAGCAGCTATTGCTAAGCCCATATGTTTTTAAAATATAACTATTGTGTGTTGTTCATATTTTCCTGACCTTTGTTTTATAGGGCTTAGGATTTATTTTTGAAATTAAAATGTAAATTTGATCTTAGAATAAGGTTAGGATCTATGGGGTCTAGGATTAATAGGAGATGACCCTACCAATAGATGGGTGCAAAGGTCCCCTATGAAGCCCAATGGAGGTCCTTGATGAAAGTGACAATCCTGGAAAGAATACCCATGGATCTAAACATTAGTTTTAGGCTAAGATGTATAAGGGCAAAGCTCTACCAAATTGCTTCGTTCAGTTACATTGCTTTGCTAATTAATTGGCCTTTATTTAATAAATTAGCTAGATTTACTTTAGGTGCATAATAAAATCAACTGCTTTTCAACATTTCTTTTTGTACTATATTTTCTATGATGAATATCTAAATGATTAGGCTCTTAGAAAACTAAATTTTCGACCAATCTAACTCTAAACAACTTAAAAAAAAACTAATGAAACTTGAAACTTCACATAAATTAAAGCCCTATGAATAACTTAAAATCAACTAAAAATAATTAGCTCTTGTGAACCATGCTACATATTGCTCTAACTCTATGAATTGAGCACTTCATCCATTGCACACAAGGAGCTTCTGACCTGTGAGGATGCCCACCTTCTTGGGAAAGTCTACCTTTCTCTTATTGATTTGGCCCATGACCACTTTTAATTGCATGGCATTTAAGCATAAAATTCATACCCTAATACCTTAAATGATTCATGGTCAAAACATCTAAAGCTATAAAATGTATATTAGTTAAGTGCATATCATATTCTACATGATTCTAGAGATTAAGGAGTGAGTCTAAGTTCTTAGATTATTTCCTAAAATGTAAGAGCCTAGCCATCTTGCATACATGAGACTTAGCATCATGAATTTAAAATGTGCTTAGGTAGTGTTAGTTGGCAACCCTTCTAGGCAAGTTATAAGTCCAAAAGAGTCAATGATAGGTTTTATTTCTCGAGTGAAAGGAATAGCCAATAATTCTAAAAGTGCAACTAGGTCGAGCCTCTAATTTATATCAGAAGCACTTACAAACTTAGGTTCTGAAGCATCATATTGGAGTAAGTCAAGCATTTTTGTAGTCTTGTGCTACTAAAATCTAAGTCTTAGATTTCTAATAAAATATTAATTTAAAATCTAAATTAATTTTCTAAAACTTAAATCCTAATGGTAGGATAGTTGAAATGCTTACTAGGCATCCCAATATCAATAAGCATTTTTTACTTAATCCCTATTGGCTTCTAAAATTAAGCCTTTCCACTTTGGATCATTCCTAATTAAAATTATAAAATATCATTTCATTGGAAACTACCTTAGAAATCCATAAAAATAATAGTTTATTTCTTTATTCGATAGTATTCTTAGGATGAGGTCCTTTATTTCTGAGATGTAATTCACTATGAGGGCTTACCCTTATAGGGAACCATGAACCCAGTTTGAAATAAACCCTGCTTTACTTCTCATGTAGTTCGAGGGAAAACTCTCTAGTACATTAAAGGCACATTAGCCTCAGCAGTCTTTTATTAAATGATTGAATCCACTATAACATAATATGTTTATTTTTTGAGATAATATGTTTACTCCTTAATGACGCATTTGATCATCCAAATAAAAAATTCTTAAATATATGTGGTGTCATAAATTTTTCTCACGTGTGCAATAAAATCAACCTACTTTTATATGTTTCTTTCTATTTTGTGTTTTCTATGAAGAATGTGTGGATGTTAGGATCTTAGGAAAACTAAATTTTCTACCCAACCTAAATCTAAACATCTTAAATTAAAAAAAAAAATTCAAAACTTCTCACATAAAGTAAAGCCCTATGAATAACTTACAATTAACTAGAAACAACTAGCTTTTATGAATCATGCTAGCATATTATTCTAAGTTCTTGAATTGGGCACTTCACCCATTAGACATAAGAAGCATATGACCTTTGAGGATGACCGCCTTCCTAGGAAAGTCTACCTTCTCTTCTTTATTTAGCCCATTACTGCTTCTAATTGCATTTCATTATAGGTATATATTGCATTCCCTTAGAGCCTTAAATGAATTATCACTCGAGATATAAAACCTAAAATTTATTGCATTAGTTAGGTACTTATCATACCCAACATGATCTTAGGGATTAAGGAGTGAGTCTAGGTTCTTAGATTCCTTTCTAAAATACAATAGCCATCTTGCATTCATGAGACTTGACATCATGGATCTAAAATTTTTCTTAGGTGGTGTTAGGCGGTAGCCCTCCATGTGGGTTATAAGTCCAAAAGAGTTGGGGATAGGTTTCTTTTCTCAAATGAGAGAAAGAGCCAATAATTCTTAAAAGTCAAACTAGGCATTTCTGCAATCTTATGCTACTAGAATATAAGCCCTAGATCTCTAATAAAATTTTAACTCAAAATTTAATTTAAATTCCAAATTTTAAAGATAATGGTAGGATATCTGAAATGTCTAATAGGCATCCAGTATCTATAGATATTTCCTACTTTATCCTAATTGGCTTCTAAAAGAACTCCTTCCACTTTGTAGTGTTACCTTTTGAAATTCCAAATTATGATTTTCTTTTGGAACCAGCTTAGAAATATAAAGAAATAAATGCATATTTCTTCAATCGAGAGTATTCTTAAGAAGAGATCATTATTCCTAAGATGTAATTAACTATAAGGGCTTGTTGTTGACCTTACTTTTGGAGTGAAGACTTGTCCTTCCCATCTTAAACTTAGGAGTCTTATAAGCACTAGGATCTCCCTAGTCATAGAATACTTCAAGTGATTAAGGGAACACTAAATCTAAGCCAAGAGACTTAGGAAGGCATGCCTTAAGATTAGGTTATGCCTTAGGACAAATAGGTTCTACCTATCCTATGACTTAAATAAAAACCTATAATTATCCACTTATCCAAAACCAACCTCAACCCAACATAATCAATCCTAAATTTGAAACCCCAATCCAAATTAGCAACTTAACCCAATCAATTCTACAATTATCCCATGATCCTATAACTCGAATATTCAATTGAAACCAAATCCAATTGACTTTCACAAAAGCATTCCAACCTTTTAATACTCTATTTCAAACCCTTCCAATCTCACAATCAAGCCAACCCAACCAATTGAGTCCAATCAACCCAACCTAGCCCATTTGACCTAAAGGGTCCAAATAAGCCAAAATTCAATCAAACTCAAATCAATTGCAATCAAATCCATCAATCAATTCTAAATCCGTCATTGAACTCTTCTTAACACCCAATTCAATCCAATTCAACCCAATCAACCCAGTTGGTCCACTTGACCCAAAGTGGCTTAAATGACCAAATTGAGTCAAACTTCAATCCAACCCAAATTGGATTGAATCAACCCATCCAATCTTCCTATGATGATTGTTGATCATCCTTGATTGTTCAATTGCAATCAATTGGGTCAAACCAAACAAATTTGTTCACTTGACCCAAGTTAACCCAAAATAACCCAAGCACCAAAATGAACCAAGCCTCATGCCAATCTCAATTGATTAAAACTAATGATTTCTATCAACCATAAATTGATAATTGAACATGACTCAACCACTAATTGAATCAAACCAAGACAACTTGAGCTCTTGACCTAAGTTAACCCAATTTGACATAAAGGGCCAAATTGGGCCAAATATTATTCTAAACCAATGTGATTGAAACCAATACCTCTAATTAATCACAAATTGATTATTGAACATAATCCAACATCTAATTGCATCCAATTTGGTCAAACCAACCCAATTGACTCATTTAGCCCAAATTGACCTAAAGGATTCAATTGAACCAAATCATTTCCAAATCCAAAGTGATTCAAACCAACACCTAAAATCATTCTTAAATGATCAATTGAACCTAAACCAACCCTCCACCCAGGCCAATTTGGTCAATTTGATCAAATTGGTCAACTTAGCCCATTTGATCCATATGAACCCATATGAGCCAAATCCAAATCCACTTCAAATCGAATCAAACAAATTGAACCAAAATTGTCCAAATGATCATTTGAACACATCTAAACCCTTAGTTTGAATCAATTTGACCAATTGGTCAAAATAACCCAATTGAATCCCATTTAACCCATATGGGTCAAATTTGGCCAATCTCATTCAAACCAAGTCCAAACCCAACCAAACTTGGCATGACTCATCCTTGGGTCACTATGGGTCAGTCAAGTGGCCCAACCCATGCAAATAAGATAAAATCCCTATTTAGATGGTCTTACCTACTCCCCAACCCATGGCAGTCACCTTTAGCTCATTTTGGACACTAGGACCACTGACCCAACATAACCCAAGGCTGTTGGGTTTATCCTTGGTCATGAGAGGTGATCTTACCCTTGCCACCATTGGTTAACTTGAGGGAGGAGGTACACATCATGCCAACCCTTGAGGCTCGCCTCTGTGACCCTCCACCTGAAATCCGCCATCTCCAACCACCTACCTCAGATGGACAACTGCCAAAGGCTGAGCCAATCTCAGCCCTCGGTTCACTTTGAAGGAGGGTATACTCTTCCCCATTTTTTAGACTTCATACAGAGCATCCCTAAGTAATTTTGAGCATTTCCAAAGCCTTCCTCGATCCCCTAGTGCACCCCATCGTCGGTGAGACCAAGCTTCACTCAAAGCGAGCATCCATCCAACCTCACCAAACTCCACCAAATTTCAATTAACTCATCCCACACCTTCTCTAAGCTCTGATGAGTTGAAACAAATCGATTCTTAATTGATTCGATCACCGAAAGGCACTCCAATACCAATTCTTGCAAGCTTAGCGATGACATTTGGTCCACAAAGCTATCGACTGTGAGGAAACTCAAAAGCTTCTCAATAGTGCTTCATCTCTTCATGATAAACCTACTTTAGTCGACAAATGGCAGGTCTAGAGCTTTGACGAGGTAAATTCTAGAAAAATCATAGAAAGCCCAATGGGTGTTGGTCTTTTATGAAAGATTTTGTGATTTCATGCGATTTCCATTGTAGAATCTCCTTAG
Source organism: Cymbidium sinense (assembly GCA_021442155.1). Classification (NCBI taxonomy): domain Eukaryota; kingdom Viridiplantae; phylum Streptophyta; class Magnoliopsida; order Asparagales; family Orchidaceae; genus Cymbidium; species Cymbidium sinense. The sequence goes on from CM038229.1 coordinate 31,361,971, forward strand.
ATTTTCTCTCCGCACATTCTGGAGTCAATTTTGATGTCCCACGAGCTCCAATGATTAGGTGAGGTTATATTTCATTTTTCCAAAAATATGTAGTTTTGGAATAGGATTAGGCTTAGTGCTATAGGGTTTAGGATGAGCAGTGGCTAGAAGGAAAAAATCTAGGGAGGCCTTATGAAGCTTTGGAGCAAAACTAAATCAAAAGAAGGAAAGAAAAGATGAAGAATGAAGACCCCCATAGCATTCATTCAATCATAATTGTAATATTCTTTTATAATCCGAGTTGTATAAGGGTAGAGCTCGGTTATCCAATTTCTCTCTTTTCTGGGGTGTACGGTGGTACCTAGTCGCACCAGCCTTTTATTATATTACAAAATCTATAAATGTATGGTTGTTGTGTTTATCTTGTGCAATAGAAATTACATATTATTCATAAGTTTCTTAAGTCTGATGTTTGAATGTGTGGTCTAGATGTAGTAGGCTCTTTATGGTAAAATTAATTTTTCTACCACCATCAATAACTCATAATAAAACTTTAAAATAACTCATAACCTCACTTTAAAGCTTAGGCTATAATCAAGATAATTAAAAGATTTAGAAACCCCTTAGTTGAATGCTCAATGTTCTAATATCATGCATGGCATCTTATTTCACTCTTGAATAAGGAGGGTCTACACTTTTACATGATAGGTGAATGCTTGACCTGTGAGGGCATCCATTATAGTGGAGAACACCTCCTCCCACTGATTTAGCCAACAATCTAATTTCATCATGCATTTAAGCATAATTATCCCAAACCTTTTCCCAAATGAATGTGTCAAAATGATATAAAAATATATAGAATTTTGTATTAGTCTAAGTCATTCCCTCATACTAGTCATGATCTAGTCTCTTAGGGACTGAGTTTATGACTCTAGTCTCCTTCCTAATTAAATAATAGCTTAACTATCTTATACTTACATAAGTCCATCTTACATGGTTTTGAAGCATAGGAGGTGTTAGCTGGCGGCCACTCCAGGCGATTGTAAGTCAAGGAGAGTCGGGATAGGTTTACTCTCTCTTATGGAGGTAAACCATTATATACCATTTTTTTATTAGATTTAGGTTATGATTTTATCTTGTACTAAAGCATCCTTGATTTTGGATCCGAGGTTGCTTATTTTCTTTGGGCTATGAGTATAAGTCCTCACATCTTAGGCATTTCCACAATCTTGTGTTGATGGATTATAATCCCTAGCATTCTAACAAAATTCCAATGCAAACTAAAATAAACTTCCTTCTTTGAACATATAAAGCCTCACCATAGGGTAGGCTAGAGTGCTCAGTAGGCTTCCTAGTATCATGAGTGCTCCCTTCTTATTTTCTCTTAGAATCCAAAATAAGTCTTCCAAATTAAATCTTCTCACTTAATTTCAAAAATATATAATTCTTTTATAGTCTAAATTTGATGTCTTTGGAGATATTTATTGACTACTTTAATCAAGAGTGTTCTTAAGAAATTCTCATTTCTTAGGATGTAATTAACTATGGAAGCTTTCTTTTATAAGGAACTAAAGAACCCAACATAAAATAAATCCTGCTTTACTTCTCCATGTAAAGTAGGGGAAGGATCTCTGGTATATACGAAGACCCATCTACCTTAGGAGTCCTTATTAGGTGATTGGGTCCATTATAGGATAATGCTTTCATCTTTTGAGATGGTATATCATATCTCAATGTCGTATCTGATCACTTCAATAAGTACCCCCTAAGATCGATGTCGTTTCCACAATGACTCCAAATTGAAACACCACACTTGCCCTTATAGGGAACTACGATCCGAGTATAAAATAAATCTTATTCCTCTTTGCTATGTAGTTTAAGGAAAAAATTTCTAAAATATTAATAAGACCCATCAGCCTTAGGAGTTTTTATATTAAGTGATTAAATCTATTATAGGATAACATGTTTATATTTCAAGATAATATGTTTACTCCTTAATGATGAATTTGATCATCCAAATAAGAAATTCTTAAAATTTTATGTGGTGTCATAAATTTCTCCCACAAGCCTTCTACTCGATTAATGAAAAAAGATGTCCCTTTTATAGTGGATGATGCTTATCAAAAAGCATTTGATAGCATAAAGTAATATTTATTGCATCCCCCAATCTTGGCAACCTTAATTATAGGAAAACCATTGATATTATATATGGTAGACCTAGAAGAATCAAAAGAGCTCTACTAGTACAAAATAATGAAGTAGAGAAAGAAAATGCCCAATATTATATAAGATGATGCCTAATAGAAGCTAAAATAACATATTCTCCTATTGAAAGGCAGTGTTTAGCATTAATATTTACTACTTAGAAACTACGCCACTATATGTTATCCCATAAGATAACATTAATATCTAAAGTCGACCCAATCAAATTTTTGATGATGATGCCTACCTTAACAAGTCACTTGGCTAAATGGACTGGCCTATTGTTGTAATTTGATATAACATATGTCCCTTAAAAGGCTATAAAAGGGCAAGCTTTGGATGATTTCCTAGTCATTCATCCCTTACCGACAAACTCTCCACTTAATGATGAGTTGCCTAATATATTGATTTTTGAAGTTAAAAAAACTTAGCAACAATTAGAATGGAAACTTTATTTTGATGGAGATTCATCCATAAAATTAGCTAAACTATTTAGCTAACCTACAATACAAGTCAGAATCGACCTGATATTCATAACACCGTAAGGGGGTATACTATGATATTCCAATAGTCTTATTGAATCTTAACTGTAGTGTCTCGGTGTCAAGATTACAATGTTACGATGCTATGCCATAGTTTTGACAGCTGACCCTGAGCAATTATACGTCTAGAAAGCTAGGGCAATGCCACGGTGCCATGAACACAGTGTTGGAGCACTATAGCTAGAAGAATAAAAATTATTATTATTATTTAGGTGAACAAAGTTGACCTCCAATGAATGTGTCACATCATTAAGACATGATGCATTCATTATCTTACTTATCCAGTAGTTGTAGCACACATATATAGATATAATTAAGAAAAAGAATTGAAGCTTCTAATGTATTACTCCAATAATTTTCATGTATTATGTAATAAGAGAGAGACATTTTACATGAGCAAAATTTAGCTACGATAGTTTGCATGGATTTATCTAATGCAAACAGAAGCTGTATGAGCAATCTTCTTCTATGGTTGTATGTCTTTCTCAAAATTTAGCTACCATAGTTGTATGTCTTTCTCATATCTCATGGACATGTTGAGGAGTAACTGCTTGAACACACTCCAATGAAGAAAGTGTTTTCTCAAGTTTAGACACCTAAGCATTTCCCTATGAGCAATCTTCTTCTATGGTTGTGACAGCATATCTGATCATAGATCTCTTTTCTAGCAAATATTATCTCTTTTGTTGTAGTTCTCTCAATTCAGCAACGATATTAAGGAGTTCCATTTGAGCTCTAAAAAGCCCCCTTTGGAATGATCTTAAGGCTCTGAGATTGTACTCTAGATCTTGCCAAATTAAGGAGACTTAATGCAAAATAGTATTATCTGATGTTTCTACAATAGTAAGTATATTTGACAAGACCTCCTCTTAGGTAGTGCACAAAGAGAATAGTCTGAATTGAACATCTCTGTAGAGAGGTTCCCTTAACTATAATTCTCCTACTTCGAGACCTAGAGTGGCAACGCAATCTAGCAAAGAATTTTATTTTATACAAAAGCTTGTGAGTTCAAGCAAGACTTCTACATCAACACCCATAAGCAATTGGTGTAATACTGCTACTATGCAATATAAGCTATTTGAAAAATTGTTATGTAGTGGAGATGAAGTCCTATGGTCTATTCTAGAGAAAAAACATGAAAATTTTCAACTAGATAACTGCCTCTGAACTATTTTTTTTGATCTAGAGATAGGGTGACTCTCAGCACAAAAATCAAAATTTATAGAGTCATCCTGAGTGGCACTCATAATCACCCAAGTTAAATCTGACAAAAATTGCTCATGGGTAATAGCCATTGTACTGGACTCCTCTACATATGTATCCTTTATAGTATGTGCATGATCGCTACTAGCAAATAGGGCAGTTGCTAGAGAAACTGCATTAGTATCTGTAGATACAACCCCTCTCCTCAAGTAGGTTTGGATGTAAGCTCAAAAGAAAAATTTTGGAATGAATTAGAGGGATTAATACAAAAGATACCTCTTGAAGAAAAACATATTTATTGGTGGAAATTTAAATGGACAAGTTGGTAGAGTGGTAAAAGATTTTAAAAGTATTCATGGTGGTCATAGATTTTGAGTGACTAATGAAGAAGGTAGGACTATATTAAATTTGGTCTTAGCTTATGATTTTGTAGTTGCTAATACTTTATTTAAGAAAAGAGATGAACATATTATTACTTATAAAAATAGATCTAGTAAAACACAGATTGATTATTTTCTGATAAGAAAAATAGATCATTCAGATTGTAAAGATTGTAAGGTCATTCTAAGTGAAAGTTTAAGTATCCAGCATCGATTGTTAGTTTTATATTTTAAGATGAAAGATTGTAAGTGAAAAAATAAATCAAATTATTGTCCTAGGATTAGATGGGGACACTTAAAGTACACAAATAAAAATATTTTTAACAGCAAGCTACAAGAGCTTAATATTTGGGATGTTCATAAAGAAGCTAATGTTATGTGGGAAAAAATAGCAAGCGAAATTAAGCAAATTGCTAATAATGTGCTTGGAGAATCAATAGAAAATGCTTATTTTAATAAAAATAGTTAGTGGTGGAGTCAAAGTGTGCAAGAAAAGATAAGAAATAAGAATCATTGTTATAAAACTTAGTTTAAATGTAAAAACTTGGAGAATTGGGAAAGATATAAAGTGGCCTGTAGAGATTCTATGAAAGCAATATATGATGCAAAAAAATTTAGCTTTTAGTGATTTATACAATAGATTATATACCAAAGAAGGTGAAAGATGTATGTATAAGTTAGCCAACCAAAGAGATAGGAGAAGTAAAGACTTAGTTCAAGTGAGGTGTATTAAGGATGAAAATAATAAAGTGTTTTTCTTAGAAAAGATATTGAAAATAGGTGGATGAGGTATTTTGATAAACTTTTCAATGAAGGATCTAAAAGTATAATTGATTTTAGCAACTTTAATACCTAAACAAAAAAATAGAGAATTTTATTTTAATCATCAGTATTAGTAAGTAAGTTAGAGAAGCTTTAAAGAAACTGAAATATGGAAAAGTAGTAGGACCTGATGATATTCCAATAGAAGTGTGGAAATGTTTAGGAGATCAAGGAATTTCTTGGCTTACAAATCTTTTTAATGTTATTTTAAAGACTAAAATGATGTCAGATGAGTAGAGAAAGATTTTGATGGTTCCTATATTTAAGAATAAAGGTGATGCACAAGAGTGTGCAAATTATAGAGGAATTAAGTTAATGTGTCATACATTAAAATTATGGGAGAGAGTAATTGAGCATAGGTTATGATGTGATACAAAAGTTTCTTACAAGTTTGGTTTCATGCCGTAGATCTACTATGGATGCTATACATTTGTTAAAAGGTTTGATGGAGAAGTATAGAGAAGTAAGGAGGATCTACATATGATATTTATTGATTTAGAGAAAGCTTATGATAAAGTTTCAACAGATGTTCTTTGGAGAGTTCTAGAAGAAAGGAGTTAATATTGGTTATATTCAAGTAATTAAGGATATGTATACTAGAGCTATTACTTGTGTCCAAACATAAGGAGGATTGACAAAATATTTTCCTATTTCAATTGGATTACATCAAGGATTAACTTTAAGATCTTATCTTTTTGCTTTAGTTATAGATGTTCTTACTAGGCATTTACAGGAAGATGTACTTTAGTGTATGCATTTTTTTATGACACTTCTTGTTGATAAGACTAGAGAAGGAGTCTAAGAGAAACTTGAATTATGGAGGTCAACATTAGAGTCTAAATGTTTTCATTTAAGTTGATCTAAAACTGAATATATGGAGTGTAATTTTAGTTGTAGAAGTTCTAATGGTAGTGTTGTGACATTAGGTGAACAAGTCATTAATAAGAGTGAGATTGAGATTTAGGTTCTATTGTTCAAAATGATGGTGAAATAGATGGAGATGTTATTAGTAGAATTCAAGTTGGATGGTTGAAGGAATGCATCCGTCGGTGATGAAAAAGTTCCACTTAAATGTAAGGGAAAATTTTATAAGATGGTGGTAAGACCTGCAATGACTTATAGTGCAAATAAAAGAAGCTAAGTTAAGTTGTTATAGAGATGAGGATGCTGTGGATGAGTGGCTTTACTCTTAGAGATAAAATGCTAAATGAGTATGTTGGAAAAGCGAGTAGCTAAAATAAGATTAGAGAGAGTCACCTTAGATGGTTTGGCCACATAAAGCGTCAGTCGATTGATGATCCCATTAGGAGAGTAGATGCATTAGATTTTCCTTATGTTAAGAAAGGTAGAGGTAGACCTAAAAAGACTTGGTTAAGATGTATTAAAAATGACCTATGTATACCTGAATCAAATGAGAATTTGACACATAATATGACACAATGGAGATGAAGGATTCATGTAGCCAACCCCACTTAGTGGGATAAAGTCTTGTTGTTGTTGTTGATGTGAAAGCTTACCTCTAAGAAGGAAGAGATGGTGTGGCGAATCTACATTAACCATAAATGAATGACTCCTTGTGGTGTTCTAATTTGGAGTCATGTGGACACCACACAGATCTTAGTAGGTACTTATTGAAGTGATCAGGTATGACATTAAGGTATGATGTACCATCTCGAAAGATGGAAGTATCACCCTACAATGGACCTAATCACCTAATAAGGGCTCTTAAGGCAGATGGATCTTCATATATACTAGAGATATTTCTCCTACTTTACATAGAAATGTAAAGTAGGGTTTATTTTATGTCAAATTCTTTAGTTACCCATGAAAGCAAGCTTCCATAATTAATTACATCCTAGAAAATAATAATTTCCTAAGAAAACTCTTGATTAAATTAGTCAATAAGTATCTTCAAAGATTTCAAGGTTAGATTATCAAAGGATTTAGTATTTTTAAAAATCAAGTGGAAGAGTTCAAGTGGAAAGACTTAATTATGGATTCCAAAAAAGGATGAGTAGAGAGACTCATGATTGTAAGATGCCTAGTAAGTACTCCAGTCTACCCTAGAGTGAGGCTTTATACATTTGAAAGACAGCTTATTTTTATTTGACTTGAAATTTTATTAGAATATTAGGGCTTATAATCCATCAACATAATATTATGAAAATACCTAAGAAGTGAGGACCTATACTCATAGCCCAAAGGAAATAAATAATCTCAAAACCTAAATCTAGGATGCTTTAGCACAATGCTAAAAGCATGACCTAAGTTTAATAAGAAAATGGGACACAGTGGTTTATCTCCATAAGAAAGAATAAACCAATCCTAACTCTTTTGGACTTACAACCACCTAGAGTGGCTACCAGATAACACCTTCTATGCTTCAAAACCATGTTGTTCTATCTTCTGTAAGTGCAAGATAGCTAAGCTGTTATTTAATTATGAAGAAAACTATAGCCCTAGGCTCACTCCCTAAGAAACTAGATCATGACTAGCATGAAGGCATGACTTAGACTAAATCTAAATTTTTATAATTTTTTTATATTATTTTGCCACATTCATTTGGAAAAAGGCTTAGTATAATTATGCCCATATGCATGATGAAATAAGGTCAAGGGCTAAATCAGTGGGAGGAGGTGTTCTCCACTACAAGGTAAGCCCTTAAAGGTTAAACATTCTTCTATCATGCAAGAATGGAGACCCTCCCTATTCAAGAGTGAAATAACATGATATGCATGATTGTTAGAACATACATCATTCAGCTAAGGGGTTTTTAAAGCTTTTAACTATATTGATTATAACCTTGTGAGTTATTTAACGTGGGTAGAAAAATTAATTTTATCCTAAAGAGCCTACCGCATCTAGGCCACACATTCAGTCATCAAGCTTTGAGAAATCTATAAAAAAAAATATGATATTTATATTACACAAGCTAAACATTACATTTAAAGGTACTATCAAACACCCCAGAAAAGAAAAGAAGTTTGGTAGCTGAGCTCTACCCTTATACAACCCAGATTACAAAAGAATATTACAATTATAATTAAATAGATGATATGGGGGTTTTTATTCTTTGTCTTTCTTTCTTATTTTTGATTTAGTTTCGCTTCAGGCTTCATAGGGCCTCCCAGGTCTTTATCTTCACTAAGCCTAATTTTTATTGCAAAATTATATATTTATAAACAGTAAAGTCTAGCTACACCAGCAAAATAGATGTTAGCTAAACAAATATCCACACCAAGTAGTTATATTCTACAAATTTTGGACTTAGCACCCTGCACATGGGTAACCAAGCTCACTTGTCCTAATGTGGATTATGCTTAAGGGCATAAGAAACTTACAAGTAAGAGCATTTATATTTATTATTATGGCGGTCCTCTTTAGCATAATCCCTTGTACAATACATTATTAGGCTAATAGCGGTCTAACATCTAGTCTACACATAAATAATCCTAACATTCAGTCTAAAACATATCACTAAACAAAACATACCATCACAACATACATCATCCTAACTTAGAGCTAGAAGTGGTGACTTAGTATTCTAATGTGTGTGCAAAGGTTTGGTGTGGTATGTCTTAGCTAGGCTTTAGATTTATGATTATCTAAGGGTTTTGGAATGTTCAAGTTACACATGAAGGGAGGTTTCACTTCAAGTTATTAAAAAGATTGGTGGATTTTCATTTATGTTTTCTTTTTTTCCACTTGATATTTACTTAGCATCTAATTGTTATAAAGAGAGGAAAGAGGTTCAATCCTCTTCATCCCTACCCTAAGTTATTTTTTAAAGGAATGTTGTTATGATTTTTGTTTTCTTTTGGTGAATGATTTATTAAACATTTTATTAATCCTATGTTTGGGTTATTCTTAAAGAATCTTATTCAAACATGAAAGGCACCTTAAGATTAATGAGATTGAATTACTATCACATGGATAATGTTACATCATTCCTTTTCATCATTAATATCATGCATATGATATTGAATTTAACATATCTACACATGCAATGTACATATATGTATTTTTGGCACACATGACTGATTGTTAATGCATGTATTTTTGGTAGAAAAGAGGGATTTCAATCCTTAAGCATACATATGTATGTACCGAAGATTAAGTAGATACGTGCCATTATTAAACCATGGAAGTTAGGTAATCTAAGACCTCCTTCGGGCTACTTAAAGCCTCATATTCTTGGGATGTCCATACTATATACTTGTTAACTTCAATACACATAAACATATATATAGGCATAAGAATGGAAATTATGCAAAAAATAGTATATTAGCAAATTATTTACTCATGCAAAGTAAAGCTCTATCCAAATTCTAGTACATGTACACATATGAATGAAATCAAGTAAGTACGTGCCATTATTAAACTATGGAAGTGAGGTAATCTAAGTCCTCCTTAAGGAAACTTAAAACTTCATATCTCTGGGATGTCTAGACTATATACTTGTTAACTTCAATACACATAAACATAAACATAAGGATAAGAATAAAAATCATGCGACAGATTGTATATTAGCAAATTATTTACTCATGTAAAGTAATGCTCTATCCAAATTCTAGCACATATACACATATGAATGAAACCAAGTAAGTATGTGCCATTGTTAAACCAAGGAAGTGAGGTAATCTAAGACCTCCTTGGGGCTACTTAAAGCTTCATATTCTCGGGATGTCCATACTATATACTTACAAACACTCAAACATGTAAATATATACATAAACTATGGGAATAGAGCAACACTTTAACATGCTTAAGCTATGAGTGAATGTAAAGTTCATTGAATATTCATAGCCAACATCAATTTAAAATTTCATCATTATTTTATAATTTTGAAAATAATTTGAGATTTATTAGTGATAATAGTCATGTCATATAATAGCATCAATTCAACACATGCAACTTATGCATATGTAACCATATTCATTTGATCCTTTTATTTGCAAACATGAATACATGATACAAATGACATACAAATTTATAATGATTGAAAAAGAATAATTAAACATTGCCACATAATACATTCAATCACATTAATTCCTAAAGACAATCAAGTCAAATAAATGTTCTTTAAAATTAACCAAAGTTATTATGAGTTTGATTTTGGTGTTTGATCTATTAAAACTTAAGAGAAGAAAGATATTTGATGTTTTTCCCCATCCCATGTTAGTGACTTATTATGTTTAAAGAAGAATAATTAAGTAAATTTTATAGATTGATTAAGTTCAAGTCATTAAGTAATCAATTTAATTACCCTTCCCTATGACTCTTCAACTTAATTAACTACTTAATCATGAGCCTCCAATAATATGGCAATGAGAAATTAAAATTTGCAATGCACATAAAAAGATCTAATGCAATTAGGCTCATCTTTAAGGGTTATTTAGACTTATGGTTTTCCCACACCAATGGGGTTAACCATAATTCCCTTAATGATCTTTATGTTATTAAACACATAAAGGGAAACCCATGAATTGAATGTAAATTATTTGAACTAATCATAATTTAAATTTAACTTACTTTATCTTTAATTGATTAATTAATCCATAATTAAGCCATGACTTAATTAACCCCCCAAAGAAAATATATTTAGGAAACTAACTAGGAAGGAGGCCCCAATTATTTTTCCTTATCATTCCCACTGTTAACAATGATCAATCATCATTATTTATTTTTATTTTACTGTTTAGCATTTTTAATAATTATTAAATTGATTAAGGAGGGTAATTATGATTGAAATTTCAATTTTTCCAAATTACATGACCAATAAATCTCAAGAAAATTATGAGAGGTAGAGGATATCCAATAGAATCAACCTATCCAATTTGAGATCAATTAGCTATGTAATTAAGCCTTAATTAGAATAATTGGCCTAAATTTGAGACCCTAATTAAGCACTATTCATTAATAAAATATTAAAGATTTTATTTTTATTAAATTCTCCTCTATTTACCCTTTCTGAAATGAGTTTATTGTTCTCTTTTTTTTTTGAATTTTTTCTTTAATTAGTTATGAGTTTTCAAAGTTTTGGCTATTTAATGATATTTTTAACACATAATTAACCTCCTAAAATATCAGCGCCATGCAAAAGCTGACGTGGCAGCACTTTTCATGTGGCGTAATGGGATAGATTATTTAAAATGTCCGACGCGACAGCTGACTCAACGACGGCTGGTACAATTTTATCCCCATTGTCTGATCTTGAATTAGATGGCAGAGATTAATCCAATGGTTTCTAATGGATTAAATCAAAATATCTAATGGATTAAATCATGGTCATCCATTATAATCACACGCAATGGACAGTCAATGATCCGTCATTAGCCGAGCATTAGAAGATGGACACCGTCTACCTTCTGTCGCTTAATCTGAGCTCACCAGAGCTCGTAAGATGATAGGATCAACTCCAGAATGTCTGGGGAGGACATCTAAGGAGATCCTACGATGGAAATCATGCAATTTACTTCAAAAAAGACCAACACCTAGGGGAAAATCTATGGTTTACTAAAGTTTTACCTCGCTAAAGCTATAGACCCACGGTCCATCTACTGAGGTAGTTTCATCTTCAAGAGATGAAGTCCTATTGAGAAGAACTTGAGCTGCCTCCCTGTCGATTGCTCTATGGATCAAGCGCCGCTGTAAAACTTACCAAAGTTGGTCTTGGAGTGCCTTCCGGTGATCAATTCGATTGGGGATCAAATCATTTTGACTCACCAGAGTGAGGGGAAGGTGTGTGAAGAGTTAATTTAAAATTGGTGGAGTTTTGGTGAGGTTGGATGAACAGGGGTCTCCGTTTCTAATGGTGGTTGGTCTCATCAATGATGGAGAGCAATAGGGATTTGAAAAAGGGTCTAGGACTGCTCGGAATACTTTATGGAAGCTCTCTTTGAAGTTTGAATTGATGGGAAAGAGTATACTCCTCTCCCCAAGTGAACCAAGGGCTAAGATTGACTCAGTCTTTGGTAGTTGTCCAGCCAGGGTAAGTGGCTAGAGGTGGTGGTGGATTGCTGAGGTGGAGGTGCTTGAGGGGCTAAGGTAGTGGCATGGGCTGGCATGGGGTGCACCTCCTCCTCCAAGTGATCCAATGGTATGTCATGGGTGAACTCACCCTCTCATGACTCAAGACTGAACCTAATAGCCTTGGGTCAGCTTGGTTCAGGGGTCCTAGTGTCCAAGAAGGTAGTTGCCATGACTTGGGGAGTGGGTTAACCCCTCCAAATGGGGATTTTGTCCCATTTGGGTGGGCTAGTTCAATGGTTTTGACCCAAACTGGGCTCACCATGGGTTGGGTCCACTTAGGATGGCCCATGATGACCCAAGGATGAGTCATGCCAAGTTTGTTGGTTTGATATAGTTTGGCTCAATTTGACCCATATGGGTCAAATTGGGTTCAATTGGGCTAGGTTGACCAATTAGTAAATTTGGGTCAAACCAAGAACTTGGATATGTTCAAATGATCATTTGGAATGTATTGGTGCAATTGGTTTAGTTTGGTTTGAAGTTGATTTAATTTTGGCTTATATGGGTTCATTTGGGCCAAATAGGTTAAGTTGACCAATTTGGTCAAATTGGCCAAATTGCTTAGGTGGAGGGTTGGTTTAGGTTCAATTGATCATTTATGAATGATTGTAGGTGTTGGTTTAAATCAATTTGGATTTCAAAAGGATTTAGTTCAATTGAACCCTTTAGGTAGGGGTCAATTGGATTAGTTTGGCCAAATTGGGTTCAATTGAAGGTTGGATCATGTTCAATAATCAATTTATGATTGATTAGAGGCATTGGTTTCAATCAATTGGATTTAGGAATTGATTTGACTCAATTTGGCCATTTAGGTCAAAGTAGGTCAACTTGGGTCAAGAGACTAAATTGGCTTGGTTAGGACCAATATATGGTTAAGTCATGCTCAATACTCAATTTATGATCGATAAGAGTCATTAAATTCAATTAATTGAGATTGGAATGAGATTTGGTTCATTTTGTTCCATATGGGTTAATTGGGTCAACTTGAATCAAGTGGTCAAATTAGCTTGGTTTGACCTAATTGATCGTAATTGGACTACCCAAGATGATCAACAATCATCATGGAAGGGATTGGATTGGTTGATTCAATCTAAATTGGGTTGGATTCAAGTATGAATCAACTTGGTCATTTAGGCCACTTTGGGTCAAGTGGACTAATTGGGTTGATTGAGTTAAATTGGTGGAACTGAGTGTCAAGAAGAGTTCAATGATGAATTTTAGGGTTGATTGATGGCTTTGATTTGATTTGGGTTGGATTGGATTTTGGCTCATTTGGACCTTTTGGGTCAAATGGGCTGACTTGGGTTGATTGGATTCATTTAGTTCAATTGATTTGATTGTAAGTATTGGAGGGGTTTGAAATGGTCTATTAAATTAGTTGGAGTGCTTTCATGAAAATCAATAGGATTTTGTTTACTTGAATTGGTTTTAGGTTAGATCCATAGGATCATGGTAGAATTAACTTAGGTTAGGGTTAAGCCAATTTGTCTTGGAGCGTGGATAGGAAACAAAATCCAATTGAGCTTGGTTGTGTGGGCTTCAGGTTGGTTTTAGATGAGTGGACAAGCATGGGTCTTGGTTTAGACCATATGATAGGTAGAACCTAATTACCCTAGGGTATAACCTAAGCTTAAGGTATGCCTTCTTAAGTCTCTAGGCATGGGTTTAGTGTTCCCTTAGTCACTAGAAGTGTCCTATGACTAGGGAAATCCAAGTGCCTAGAAGGTTCCTAAGTCCAAGACAGGAATGATGAGTCCTTACTCCAAAAATCTGCCTTCTATATGAGTCTCCTACGGAACAACATAGAAACTAGAACAGGTCCCCAAGCGAAGTGTGAAGGCTCATGTTGTAGATACTACTTCTAAATAGACTGCTAGTGGAAGTTTCCCTAAAGAATGGGTATCCATTATATCCAATATCAATGGTAGCCCGTATGTAGGTGTTGCCTGAGTAAATTTGAATTATCTAACCACTCTATTAAGGTTGTAACCATCCAGGATTATAAATTCATGGTGACGATAGCATGGCCAAGTGGGTCTGAGCCCAATAAGATATTCTACAATTTATTTATATCCAGGTTTTGATAATAGCAACACCCTCTATCAATGAGAGAATTTATAAATGTTTTCCCCATACTTTGAATAGATAGATTATAGAAGGGTGATCTATGGATGATCTGAAAAATGATCTATCATGTGATATTGATCGGGAAAAAGCCTTCTATTAGCTAAGGTATTTAAATTTATCCCCTTAAATAAATATCACCCCAGTTTTATAAGAATACCTTAAATGATGCAACCCATGGCTATTGATAAGGATTTTTCAGTCAAGGATAACTTTCTTAACTAAGTAGACCAAAGACAGTGATAAGCTAGGATGATGAAACCATAGAATCTTGATCGGGCAAGTCAACATCCCCCACCAATATATATTTTAAGTTAAAATAGAATGATAATTCTATCCTAATGGAATTCCAAAGGGATATAAGCATAATCTCTTTATTCGCTATGCGAATTCTATATGACAATCATATGAGAAAACTTTGTGACACCACATATAATTTAAGAATTTCTTATTTGGATGATCAAATGTGTCATCAAGGAGTAAACATATTATCTCAAGAGATAAACATGTTATCCTATAATGAATTTGATCACTCAGTAAAAGACACTTAAGGCTAATGGGTCTTTAATATACTAGAGAGTTTTCCCCTAAACTACATATGAATTAAAGTGGAGTTTATTTTGAGGCTGGGTTTCATAAGGGCAAGCCTTAGTTAATTAAATCTTCCTAGGAATATAAAAGAATAAGCTATTATTTCTATGGATTTCTTGGTTTGTTTTCCAAAGGAAATGATAATTTGGAATTTCAATTGGGAATATATACTTATTTTTGGAAGCCAATCGATGAAGTAAAATTGATATTGGGATGCTTAGTTGGCATTTCCTATCATTACATTAAATTTTGAAATTTAAATAGAATTTAAATATTTATCTTTTTTATTCTAGGGACTTATGTTCTAATGGGATGCCTTGGATCCCAATCTATAAGTGCTTCTGACACAAGTCAAATGCTCGACCAAGTTCCACTTTTGGGAATTATTGGCCCTTTCTCTTACTTGTGAAAGGAAGCCTATCCCTAACTCTTCTAGACTTACAACCTATCTCAAAGAGCTATCAACTAACACCATCTAAGTGAATTTTAAATCCATGATGCCAAGTCTCATATATGTAAGATGGTTGGGTCATTGCATTTCAAGAAATAATCTAAGAACCTAAACTAACTCCCTAATCCCTATGATCATATAGAGTATGATATGCACTTAATTGATGGACATTTTTCAGCTTTTAGATGTTTTGACTAATGATTCATTTAAAGTATTAGAGTATGGATTTTATGCCTAAATGACATGCAATTAGAAGTGGTCATAAGCCAAATAAAGATGGGAAGGCAGACTTTCCCAAGAAGGTGGTCATCCTCAAAGGTCAAATGCCCCTTATGTGTAATGGATGAAGTGCCTAATTAACAGAGTTAGAATAATATGTTAGCATGGTTTCCAAAAGTTAGTTGTTTCTATTTGATTTTAAGTTATTCCTAGGGCTTTACTTGATGTGAAGTTTTGAGTTTCTTTATTTTTATTTAAGTTGTTTAAGTTTAAGTTGGGTAGAAAATTTATTTTTCCTAAGAGCCTAACATCCAGGCAATAATCACAAAAAGCACAACACAAAAAGAAACCTAGAAAATCAGGTTGATTCTATTATGCACCCAAAATAAATCAAGCCAATTTAAATTAAAGAGCTGGCTGATGTGGCCAGGTACCATTGTACATGTTGAAAGAAAGAGAAAATGGGTAACCGAGCTATGCCCTTATACAACCAGGCCTATAACTACAAGTTTAGATTTATGATGGTCTTCTTCTCAAGATCGTCTTCTTCTTCAAGGACCTCCATTGGGCTTCACAAGGGACCTCTGCACATATCTGCTAGTAGGATCAGCTCCAGATCTTCCTAGATCCTATAGATCTTAACATAATTCTAAGCATCAAATTACATTTTCAATTCAAAATTAAATCCTAAACTATAGAACAAACATCAAAAAAATGTAAATAGCACACTAGCAATTATATTTGGAAACATATGAGCTTTGCATTAGTTGCTTGCTAAGCCCACCTATCCTATTGGGATATGCTTAGGGACTTAAGCATACCTACAAGAAAATAGCATTTATATATTTATTTATGACGGTGGTCTCTTTTAGCACAACTCCCTATAGAAGATAGCATTAGTTCTATAAAGAAGGTCCTATCATCCAGTCTAATGCACAAACAATCCTAGTCATTTAGTCTAAAATAGTACACCACAAAATAAGAAAAACATCACATCACATCACATCACATCACATCATTAAATATCATGGAATATCACAGAATGACCTAACCTAAGTCTAGGGTCCATGACATAGTAATATAGTATGTGAAGGAAATATGATTGTGTGGCAAGACTTTGTTAGGCCTTTTTAGATTCAAGTTTTAATTCAAGATTTGAGATTTGTTTGATTTACCTTCGGAAAGTTTTAATTCAAATGTTTTAATAATATTTTATTTTTGTTTTCATTTTTAAATTCATTTTTATGTTAAAATTAATTCTTAAGTTTTCAAGAATGAAGAGTATAATAGATTTTGCTTTGTATGGAACCCATTCTATTCAACATACTAAATTTCAATAGAATAAAGCCTTCACCCTAAGATGAAGACTCATTCTAAAGATCTAACTAAGATCTTAAGAATACTAATTAAACTCTTTGGATTCATTTAAATGATTTAGGTTTGAGTTTAATTTAGGTCAATATCTTAATTTTGATTTGGAAATTAATTCTTCATTTCTTTTTTTATTTGATTACAAGTTTTTGAGTTTGGATTATTTTTAATTTGATTTGACTTATCTGATTTGAATTGATCTTAATGTTTATGCTTATTTCATTTGTATTCATTTGGTTTGAATTATGTTAACCTAACATATTTAGGTTAACATTTTAATCCAATATTGATTTAAATTAATTATGTGATAAGATTCCATTAATTGATTTAGCATGAACTTAATGAATTATTAACTTTATGGTTTAATTAAATTTTGCATTTTTAATGGTTTCCATTATTCCATAAATTTGTAATTAATCAAATTCTTTGACTAAGAGTGTTGGAAAATTGTCTTTAGGTTTTCTGATGTTGATGAAGATTTTCAAATTAATTTATGATTTTTTATAATTTGTTGCAATTTTGTGATTTATTGTTTCATGTAAATCAACCTAGAGATTGGAAATTCAATAACTTTCAATCTAGAGGTTAATTAGCCTTGAACTTTTTATGGAAAATGACGTTCCTTGCTAATTTAATTTTCCTAAAGTTTCATTTTAATCAGATGCATGATTAGGGTTTAATTAAGGTTTTAATTATTTTATTAAAATTTAAATTAAACTTAATTTAGAAGAAATTGCATAAGGGTTTTATTTTTCATAGATTCCTCTTTAAAAGATGCATCCATAGAGGGTCCAGTTTGACTTTTTTAAAAATTTTGTTGATTTATTATGATTTTCCTAAGTTCAAGTTGATTAATTGGATTAATTAGTTTAATTAAATGCTAAATTAGGTTAGCTTATTATTTATTGAGTTTCAGTAAGTTTTAAAGGTGTGCTTAAGTTCATTAGGGTTTGTTACTAAGGTTTAAGGTGATTTCATATTTTTCCATTATTTTCTTAATTAAATATTAATTTATTTCATTAAAATTACGGTTTTAGTTTGGAAATTCAATATCTTTTTATTTACTTTGTAATAAATCATGAAAATTTACTTATGAGGTGTATTTTAACCATAATTTCAGTTCCCCAAAGTTTCACATTGATTGGATTAATGGTTTGTGATTAATTTGTGTTTGATTATTTTCATTTATAGTCAAATTAATCCAAAATTACCAAAACTTAATTGGGGATTTTGAGTTTAATGGATTCTACTGACTAAGATGAATCTATAGAGCTCTCATTTACATTTTTTTATTTGTATATATATATATATATATATATATATTTATTTATTTATTTATTTATTTATTTATTTATTTATTTATTTATTTTTAAGCATTTTTTAATAATTTTTAATTCAAAAATAGAAATTTCTTATTTTAATGGGTGGCACCTATGTGGCACCAACATGGCACCATTACCTAATGGTGTGGTGCCATTAGGCCACATAGATTCTATGTCAAAAGCAGCAGGGACCGCGGAACAATCTACGATTGTCCGATGAAAGATCAGACAGTCATGATTTCGCCCACATTTCCTATAAGAGATTAAATGAGATCATCCAGCTAGATCTCGGCCGTCCATTCCTATAGAAGTAATGACGAGAGATTATTCCTTGTTCTTCGGCGAAATGGATGCATATGAAATGATTTATCTAAGGGAATTTTAGCACCATTTTGATTACAAAATGATCAAGGATCAATTTACAATTGATCCATATGGTTTGATCTCCTTAGAGATCAAACTCTCTTCACAAAGAACCAAAAAAAATTACTATAGGGATTGGTTTAGGTCCATACCTCGTTGGTGGCAACCCCCATCAGTCACCATGCTCTGAGCACCTTGACCTCAATGGGTCGAAGCTATGGTGAAGATTTCTTGGCTTTCTTCCCCGCCAAACGCCATGGAGACCAACACTTGGCAATTTTCCAGAGGCAAAGGGATTAGGGGAAGGTTCATATGAGGTAGCCTCCACCTCTAAAATGTGTAGGGAAGGCCAATTTTGGGGGAGAAGTATTTCTTCCTTGATTCTATGCTTGGTTGAAAGCTTAGCGGCTAGTTTTAGCCAAATTTCAGCTTGTCGATAGTGAAAGGTCCTGGGAACACTTCATTTCTCCTTCTCTTCGCCCGTTGAATGTGTTGGGATAAAAATATTGAGAAGAAAGAGCTTCTTTCCCCTCTTTCTCTATATGGCAGAGAGCCATGTATGCAAACCTTTAGGTGGTCAAAATCTGGTCACCGGCACCGAGAGGCTTGGCCAAAGGGCTGGATTGGTCCCTCTTGACCTTGTAAGTGCACTTGGATGATCATCTTGAGGGGAGGAAGACCTTTCCTCCTTTTCTCACCTTGGTCGTGAGCCATCCCCATGGAATTCATGGAGGAAGCCTCTCTCTCCTGCTTTCCATGGTGATAGCTACCTTATCACTTTTATCCTCATTGGGAGGTCATCAACTACTTGGAAAAAAAAACACACTTAGTTGAGGTGAAGAGGTGGAAAGATGAGGTATGGAGGAGGGGAAATAGAATTTGAATTCTATGCATAAGTTTGATTCTTTCTCCCTTCACATAGTTTCCATATCATCCTTTATGATTCCCCTTCACATAGTTTTCTTCAAATAGTTAATTTCCTACCCAAGTAAAGTCATCTAAAGTGGACCAAGCATAGAGTTAATCATTTAGATTAGATTTTATTTTAAGTGTTTGATTTCATGACATTTTTGCTTTACTTTGATCAAATTGATTTGAATTAATTTATTTATTGGATTGCATTTAGGTTTGGGATTAAATCATCATTGATTATCCATTGGATAATTGAGAATTCAATTAGCCTATGTCCCATGAGAGTTTAATTGGATTTTAAGTCAACTTGACCCATTTTGATTTAAATGGGTTATGTGTGAACTCCAATCATGTTTAATAATGTATGTGAGATGATTTGGAGTGATTAATTTCATTTGATTTCAAGTTTATTTCAATTTTGACCCATTTGACTCAAATTAGGCTTAATGGGTTAAGTTTGGGTTCATTTGGATCAAATGACCAAATTGGTCAAATTAGACCAAATGATGGACTGAATTATGTTTGATTACCATTTCCAAGTGATATTGGGCAATCAAATTGAGTTGGCTTTGGATTGATTTGAGTTTGAACACAATAAGGCTCATTTAGGCCCATTTAGATCAAATGATCTAATTAGCCTAAATACTGCCTAAATAAATTTAAAGTTTTTTTAGATTCATGTTTATACATATTTATACTTTCCTTTAGACCATTTGGAATGATTTCATTTGGTCAAATTTTGGTGGGTTGACCTTTGACTTGGTCGGACCCATATAAGTCAAACCTATTTCAAAAGGGTTGACTAGTTTGACTTTGATTTAAATTTGTATTTTCTTTGATTTAAATTGATTTATATTTATTTCTATTTAAATTGATTTATATTTATTTTTTTAATTTGATTTAGATTCATTTTTATTTATTTTAAATTTCTTGGGTTTATGTGATTTTTAGCTTAAATAAGATAAGAAGATTTAATTCCCTAAATTAAACCTTAATTTAAGCCTAATTAAATTTAGATTTAATTGGTGTATGCTTTAATTTAATTTATGTTTGGGTTTTGGGTTGAGTCTACCTAAGCCCATTCGGTTAGATCAAACCCAAGGAGGATGCACTAGGTCACTAGGTGTAGTGTTCTAAGTTCTTAAGTAAGAGGCTCCTAATCTAAGATTAGGTGTCCTAATTACTAATTTCAAAAATGATGTTAACCTCTTTCAAAAATGATTTCAATAAGTCATCTATGTTGCACATACCTCTATGACACTGATGCGTATCAGATAGATATGTAGGTTACTAACCTTAATCGAGAGTGCTCTCCTGCTGCGGTAAGAGGGGTAATTAACTATGAAGCCTTACATCCATAAGAAGTAGAACATAGATCTAGAATCAACCTTAATGTGATGTTAAGAGAAATCTAGTTGAATATATATCAATCTACCTCATGAAAAAATATACTCCTGCCCATCTCATCCAAAGATGACGGAGTGCATCCTCAAAGGTATTTTTTTAGCGATCATATTTATGGCGACTCCACTAAGGATTGCTTCTCTCTCCATCTTTCGTTAAAAAATTAAAAATAAATGGTATTCTAGGAATATCTCCAGTTGAATTCCTTATATTCCTTGGTTCTAGTAAAATTTGACTTTAGATTTACACTCATATTTGAAATCGTTCATGGCGAGCTTAACAAACATGATGAGAATCAAATTTGGAGAGGGATCCACTATCAGATTTTCCTAAGACTTGTTTTGTTAGAGCCACTATCCCGTTCAGAATAATCTCTGAGGATAATCAGTTTCAACCAACTAGACCCATAAATAAATTTATACCTAAGGTATCTAGCAAAGGAAATAAGCCAAACCTAATCACCCCGAATGAGCCCAAGCCTGGCACAAACTCAAAGATAATATCTATCTTAGATAGGTTATCAAAGAAAGCCCTGATAATGTATGCTAAGGATAAAATGACTGTCAAACCTAAATTGAAATCTATTATCATCAACCCACTTAGTAGTGAGTCTGAGGAATAGAGCCTAGCACAAAATACTATCCTAGCTCCGAGTCGCAAAAAATGACCATGAAGCATCTTCTTCATGCAAGAACATGTCCAGAAGAGCTCAAAGGAAATGCAATGCCTCTTCTAAAGCTATTAGACTACCTATTCATACTGAGCAATAATCTGACCTACAGGTAGAGGCCAATATACCTACTGGTAACAACTTTGGCCTGTAGAGATGGGTCAAAAGAAATAACTTTGAATGAGTTGTAAAGAAATCTTTCTAGGACAAACCTACAAGTCCCATGTCATAGAATCAGTCACGGTAAAGAAAATTTATTTCTTCCTGAATTTATAAGGTCTTAAAGACTGTCAAGAATAGAGGATTTCAAAGAAGGATTAAGAAATTGGTGAACCAGGTCACCAAACCAATAGATTTCTACTTTAAGAGAAGTAGGAATATGACAAAGTATCATCTTACCTATCTTGAACAAAAATCAACACCAAAAAATTTGATGTTCGGTGAACACTGATAACAAGCCATCCAATCCAAAATAAGTAAATGGCCAGTTATTGGAAGGTACTGATAATAATATAAATGAAAGCCATATTAATCAGGTCATTCCAACCTAGTCGGTGAGTGCCAGGGTGTGACATCTGGGACTCATTCTCAAAGATCCATCACTAAGAGATCTCGACTAATATGTAGGGCCAAAGGCTCAAAAATTATCAAAGGTGAGAGAGTTCAGTATGAATCAGCTCACCCAGATAATAAAGAAACTGACTCTCTTATCATCAGCTGGAAGCATCGGTATGAAAAGAACTAGCCAATGGATGATGACATGGATGATCAACTTTTTTGGGAAGAAGAAGATCTCCCAAGCAATGAAGAACTCTAAAATTCAAACCTCCAAAATAATGAGATACTAATCACATAGAGGTCAAGATCATTCGTATGGTTGACACTTGCCTACGAAACAAAGTATAGCATCTGAACAACAAAGCAAGGAGGATCAATAGGGAAACCTAAGTCACTGAGAGCCAAGAGGTGAGGCTCAAATAGAAGTAGAAGTGACTAAATAACTCATGGATATTGTAGCAAGGCTACAACAATATATGGGTTCCCAACTCTAAAAGAGGGATGAATAAATAAGTCAGCTCAACAACCGCCTTAATGAAATGAGCGGGCTGCTGAAGCAATTTTTTAGTCAGCTTAACCTCATAGCAACAACAACACTTCCAATACCTCTAAGGAATATATGAGTGATAAATAATCTAACAGTGGAGAATGAAGGTGTACAAATGCTCCACCTAATTTACCATTAGTTGTGGCATAGAGATAAGAACTTCCAGGGGAAGCCATATAAAACCTCATCAGGAAGCTAATGTTATCACTAAATCCCAAGTGGAAGACCTAATTAGCCAAAAGGTCAAAGCAGTGATAGGCTTAGAAAGCAGCTAATAGGAAAAGGATGATCATATCCAGCCAAGTATGATCAAATACGGTACCCTAAAAGATACATCGTGCCGAAGTTCAATACTTCTCAGTTGTAGAAAATTTGTGACAACACTTAGCTCAATTTAAAGCATCATGTGAAAATACTGGCATAAATGACACTTTATTGCTACACCAATTCATCAGCAGTCTCACCCATGCGACCTTCAAATGGTATGTTGAGTTACCTAACAACTTAGTAAAAATATTTGTTGAGCTAGAGGCACTCTTCATTAAGAGATCTATAAGTGTAATAAAGAAAGTAATAATTGCAAATCTTATCTTGAAGAAAAAGAGAAAGGAAGAGAATGTCACTAAATATATCATCAGATGGATGAATCTAAGCATGAGATGTGATCAGCAGCTCACAAAAAAGCATGCAGTGGAACTCCTCATAGGAAATATTGTTGATCAAATGGCCCCATATCTTGTCATGGCTATAATTAATACATTCCAAGAGTTATTTGATCATGTAGCCAAGTTTGAAAGGTTCCCCAAACAAAAAGGGCTTAATTCAAGCTATAATAATAACTTCGCGGAAGAGGAAAGCAGCCCAAGCTGCAAGAGTCCAAAAAGAATGATGTGAATACAACATTCACTTTCATAGTGAACAAAAATGGAAACAGAGGAGTATCAACTTTGCCACCAATCACAAAGCCTTAATAAAATGAACGGGCTAATGAAGGAATTATTTAGTCAGCTTAACCTCATAGTAATGGAAACACTTCGGATACCTCCAAGAAATCTTCCAGAGATAAATAATCCAGTAGTGGAGAATGAGGGTGTACAAATGCTCCACCTAATT
Source organism: Cymbidium sinense (assembly GCA_021442155.1). Classification (NCBI taxonomy): domain Eukaryota; kingdom Viridiplantae; phylum Streptophyta; class Magnoliopsida; order Asparagales; family Orchidaceae; genus Cymbidium; species Cymbidium sinense. The sequence goes on from CM038229.1 coordinate 31,385,776, forward strand.
TACCAGCAACTGTGGCATAGAGACAAGAACTTCCAAGGGAAGCCATACAAAACCCTCATCAGAAAGCTGATGTTATTACTATATCCTAATTTGAAGACCTAATTAGCCAAAAAGTCAAAGCGGTGATAGGCTTAGAAACTGTTAAGTAACTAATAGCAAAAGGATGATCATATCTAGCCAAGTATGATCAAATACATTACCCTAAAACATACATCGTGCCAAAGTTCAATACATTCTCAATCACAGAAAATTTATGGCAACACTTAGCTCAATTTAAAGGGTCATGTGAAAATACTAGCAAATGATTCCTTATTGCTATGCCAATTCATCAGCAGCCTCACCCATACGACCTTCAAATGGTATGTTGAGTTACCAAACAACTTAGTAAAAATATTCATTGAGCTAGCGACACTCTTCATTAAGAGATCTACAAGTGCAATAAAGAAAGTAATAATTGTTGATCTTTTCTTGGAAAAAAGCATAAAGGAAGAGAGTGCCACTAAATATATCATCAGATGGAGGAATCTAAGCATGAGATGTGATCAGCAGCTCACATAAAAGCATGCAGTGGAACTCCGCATAGGAAATAGTGATGATCAAATGGTCCCATACCTTGCCATGGCTATAATCAAAACATTCTAAGAATTACTAGACCGTGTAGCCAAGTTTGAAAGGTTCCCCAAACAAAAATGGCTTAATTCCGGATATAATAATAACTTCGTAGAAGAGGAAAGCAGCCCAAGCTGCAAGAGTCCAAAAAGAATGATCTAAATATAAAATTCACTTTCATAATGAACAAGAAGGGAAACGGAGGAGTATCAACTTTGTGACCGATCATTGAGCCGATAAAGAAAAAGAAAAGAGTGCCAACCCTCTAGGATAAGATGGCTAAGCAGTACTCATTTAAGAGAGAATGTACTATTAAGATTTTTAAACATGCCCTAAAGTTAGAATTATAGCTGCTAGAGCTGCACTGACTAGATCAAGTAGACAAGGTCAATGATCCAAACTATTGTCCCTTCCATAGGCTTATAAGTGACCTAATTGAAGATTATTCTATTTTTAAAGATTGAGTTGAGAAGAGCTATCACAATGGAGAACTTACCTTGTCAAACGGTGTCTTACTAAATCCTAAAAAAGAAAAAGGCAAGTGTTATTACAACACAGCCAAATCCTAAAGCACAAAATGAGAAGGTCGAGTCAAAAAAAGACTCAAGATACAAATAAGAGTAAAAAAAACTCAAGAAGTACAAGTAGAACAAAAAGATGGATGGGAAACCTTCATCTCACTAAAGAATAAAATAATGATCTACCTATAGAAGGCGTTCAATGGAGAAATGCCCTAGAACCTTAATTCAATCCAAAGATACATCCCCTAAATAGGGGCAATTTTTATACAAAATGAAGAAACATATGAAAAATGATAAGCCTTCTATGCCAAAGCCTCATAAGCCAAGAAAAAAATAAGTAACCTAAGAAATAAAAATCTGAGACATAAAAAATACTGTATTCTCAAGAGGAGTATGAACAACCTCCTTGATGACCGATTAGGCTGGAGGGATATATGCACCATTTATAGCTCGACATAGAAGAGCCTGAAAAAGAAGTTGTAAAAGATACATGTTGAATTATAAATGTGCAACTTCAACTGATTCTGAAGAAGAGCTATGCTTTTCCAAAGAAAATCCTATCAAATGGAAAAATAAGCCATGCTCCAAGAAACCATGCCCTGAATCAAACCGTAGTTCTAAGAGTCATGAAAACTCTAGAAACTCCAAAGAGTTACAGAGTTCAAAAACTTCTTCTGATAAGGAAAGCCAAGCAAAAGAAGCAATACAGGTATAATTAAGGAGTGGAAAAAAGATTCCCTCACCTTGATAATAGAAAGGCAATGAAAAAGGTGAAGAAATTTAAATTAATGAGGATGCCTTACCTCCACCACCGGCTTAACCACAAATGTTTACCGAAATAAGGGTAGACTATAACATTCTAGCACACTTATGCAAGATTCGTGCTCTATTAAGTATATATGATGCTCTCATGCTATCCCAGGATATACAAGAGACCTTAATAAAAGCCTTGCAATGCCCAAAATAATATGAAGAATTTTTCATTAAAAAGACGATGAAAGAAGATCTTGCCTTTCAAAATCTAGCAACTATCACCTTCATTAATAAAGACTTACTACTCAAAATAACTAAACACAATCAACCTCTCTATGTTATGGCTAAAATTAATTCTACACATGTAAAGAGGGTGTTGATTGACCCAGGTGCTTTAGTTAATCTCCTTACAGCCAAGACACTTAAGGTAGTAAATTTGGATGCTCGATACCTAGACAAGAGCACTGTATTTTTACAAGGTATCAATGAACAAAGGCAGTAAACCTTAGGGTCCATTCTCTTGACCATACAGTTTGGAGAATTTTATACAGAGTCTAAATTTCATGTAATTGAGCCCAAAGTTAAGGCCCTTGGAAGGACATTGATTCATGAGTTTGGTATAGTACCCTCGACTCTTCATCAATGCATGATATATATCCAAAATGGTGAATGGTACCAAATTGATGGGGTCATGAATCTATTTTTGATACATAAAATCAAAATCTAAGATGACGCCAAATACTTTATCTCTAAGAAGGTAGAAGAGATTAATTCCCAACAGAATGAAGTTCCACCTATCAAATTAATGTTACAGAGTGGTGATTCAAAAGGTAAAATTACTAATGAATCAAAATAACTCAAGGTAATTCCCCACCATGGTAGTGATGCCGAAAAGAAGGAAGAAGAACTAGTACTTAGGAAGGCCTCAACTAGTCAAAAGAAAGAAGAGACGAGTACTAGTAATGTGACCAAACAACTAGAAAAAACATTCATTTCTCTAATAAGAACATCTAAACTTAGGTCTCTAACAAGGCTACAAAAATAATGCTAATACTAAAACCACATATAAAAGCCTTATCAACTCCAAGGAAAGAAGAAATAGAACAATTAAAAATGTTCTATGTCCCTCCAAGATAGGGTTACAAGGATCATGGAATCCTCTTCTACAAAGTTGAAAAATGAACCATAAATTCCATGAGAGAATTATTTAAAGAATGTTATTTTGAGAAAGAATACATTTCAATAATTATTCATCTATACTTCTCATCAGCTCTAAAGAGGCTAGTCAAAAATAATGTCTAGCTCTTACAATCGAATGCACAAGCTTGATTGTACAAAAGGCTCTAGTGAGGGGATAATGTTCAAAGTTCCATAAGATATGAAAAATTCACTACATGGGGATTAGAATATATTTCTTCAACGAATTCCTCAACAAGCTCGTGTTATACCATATCCGATAAAGAAGCAATCCCTTTCAAAACCACAAATCTACAAAAGGGTACCTTACAGGAGAATGAAAATAGGCTTGAAGATGAATTAATAATCATCCTCAAAGATGCCTCGAAAGAATTTGAAGCATGTAATGAAGTCTCAATCAATGAACTTCATAAAAATAACCTAGGTACTGAAGAAGAGCTTAGGCCAACTTTTATTAGTGCTAACCTCACAACAGAAAGATTGGAATAATTAAAAGCACCACTCTATGAATATAAAGACTACTTTTCATGGAATTATAGTGAAATGTTGAGTTTATCGCCAAATGTAGTTGTACATAAATTGGCTATTAAATCTAATGTACAACTAGTAAAGCAAGCATCAAGGTGAATGCAAGTAGAAATTGAAGAATAAGTAATCGCTAAAACCAAAAATATCATCAAAGTAGGGTTCATCCTAAAAGAAAAATATGTTGACTGGATCACTAATATTGCCTCAATAAAAAAGAAAAATGGGCAAATCCAAGTCTGCATTGATTTTTGAGACTTAAATAAAGCATGCCCAAAAGATGATTTTCCATTACCCAGCATAGAATTCATGATGGATAATACATCCAACTATGATATGTTCTCCTTCATGGATGGATTATTGGGCTATAATCGAATTAAAATGGCTCTTGAAGATGAGAAGCATACATCCTTTTACATGCCAATTGGCATATATTTCTATTCAGTAATGTCATTTGGCATGGAAAATGCAGGTGCCACTTACTAGAGGGTGATGACCTGTATCTTTGATGATCTCATATAAAAGTATGTAGAATGTTATGTTGATGATTTGTTCATTAAAAGAAAAACATAAAGCGAGCATATAAGCTATCTAAGGATTATATTTTCTAGGATTTTGAGTTTCAATCTAGAAACAAATCCTCTAAAGTGCGCTTTTGGTGTGACCTCTGGAAAATTTCTAGGCTTTATTACACACCACAGAGGGATTCAAATCGATCCCTCTTAAACAAAAGCAATAATGAAAATGTCATCACTTAAGACTTTGAAACAATTGTACTCCCTACAAGGCCGACTGCCTTATTTAGAAGATTTATTTCTAATCTTTTGGGAAAATGCCATCTTTTTGCTCGATTAATGAAAAAAGATGTGCATTTTACATTGGATGATGCTTATCAAGAAGAATTTGATAGCATAAAGCAATATTTATTGAATCCCCCAACCTTGGTAGCACCAATTATAAGAAAATCATCGATATTTTATATGGTAACCCTAGAAGAATCACTAGGAGCTCTGCTAGCACATAATAATGGAGAGGAGAAAGAAAATGTCCTATATTATATTAGTCGATGTCTAATAGCAGTTGAAATAAAGTATTCTCCTATTAAAAAGTAATGTTTAGTGTTAATATTTACTACTCAGAAACTACACCACTGTATGTTATCCTATAAGATAGCATTAATATTCAAAGTCAACCCAGTCAAATTTCTGATGATGAGGCCTACCATAACAGTTCACTTGGCTAAATGGACTGTCATATTGCTACAATTTAATATAACATATGTCCCACAAAAAGCTATAAAAGGGCAAGCCTTGGCTGATTTTCTAGCTGCTCATCCTTATCGAGATCGCCAATTAAGGATGATGAGTGATGAACAAATTGAAGTTGAAAGCTGAACCATCGTGGTGGGATATTTATTTTGATGGAGCTTCATCCATAAAATTAACTAAATTGACTAGCTTACTTATAGTACAAGTCAAAATTGGCCTAATATTCATAACACCGTAAGGGGTTTACTTTGATATTTCTATTATCTTATTGAGCCTTGAACTAATAATGAGGCTAAATATGAAGCATTATTTGTAGGCTTAGAGCTAGCAATTAATATAAAAATTAAGATGCTTCATATTTATGGAGATTTCCAACTTATAATTCAAAAAATAATCAAAACTTTTAAGATAAATAAGCTAGAATTATTGGTTTACCATAAACAGGCCTTGGAGCTTTTAAAATAAATCCTTGAAGTAACCATTACAAGGGTGTCACATTGAAATAATGTCAAAGCTGATGCATTAGTTCAATTAAGCTAAAGAAATGATAAACCCTCATGGAAATCCAACTATAATAATAATCCAAAATAGGCCAGCACTAGCACCAACCCTCTTGCAAGCCTTTAAAGCTAAAGAAAGTCAAGAAGTCATGAGCATAATAAAAGAAGATGACTGGAGAGAACCATTCATCAGCTATCTCAAAGGTGGTGGCCTACCAAAAGATAATTCAAAGGCTCATCAAATTTTACAAAGAGCATTATGATACACCCTTATAAATGACACATTATATTGGTGCACGTTTGACTAAATGTGGCTATGATGCCTAGAACTAGACGAAACCAAGATAGTAATGGTTGAAGTTCATGAAGAATTGTGTGGAGCACACTCTAGCCCTAAAATAAAAATTAAAACGAATGGGATATTACTGCCTAGTAAGGTTCAAGACTGCATCAAATATGCTAAAAGATGTCATCAATGTCAAATACATGCAAACACATTACATCGACCACCTAATACCCTACACTAAATAATAGTGTCATGGCCATTTGAAAGCTTGGGAACTTATATAATAGGTCTAATCGATCCTCCATCATCTAGAGGACATCACTTTAATCTAGCTACTACCAATTATTTCTCAAAATGGGCAAAAGCAATCCCTATAAAAAAAGTTAAGGCAAACGATGTAGTAAAGTTCTTCTAGGGTCATATTGCCTATAAATTTGGAGTACCTTAAAAGATAATATCTAATAAAGGCACTACTTTCAAGAATATTAAAATCCATCATTTTATTGAAAAGTATAAAATAAATAGGTGATATTCCTCAATATATAATCCAAGAGCCAATGGTTTGGTAGAGGCATTTAACAAAATGCTAATTAAGTTACTTAAGAAAATTCTATCCAAAAATAAAAGAGAGTAGAAGCAACACCATACTCTTTAGTTTTCAAAGCAGAAGTAATACTTCACCTTGAAGTAATATTACCTTCACTCCACATAGTAGTTCAAAATGAACTTTCAACAAAAGAAAATATTCAAATACAATACAAAGAGCTTGAAGCCTTAGATGAAATTCGACTATAAGCTTAGCAAAATTTAGAAATATACAGAACATGAATGACCTGAGTTCATGACTTAATGGTTTACCTAAGAAGCTTCAAAGTAAGCGAGCTTGTGTTAGTACGAAGAAGACCTATAGTTCCATACTAACGGACTTGGTGGAAAATTTGACCCAAATTGGGAAAGGTCATATATCATTGAAAAAGGGTATGAAGATGGAGCTTATCATCTCATTGATGCAAAGGCATCAGACCTATGCCACCTAAAAATAGATAATATCTCAAAAGATATTATGCATAAATATAAAAGAAGTATTCTCTCTATCGAAGAGAGGCGCCCCTGCTGACAAGGTGAATATATATATATATATATATATATATATATATATATATATATATGTGTGTGTGTGTGTGTCATTACATGAAGAAATCTTTAATATAAGGAAATTTTGTCCAATGAAATTTAAAATTAAACCTAAATTTAGATTTCATCATACCCAAAGGGGTTAGATCTAAATTAAGCTAAGATCCATCTTGTACGAAGGGGCTGGATCAGATCCACCATGTCCAAAGGCCTAGATCCAAAGCCTAAATTTAGATTCCATTGTACCCAAAGCGGTTGGATCTAAATTAAACAAAGATACATCATGCACAAAGACATAGGATCAGATCCACCATGTCTAAAGAGAGCATTCTAGAGCAAAAATGGAACTCTTCAATATCTCTGTTGAATTGAGAGAACTATAGTAGAGGTGACAATATTTGCAAGAAAAGAGCTTTCTAGAGCACAGCCATAGAAGAAAATTGCTCACATGTAGATGCTCAGTGTCCAAACTTGAGCAATCTCTTTCAAGAGTGTGATCAAGAGGCTACCCTTCAACATCTCCATGAGGCATGAGAGATATTTTGGCTATAGAGCTCATATAGCTTCTGTTTGCATTAAAGAAATCCAAGCCAACTATTGTAGCTAAATTTTTTTCAAGTAAATTATCTCTCTATTATTGTGTAATACATGAAAATTATTGTTGGAGTAATGCATCAGAGGCTTCAATTCTTTTCATTATATATATATATATATATATATATATATATGTGTGTGTGTGTGTGTGTGTGTGTGTGTGTGTGTGTGTGTGTGTGTGTGTGTGTGTGGTTGTGTGTGTGTGTGTGTGCTACAAATAATAGATATGCAAGAAAACAAATGCATCATGTCTAAATGACGTGACACATTCATTGGGGCAATTTTGCACCTAATAATAATAATAATTTTGTTCTTCTATTTACAACTGATTATATTCATGGGGTGTTGCCCTAGCCTTCTAGAAGGATAACTGCTCAGGGCCAACTGTCAAAACTATGATATAATGTCGCAACATTGTGATCATGGCACCAAGGCACTGCACTGACTATTAAGAAGAAATAGTTAAAAGAAACACTAATATAATAAGAGTATTTAGTCCACTTTTTTAGGGGTTCTTCTTATCTCTCCTACCACTCCTACTCTCACTGCATTCCCGGACTACACTCGCACTCTCGGCGATCTTCCTTTGCTCCGAGATCCCCCGTTCACTTTAGATAAAAAATCAATTATATTTTATCTTTAAAATAATGGGTTAGAACTATAATCTCTCCATTTATTATGAATCTAGTTAGAAAAGGATGAAGAAAAATCAGAACATCAGAGATTTGAAGACCTCCACTATCAAACTTCATTCCAGCATGAAATGAAAACCCTCCCCTCCATTGATTTTAGATCTGAAACATGGGAGAAGAGTGATTTGCACTATAATTTATTGAATTTAGCCCTACTAGATGAAATGTTATCAAAATTTCTAAAAAAATATTTTAAATTTCTCAAACTAAATTCAATTTTTGACTCACAATGCCTTGGCATTGGATATTAACGCTTCAACATTAAGCTCTTGGGTTTTCATGTAATAAAGGTAGCGCCACGGTGCCAAGAACTAGTGCTACAGTGCTTTAACAAAATCACCTCAACATCATAATGCCATGCTTACCTAGTGCTGGAAATATGACTCAAATTATTTTTTAGGTAAAGAGACATAAAGTGCCATAGGACCAACACCTCGATGCTATATCACCCTAACACAAGTAAAAGGGCTTATAAAATTTCAACTAAGTGGCACAATGTCACCCAGCACTGCGGCACACCAAGCTCTCAGTTTTTTAGCCTATTCAGAGCATCGCAGCATTGGCTCACAATGACGAGGCTCTATCACTCTCTTATTTTTATATATGTGTTCAAATATTTTTATTAAATTTCTAGAGTAATAAATCAACATATGCAAGAATCCAACACAAAATAATAAAAGTATAATTTTATTTCAAAATTTTAAAAATTACAATAAAGGAGAAAAGGTACAAAAAAAATAGGGGGAAGCTAATAATCATACTCATCACCCTCTTCTTCCTCCTCCGACACATGCAGGGTTACATAAGTCGACAGAGGCATCATAGGGAAGGAGATCTGATTTGGATATATGAGATTGCAACTTTGGAACATGTTAACTAGTGCAGTATTGAACTGAGCCATGTAAGAGAATTGCATCTACTATAATCCATATGATAATCAAACTTACACTCCATAACCTCCTGCCTACAACTACTCTTGCCCACCCTTTTTCTTAAGTCTATAACCGGACTACCAATTTCTTGGACTTGCTTGGCCAGGTACTATTAACCTCATTTTTGGCTGAGATTAACATCATTTTCAATTAATAATTAGGACACCTAATCCTAAATTAGGTGCCTCTTAATTAAGTACTTAGAACACTACACCTAATGACCTAATGCTTTCTTCTTAGGTTTGATCTAACCTAATGGGTTTAGGTAGACTCAACCCAAATCTCAAACATAAATTAAATCAAACACATTTCATTTGAAACTTGAATTCATTTAAGCTTAAAGCAAGCTGATTTAAGTGATTAACTTAATTACCCTATGTAAGCTCAAAATTAATTAAATCCAAAAGAAATTCAAACAAAATTAGAATAAATCCAAATAAACTAAAATAAATTCAAATAAAATCAAATCAAATCAAGTCAAATATAAATCAAGGTTAAAATGGTCAACCCTTTTGCCATGGGTTTGACTTATGTGGGTTCCACCAAGTCAAAAGGTCAACCCACTAAAATTTGACCAAATAAAATCATTTCAAATAGTTTAAATGATAACATAAACATGATTAAACATGAATTTAGAGAATATAAATCTAATAAGGCTTTAATTGGTTAATTAGAACATTTGACCTAAATGAGCCAAAATGAGCCCTATTAGGTTCAAGCTCAAATCAAACCAAAACCAACTCAATTTGAATGCCCAAAACCAGTTGGAAATGGTAATCAAATTCAATCCATCATTGGGTCAAATTTGACCAATTTGATCATTTGACCCAAATGAACCCAAACTTAACCAATTAAGCCCAATTTGGGTTAAATGGGTCAAAATTGAAATCAAATGAAATTGGTCACTCTAAATCATCTAACACATGTGATTAAACATGATTGGAGTCCAAACATAATTTAGTTAAGTCAACATTGGTCATTTAACTCAATTAAATTCAACTTTACCAATTTAAGTCAAAATGGGTCAAGTTGACTCAAAATTGAATGAAATTGTCATGTGCCATGGGCTATTTGAATTCCTAATTATTCATTGAATAATTAATAATGATTTAAACCCAAACCTAAAATAAATCAATCAAGAGAAACATGATTAAAACATTTAAAATTAAATCAAATCCAAATGGCATAATTAAACACTAAATGAATCTAAACTTAAATCAAACCCATCTAAACTAATTCAAACCCATCCTAAGATTGGTTAAAGATAATCAATATCAAGTTTAAGCAACTAAACCAATCCCAACTAAAATCCAAAATAATGGAATATGCTAGGGCAAGTAAAGAGAGCATGAAGCCAAATCCAACTCCCCAATCCCTTATCCTCTTAATTTATCCATCTCGACCTTTAGATGGGTGAGATAACCATGCTCCCTAGAGCCTCCAAGGGTGGCCATCACCATGGCTAACTAAGAAGAAGGAGAAAGCTTAAAGGAAGCTCGGACTCTAATAATAAAAGAAAAAGAAATCCTTTGGTCTAATTAAGCACTACCTTCCCTGACCAAAACAAATTAGAGCACACTCATACCCCAATCCCCTCAACATCGAGAAGAAGAAGAATGGCCAAAGCTATCGAATTCAATCCATGTTCTGGTCCATAGCCAAATTCATAAGGAGAAAATATAATCCCTTCTTCCCACAGCTTTGTCACATCATTTCGAAGCTAACCAAGTCGACCCAACCACTAGAGATTTCCACTGATGAGGTACGCCGTTAATTGACCCTCTTAAGCTTTCAGTTTTGCTCCTTTGTGAAGGACAGTCAATCTCGATTAAGATTAAACTGCATGGATCAATAGTAAATTACTCCTTGATCATTTTTGTAATCAAAATTGCATGATTTCATCATTTTGATCATCGGTGATCAACCCCAAAGAGTCAATGGCTCTCAATTTTTTGATGGAAGGAAGGACAGATAATCCCCACCGTCTATACCTTCTATTAGGAATGAACGACTAAGATTTAGTCAGACGAATGGATTAAAACCCCTATAGGAAACTCCGAAGCATCGATCGATCTTGATCAAACCCCAAATCAAAAAACAACATGTCTTTTTTAATGATATGCATGGATCCTGCATGGACGAATTATGCGACACCACATGTAAAGCAAAGCCATGTGGAACCGATGTACTTAAAGATAAAAATTAGGATTTCTAATTTAAAAATTACAGAAAAATGATAAGAATTTCAAAAAAAAACTATAATAAATTAAATATACATCAAAAATACAAATAAGGGCTCTATGGATTCATCTTAGTAAGAGCAATCCATTAAAATTAAAATCCCCAAATTTTGTGAAGCAATTTTTGATTAATTTAGGTTTAAATGAAAATTTTTAAAACTAAATTAATACTAATTCATTAAATCAATCAATATATAACTTTGAGGAGCTAAAATTGATGTTAAAATATACCTCAGAAAAAATTTTCATCATTTATTACAAAGTAAATCAATAAATATTAAATTTTTAATCTCAAATCCTAATTTTAATGAAAAATATTAATATTAAACTAAGAAAATAAAAAAAATGATGATGTCACATTAAATTATCATAATAAACTTTAATAAACCTAAAAATACCATTAAAACCCTTAGAAACCTAATAAGACACAAAATCACTTAAATTATTAATTAATTGAATTAATTTATCTAAATAATTATCTTGAACTTAAAAAGTCATATTAAATCAACCAAAATTTTAAAAATTATAAATAAACTCTTTATGGATACATCTTCCATAGAGGAATTCAAGAAAAATTAAACCTCTAAGTAATTATTTATAAATTACACTAAATTTGGGTTTTAATAAAATTATTAAAACTTTAATTACTTTTAAAATATACATCTAATTAGGGTGAAATTTTAGAGAACTTAAATTTGCAAAGAACCCCAATTGAAATAAAATTTTCATACCTAATTGACCTCTCGATTGGGAATTATTAAATTTTCAAGTCTCTAAGTCAATATAAGTGAAATAATAAATTATAAAATTATAAAATTTTATAAAATCTATATATATATATATATATATATATATATATATATATATATATATATATTAGAACACTTGATGAAAACTTTCAAAAAATTTGAACGCAAAGAGTCCTAGTAAAATATAAGCTTGGGGTTTAATTTTAAGGATAATTAAAAAAAAACATGAAACTCAATTAAACTATAAAGTTAATAATTTTATAACTGATCATAAACTCACTAATGAACTAAAATGTAAAATTTATTGATCTGACATCATGAGACTTGGCATCATGGATTTTAAATGTGCTTAGGTGGTGTTAGCTAGCATCCCTTCCGTGTAGTTATAAGTCCGGAAGAGTCGAGATAGGTTTATTCCCTCAAGTGAGAGGAATAGCCAATAATTCCCAAAGTTGAGCTAAGTTGAGCCTCTTATTTGTATGCATATAGACTTAAGCTCAAGCATCCTTCGAGTAAGTCTTCAACCCTAAGCATTTTATCTGCTACTAGAATCTAAGTCCTTAAATTTCTAATAAAATATCAACTTAAAATTTTATTTAAATTAAATTTTTAGATTTAAAGTCCAATAATAGGATAGTTGAGATGTCTACTAGGCATTCTAGTATCTATAGACATTTTTTACTTAATCCAAATTGGCTTTTAAAATGAACTCTTTCCACTTTGTAGTGTTCCCCATTGAATTTTCTATATACCATTTCCTTTGAGAACCAACTTATAAATCCATAGTAATAATAGCTTTTTTTCTTTAATTGAGAGTTTTCTTAGGAAGAGATCATTTGTTCTTAAGATGTAATTAACTATAAGGGGAAGCCCTTATAGGAAACCATACCATGAACCCAGTTTAAAATAAACCCTATTCTACTTCCCGCATAGTTCAAGGGAAAACTCTCTGGTACATTAAAGACCCATTAGCCCTAGGAGTCTTTTATTAGGAGATAAAAATCCATTATAAGATAACATATTTATCTTTTTAGATAATATGTTTATTTTTTAATAATGCATCTGATCATTCAAATAAGAAATTCTTAACTTCTATGTAGTTTTTTCCCACAAGAACTTGGAAGATTGGGGTCGAGGCCATGGGGAACATGAACTCTCCCCCACTTCTAACTTTGACAAAAATCCGCCAGTTATCCTCTTTGTGAGAGGAGCCTTCTAAATGAGTATTTCTTCATTAGGCCCCCCTACTGCTCCCGCCATGGTGCATAAATCATAAATCAAAAAGGATGATCATACCTGATAGTAGTACTCCCTTTCAGTATATTACAAATAAAATTGTAAATTATCTTCCCGATATCAACTGTAAACCCCCTCTATATAGAAAACTTTAAAACAACCCTATATTTTGGTAACCTCGCTAATATTACCAGTGGTCATCAGCTTGGCAAAAATAAAATAATTCCAAGCCTTAAATGTGGCTATTAGGCCAATGGCAGGAAAGTTGATAATTCTTTCATCCCGTCATTTCCATTGCGCATTTGCATTTCCACCACAAATAAAATGGAGGATTTTATCAAAATTGGAATGATCATTATAATAAGCAAGATATTGATCATAATCAATATCTTGGAGATTGTAATATGCATTTATAGTATTACTATCATAACTTATTAGTTTCGAATATACACTTTATTGTCTATCCGTGCATTTGAAGAAGACACACACCAGGAAGATGCATGAGTTGTTATCGTATGCTAACTTAGCCCCGGCCTCATCTCATGATCACCCCTTCAACACTATCATTGGGATCTTAGAAGCTCCTTTTCAGGATTAGGTGCTTGTGGATAAGGGCATGCTGATACAACTCCTTGGCATCAATAGTGATGAACCTGTTGGCATCATTGGATGCCCTCTTCTTGCTCACTACTCTTTTAAGAGGCATGCTTAAAATGTAGAACTAAATAAAAAATAAAGCTAAAATAGAAAGGGAGTTCTTAAGAAAAAATATCATTGAATGAAAATTCTTAATAGCCTTGGGTCCTATATATAAATCAGAGTCAGTGTCGCGGTGCCCAAACATGGTGCCCGGAGCTGGCCTCTCGGGTTGCAGAACAAAACACTAGCATCATGGATGCCCAGCTATAGCATCAAGGCATTGGTTAGCCCATCCCATCGATTATTATGTGGTCAAAAAGATAAATTAGATCTCGTAATTAACATGTACAAAAAGCATTGCAGCACCATGATACTCTGACCCAGTGCTGTGGCACTAATTAAAATGAACTTGTCATTTCCCCATTTAATCGTTGCACCATTTATCAAGAACCTTAACTAGCAATGTGACACTACAGTGCTATTCAAATGATCAAAAGACTAATAATGCTAGTGCCGAGGCATTGGGCCTTACTGCTCATATGTACACCTATTATATAAACTACCACCTAAGAAATAGTGGGATCCATCATGATAGCTACCGCATTCCGCATTAGTAACGCCCCCCTTAAATAAAATATAATAATAATAACAATAATAATAATAATAATAATAAACTTAAACTTACACAATCACCGCACAAACAACAATATTTTTACCCACATGTGCTCTAAAACACAAATTAATAATTTAAATTTAAATTTCAAAGATGCTGCATGAGTTAATAATCCAATTGGGTCTAATGATGGGTCCATCCAGGTTACCAAAACCTAGTCTCTCCTCGATGATAGCAAAGTTGATTGAATATTAAAATTGGAAGGAATATATATCTTTAAAATTAAATGAAGTCTATCATTCAAATTAATTTAAAATAAATAATCATCCACTCATCCATCATTATTTATCAAGAATAAAAAATTAAGAAAACTATAACTCACAAAAGAGCTAATGTTATATTCAAACTCAAATAATCTCACTCCAGTAAAAATGTAGCTTGTGTCCTATATCAATGTGATTTTTATCATTAAATGGCACCACATTAAAATGCAAATATGATTGGAACCCTCTGACCGGGTTGCTTGGCATCTATACAGCTCCACTATATTCCGGTCATGGCTATGGTCCGTATGTTCCCTAATATCTTTGCTCCTTGAGCTATGAATCATATAATATATTCAATAAGCAAAAAAGCTTTATGTTAGCTAAGGTTGACTTAAATTTATCCTCATAGACAAATACCACCCCAAGTCTATAAGAATACTTTGGATGATGCAACCCTTGGCTACTAACAACAAGGATTCTTTGGTCGTGGATAACTTTCTTAACTAAGTAGACCACAACAACCCGGGATGATAATCATGGGATCTTGATTGGGCATGTCATCATTCACACCCAATATATATGCTTTAAGTTAAAATAGAATGGTAATTCTATTTTAATGGCATTCCAAATGGATGTAAGCCCAATCTTTTTATTCACTATGCAAATTCTATATGACAATCATCTATATTGCACATAACTCTAAAACACTAATGTATATTAAATAGATATGTTTCTTTTGAATCTTAATGAGAGTGCTCTCTTACTACAAGAAGAGGGGTAATTAACTATGGAGGCTTGCATCCATAGGAAGTATAACCTAGATCAAAATGAACCCTAACATGATGTTAGAGGAAATCTGGTTGAATATATGTCAATCTATCTCATGAAAAAATATACTCCTACCCATCTCATCCAAAGATGGTGGAGTGCATCAATGAAGGTATTTTTTTTTCTGAGTGTACAGAAATTCATAACTTCATACATAAATTAAAGTCTTAAGAACAACTTAAAAGCAATAAGAAACAACTAGCTTTTATGAACAAGCTAGCATACTATTATAACTTTTTGAATTGGGCACTTCACCCATTGCACATATAGTGCATCTGAACTTTGAGGATGATCACCTTCTTAGGGAAGTGTGTCTTCTTATTTTTATTTGGCCCACGACCATTTTTATCGCATCTCATTATAAGCATAAATTTCATACTGAAATGAATTATAAGTCAAAATATTTAAAAGTTAAAACAATATTGCATTATTTAGGTGTATATCATACCTAACATGATCTTATGGATTAGGGAGTGAGTTTAGGTTCTTGGATTCTTTCTTAAAATGTAACAGCCCAGCCATCTTGCATAACATAAAAACAAACATCATGGATTTAAAAATCTACTTAAGTGGTGTTAGTTAGAAGCCCTTCCAATCGAGTTATAAGTTTAGAAGATTCATGGATAGGTTCCTTATCTCAAATGATAGAAAGAGCCAATAATTCCAAAAAGTCAAACTAGTTCAAGCCTTTGATGTGTGTCAAAAGTAATCATATACTTAGGTTCTGAAGCATCCTTCTAGAAATAAATCTTCAATCCTAGGCATTTTTACAGTCTTGTACTGCTAGA
Organism: Cymbidium sinense; assembly: GCA_021442155.1. NCBI lineage: Eukaryota > Viridiplantae > Streptophyta > Magnoliopsida > Asparagales > Orchidaceae > Cymbidium > Cymbidium sinense. The sequence goes on from CM038229.1 coordinate 31,402,146, forward strand.
ATATAAGCCTAAATTTCTATTAAAATATCAATTCAAATTTTAATAAATTTAATCTCAAGATATAAAGCTCAATGATAGGATAACTGAAATTCCTACTATGCATCACACTATCTATAAGTATTTCTTACTTTTTCCCAATTAACATAAAAAAAAACTCTTCCTCCTTTGAAGTGCTCCTTTTTGAAATTTGAATTTAACCATCCTTTGAAACAAACTTTGAAATCCAAAGGAATAAGAGCCAATTACTTTAATCAAATGTATTTTTAAGAAAAGATCCTTATTCTAATGATGTAATTAACTATAAGGGCTTTTCTTATAGGGAACTATGATCTAATTTAAAATAAATCTTATCATACTTTTCTATGTAGTTCAAGGGATGAATCTCTAGAATATTAAAAAGACTCATTATCCTTAAGAGTCCTTGTTTTAGTCATTTAAATCATTATAAGATAATATGTTTATTTCTTAATGATGAGTTTAATTACCTACATAAAAAATTCCTAAAATCCATATGGTGTCACAAATTTTCACCATAGGTATTTGTATGGTGAACGAATATATTAAGCTTACATCCATTTGAAAGCCAGATTTAGGGTCGTTTGTATGGTAAATGGATAGATTAGACTTACATCCCTTTGAGATGCTAGTAGGGTGTTCACATGGAGAATGAATAAATTGGACGTACATCCCTTTGGAATGCCAGGTTTATAAAATCATTTGCATGGTAAATGAATATATTGGACTTATATCCCTTTAGAATGCCAGGAAGGTGTTCACATGGCAAACAAATAGATTGGACTTACATCCCTTTGAAATGCCATTTTGTGGGTCTTTTGCATGGCAAATGGATAGATTGGACTTACATCCCTTTGGAATGCCAAGAGGGTGTTCATGGCGAATGGATAATTGAACTTACATCCCTTTGGAATGCTAGGTTTGGGTCATTTTCCTAGCAAATAGATAGATTAGACTAACATCCCTTTGGAATGACAAGAGGGTGTTTGCATGGAAAACGGATAGATTGGACTTGCATCTCTTTGGAATGTCAGGTTTATATGGTTTAGTGTTCACATGGAGAACATATGAGTTGGACTTACATCACTTTAGAATGCCAATTTTTGGGCATAGATTGTTCATGTGGTGAACTTATAAATTCGATTTACATCTTTTTGGAATGTCAAACTTATTTATATATTCACACAATAAAATATTAATTTGTTCTGGGGCAACACTTTGGTGCTAAAAATGTGGTGTTTGGGCACTATCATAGTAATGCTTCAGACTAATAAAATGGCACCTTGGTGTTGACTAACACTATTGCATTATAAAGAAGGAATTTATGTCTTAAAACTTTGAGGGTCACTTTGGCACTATAATGTTGTAGTGCTTAAGATAGTATGAGATTGGAATAATTTAATTAGGCTGACCACTTCACTAGCACATCGACGCTAACTATTTTGTGGCATGGTGCCAATCAAAGATCAATTGAAAAAAGCTAATAAATGGATACTTATTTTTAATTGAAAAGGATAAACTTTTGGACTAGTGTTGTGGTGTTGTATCAGAGAAATACGGACTTACATCAATGTCTAACACACTTTTCAGTTATGGTCAGTTACAAAATTAATTATAAAAAATGGTAATAAGTGCTCTTCTTGATCAACACAGTAACCATTTTGACTGGGTGACTAGCACCTAGCCACCACATGTGGAGCGTGGTCTGGTCTAAATCTCAAAACTAAGAGTGACCGATAATGTGATCAATGCTAGATCGCTTTATAAATAGGACCCCTTTGCAAATTTTTAATCTAAAGTGTTGGTTCCTTTTTGGAAATCCTTGCTCTCTTCTTTCTCAACTTTTATTCATTTTAGGATAGCAAATATTCTAGTTAAGTACATCAACAAGGGTAGGAGGAGGGCAGGTGTCGATGACATTAACATGTTCGTTAGTGTAGAGGTAGAAATGAGATTACAACATTATCTTAGCCACAAGCATCTCATTCCGAAGAGGAGTTTCTACAATCCAGGCGGGAGTGTAGAGAGAATCATCAATGATAATGTATTTTATTCATCCCCGTGGTGTGAGAGTTCTTTGCCAATGTGAAGGAGCACTAGAATAATAAAGTTTTCATCCAAAAAAACTTGTAAGTTTTGATAGTAGTACTATCAATGCATATTATAATTTACAGAATGTAGTATATTATCTTTTTTATTATAATGATCATCCCGATTTCGATGAAATTATTTATTTTCTCCGTTAGAAATTTTAATATCGGTAGAAAAGAGGGATGATAAAATTAATAATTTTTCAGCCATCGACCTCACTATTGAGGCCAAAACTTGGCATTATTTTATTTCTGCCAAATTGATGCCCATTAGCAATATCAATGAGCTGACTAGGGATAGTGCCATTTTAAATTTTGCAATTCAAAAGGGCTTTACTATGGATGTAAGAAGGATTACTTATAAATTTATTTATAATATGCTTAGGTAGTACTACCGTAGGGTACGATCATCCTTCTTTAATTTATGTTTTATATGTTACAGTGGGTGCATAAGGGGAGTCAGATGAATAAGTCCTAATACAAAAGACTCCCTTAACTAAGAGATCAATTGAAGGATTTAGTTTGAGGACTGAGGCGGGAGAAAGCTCATGTGCCTCTCAGACCAGACCCAAATCCTCCAAGACCTTAAACGAGCAACTCCAAGAAATTTGAGGGCAAGTCTCATATTTAAAGAAATGGGTTGGCAAAACCAGTCCACAATAACAAGAACTGGTGAGAAAATTTAACTATCATATGATTTTGTAGTAGTTTTTATATATGGTTGAGTGTAACTCAACACTTGTTCATATATTTGAAAGCTATGGCTTTTATGCGGACCAAGGTTAGGCTTCTTTTTTGTGCACCTCAATATCACTCTTATGTGAGTACTCCATCAGAGCTAGAAGAAGAAGGAAAGATGAGGATGATGATTACTACGACTATTACTTTCTCCTTTTTTCTCTTTTATTTTATTATATATTTTTTATTTTTATTGTAAATCTTTTATAATAGATTTTTGATGTTAATAAAGATCTTCTTTCATTTTTTATGCTTTTGTGTTTGTCTTTATGGAATGCTCTAGGATTTAAATGTTTAATAATTAAAATTTTTCATTCAAAATAAATAATATTAGGGTTTAGCATCTTGACGCTATCGAACCAATGTCTTGGCATTGTTAAACTGAAAGATATAAGTTCAAAACCCGAGAGCTCAGCACCTTGATGCTACATTAGTAGCACTGCAATGCTATAATTGTGACTACAGCTTAATGTTAGAGAGATCAGCACATTGGCACTATGATATAAGCTCATTAGTGCTATCAATTAGGTGCCTAAGGTTTAATTTCTTGAAAGCGCTAGGTCTTGGCACTGAGATATCTATGCCATAGTACTGTCATATGAGTATTGCTTAAATTTTTTTGAAAGTGTAGTGCCTCAAAACTAGAACATTAGTGCCTTGGCACTGTAGAATGCACGCCTAAGCTTAATTTTCCTAAGAGCTCAGTGTCGAGGTGCTAGACTCATAACATTGTGGCATTGTTTCATCAGTGCCTAAGATTTAATATTTTTGGAACAAATTTGAAATTTTGGCAGCATAACACCTTAGTAGTATTAAATCTCATGATTTTTAGGGCATTAGCACATTTCTCCTTATGCCCCGATTCTAAGATCAATAGAGGGAAAAATTTATTTCACACCAAAATTAAGTTCGATGGTGGAATAGATTTTAGGACATGGCATCTCAATGCTAAAAAAATAACATGGCGACATTACTTTAATGAAGTGAAACCCAAGGACGTATCACTGTTGCACTGAAATACAGTGTTGCAACACTATAAACAAGATACCAACCTGAGAGCTTAACATCACGGCCAAATATTTGGTGGATGGATGCCAAACATTTCATTCTTGAGAACTTAGTGCCTCTGTGTTGGACCTTAGCGTTGTAGTGCCCTGGAGTGGGAATTCAATTGTTTGGACTAGACTTTTATAAAATTAATAATTTTTATGAAAATTTAGCAGTATAACATTTTAGTAATGCTAGATTTTACTTAATTAATGCAAAAGCACTCTTCTCACTTGTTACGGATCTAAGATCGATGGAGGGAGGGTTTTTCTTCTCACGCTAGAACAAAGTTCAACGACAAAAATCTTCAGATTTTAAGATTTAGGAGTTTTAGGGGCTTTCTTTCTTACTCCGGATCTAAGATCAAGGGTGAAAATCTTTTAAATTTTCTTCTTAGGTAGAAAATCATATTAAATGAAAGTATTTCCAAAAATTTTTACTTATAATTAATAGTAGTAAGCTTCAATCTTGTCTCGTGCACGAGGAGAATTCTCTCATATGGAAGAAAAAAGCACACTGCTTGAGAGTGCAAGAGATCGGGAGCAAGAATGGGGCATGTGGGATAGAGGGAGAGTGAGTTGAAAAGAAGAAGAAGAAGCCAAGTAGGGGACAATTCCCTTTTTTTATAGAGTTTTAGGCAACCTTTGGGTAGTTTTCCACTCAATAACCATTCTCCCTTACCTCCCTAAGAGGTTATCACTATTGGGATAGGAAGGGTTAACTTTTTTCCATTAAAATTGAAATCCATCGCATTAGTGCCTAGGCACTAGGATCATAATGTTATTATATTATAAGTAGGAAACCGAGGTGGTTTAAGTTTCTAGATTCTAGAGCAATGATAGTGTGCACCACCTGACTACAAAGTTCTAAGGATGATGTTAAATTTATTTTATTTTTTAGATGCAAACACCCCCTTAACACTTCTGCAATGGATATGCTTCTGACCAATTTGAATGATACCAATTCATTAAGTAGCATGCCATATATAACTACAATAACCCATACAATTAGAACTTGTGGAATATACATCTGGCATCAAAGCTATAAACCCACCATCTCCTTTTTTTGCTGGAGGCTATTCAACCAAACTTTTCCCACAGAAGATAACCTTAAAATGGAAAGGCGTTCGCTTGGCAACAATTTGTCAGCACTACTAAGATGAAGAAACCATTGAACATTTATTTTTACACTACCATAAATCCATAACTATTAGGACCAAACTGTAATCTCTATTCAGTTTATAAAGCATTGTCCAAAATTTAAGTGGCACTACCCAGTTATTTCTTTCCTGGGTTAGCTCGAGCAAGCAAAGATTTCATAAGCTGACCTTTAACCTCATTCCCATCTTCACATTTTGGCACATTTGTCTAGATAGAAATGAAGCCAAGCATAACAACAATGCAAAAAAACTTGAGGCCATTATTCAATACTCTAACCTATATTCAGAAAGCTCAATTATACAAATCACTAGAAAAGAATAGAATCAAGAAGATTGTAAGCACACACTCAACATAAGCTTCAAGTAAACTTGTTTATTATATTAAACCAAAGCCCCCTTAGATCAAGATCAACATTGTTGGCTCATTCAACCCTAATAGAAATACAGTTCATGCTAACAGAATTCTTAGGGATTAGAACACAAACATCATTTGCCCTTCACATAAATAATTCCATCTTATAAGTGCCATATATGCTCATGCAGATGTCCTACACTTTGCACTTAAGATCTCCCAAGCATTTTCTAATTTCATTTGGGTTGAAATAGACTCTACTAACTTGATCAACATCCTCAACAAAGTCAAAGAACCTCCTTGGAGTCTTGTATACATCCTAGCTTCCATTTGACAGTTCATTGCACATGAGATGATGACATTATTTTATATTTATAGGGAAGGTAACCGAGCAGACCACTTAGCCAAGTAAGTGAGACTCTACAAATCACTTCCATCTTTATTTGTGTTTCATAGTCTAAGACTTTTTATTTTTGGTGGCAATCTTAACTTACCCTACATTAGAGGTAAGCTTATGTAATCACCTTTTGATCAATGAAAATTTAACTTCCATGAAAAAAAAATTGATTGACAATAACACAATCAAATAAGAGTGTGAAAAACCACATGGATTGAAGTGCACCAATATCTCACTGTCTCACAGACCACATTCTCCAAAAACTCATTTTAAACCCCATAGATCGAATGTGAAAAACCAACAAATCAAAGCAAGCCATAATTTCCATATGCCACAACCACCTTTTAGGCTTTTATGCAATAAATTCTAAGAGCAAGCAACAATATCCTAAATTAAGAGTGTGAAAAAAGACTAGTTTGCAAGTCACAACTTAGGGCAATAAACACTAGCATAAACCACATCCTTCTTTTAAATGTTAGCTTCTTTGTCATGATTATTTTGATAAAATAAAGTGTTCTTACAAAGTAACAAATAACAACAAATTGAGCAATGCAAGCTTGGTATTCAACAAACTACAAGTGACCAACCATAGAAAACAACCATGAAATAGTGCAAAACATTGAAACAATAAGAGCCATATGAGAAAAACTTGAGAATAGGAGAATTCAAAAAAAGATTTGATTATGATTTAGGTATTTAGACATGTGCCATTAAAGCCAATGATGCTTAGATTTAGAGTCAATAGATAAACAAACCATCATTTTCATTGTATTTAGAAGTAACTCAAAATCTAGATATAGAAAAGACAAAAAAAACCTTATGAAGAATGATGATCCAAGACTTTGAGAAAAGGTAAACCTGTGATAAAACAAAGATACAAAGAAGAGAAGAGAGATGAAGTGCTTAACCCTAAGCTCCAATAAGAAAACAAATAGGGACGAACGAAGGCACTGCGACAAAGTTACAAAGAGTTAAAGAGTAGAGAGTATAGACTCTGGAGAGTTAAGAGATGAGGGTTAGGGCAAAGTCGCAAAGAAAAGACTAGAGAGTTGAGACTCAAGAGACTAAAGAGGCCAATGAAAAAGATTTTTTAAGCTCTTCGTGGGTAAATCACCCCATCCACGAATCAACAGAGGATCTCATGGTGTGTAAAATCTCCCAAGGGCCTGACCTAAGAGGTTGATACGAACCGATATCGAGCCAATACGATCTAAGTTGTGTTTGGCTTGAAATCGATTAGAAATAAATACGGAAATGAACATTCAATTCATAGCTTGACTCAAATTATTCGATTTAATCCAAAAATCGATCTGATTTTCAAGCAATCTTCAATTTTTGATCAAAATCTATTAGTTTTATTATATTTCTTTTTCATAGAAATGATTCAAATATTTGTCATACTAAATCGGGATGGTTGCGTTGCCAACTTTATAATGTGATTTTATCTAGAGGAAGAAGCATGATGTTGTTAGCTCCATGAGCCAATAGACTCCTAATTTGGATTTTGATGATAACAAATATATGTGTGAAATTACTAATGTCTTATTTTGAGATTTTCAGAAAAAAAAAAATTATAAGACTCAATATGCAAGAAAAACTCAAGTGTTACTTTCTATAGGTTTGTTTAGGATTAGAGTCTTGCTTTATATATCTTGTAATAAGTTAACAAATGGCTCACTTGAAATCAAACTAATTATTTATCATCATTTCATAATTTCTTTTTAACAATATGTGAGTTATCATTTTACTAAATCATATGCATATTACTTGATTTATAATTATTTCAATTACAAAATACCATTCAAAATTTTTTGTGCTGAAAATAAATTGTCAAATTTTAATTTTAATCATTTGATGTTAATTTAATTTATTTTATTTTACTAATTGTATGAAATTTATTTTAGCTTGAATTTCAAGTATTTCTAATTTTTTTTATTTAATTAATTTAATAAGAAAATTCATCTTGCTAAATGCCATTTAAATTAAATATAAATTCATGGTTGCATAGTTATATTTGAAATCTTCTTTTATTTCATTTTAAATGAGATTTTGTGGGAATTGATCATGCAATTATAATTTATTTATTTATATGTATATACATTAAGCCTTACTTTCTAAATATAACTCAACCCTTTGATCCCTCATGCATTGGCCGAATTTTTCAAGTTTTATTCCCGGTATTTTTTTTTTTTGATAAATTCACTCCTAAATCCCTCTTAATTAAATTCAAATCTTTTCTTTAATTTTTATTGGCCATTTGAATTGATTATTGTATTATTTCTTTCCATAGTTGCAAATTTCTTGAGGTCGGCCACAATTAATTAATAAATCAAATAATTTTACTTTGAAAACTTTCCAAATACCTCTTCTTTGGTGCATCAAGATATTTTACAAGGAGAGTTATGCAAGCATTTGAGAAGGTTCATTCGAAGGTTTTTGTCAAAATGGTTTAGATTTCAAAAGTCTTGAGTGAGATCTTCATTGTTCTAATTTTTCTCTTTGATATTTCATTACAAATATTTGTGTAATCTTTTTAATTTAATTAGCTATAATCAACTTGATCAAAATTTTAATTCCTAATTTTATATTTCAATTTGATTAGTTTTAAACATGAAATTTCTTTTCATGGAATATCATTTTGTGATCTAAAGTAACTATTGTTAAGGTTTTCTTTATATCTTTTATTATTGTGCTTAGATTAAATTTTGCCCCTCATACAGTAATATTCCTTGAGAAAGCTCACATATATTCATTTCAAAATTATTTTTGTATTAGTCTATTATTTTTATTAGGCTAAACAATATTTAAATATTAATTTTAAAAGATAAATTTTTAATTTCTTGAAAACTTTGTGAGCCATTTACTTTGTCAAACTTGTTGCAAGTTGATATTTTGTAAGGTTACCATTTTGCATTGTAAATTCACCATTCTATTTGATTACATTGATAGATATTTTGGTTTTTGTTGTGTTAATTTTTTTTTTTTTTTGTGCTTTAAATTTATTAATTGGTTAGGGTTGTACTCATCCCATTGTAGAAGAGTATTGTTGTAATCTATTTTTTGTTGAAATAATGGTTTCCTAGCTAGGGAGACTAGGCATGGACATAGACAGTTGTGAGATTTTTGGCCGAACCATGTAAAAAATCTTATGCCCATTGTCTTCTCTTCTTCTCTACATTTTTTTTGTGCATTGCAAGTTTTGTTTATTTATTACTATTTTAAATTAAATTTAAGGCTTTAAATTTATAAAAAAAATTTAAACTCTCAATTCGCCCCATCTCTTGGGTGTCATAGTCACTCTTAGATGATATCTACTTTATAATGCAAAAATTGTAGTTGATCTTGTCAAAATTGGTTAAAATGGAATACATCAAAGTTATATAAAATTTAATTAGCTTTCTACTAGAATAAATATCATGCAAATATGTTAAAGAATAAGTGAGGTATGTCAAAAATAACAACATAATGTTGGATTTTTTATCTTTATTTTCTAATATTTGTAAAATTGTAGCTCATTTTGTCAAAATTGATGAAATAAAAATATGGAAATTTTATTAGCTTTTCATGAAGACTAAAATTATGCAAATTCATCAAAAAAAATGTGTGAGTTATGTCTAAAATGGCAACATAGGATTCAGAATTTCAAATTAAATTTTATTTTTTAATATTTATAACAATTGTAGATAATCTTGCTAATCTAAAAAAAATTAAGAGTTCTAATAAATTTAATTAGCCTTTTTAATAAGATGAAAATGAGCCAAACATCAAAAAATTATTAAGCCCAAAATAGAGGCAAAGATTTGAATATTTTTCCAATGAAAATATTTATCTATTTTTTGAAAAATGTAGTAGATCTAAGCAAAATAGGGTGAAAAAAATATATATAAGTTATATAAAATTTTATTAGCTTTCTAGTGAGTTAAAAAAAATTTCAAAGGATAAGCGAGTTATGTCCAGCAAAGTGATATAAGTTTGAAGTTATTTTATTTTGACATTTGTGAAAATGGCACCTAATCTTACCAAAATTGATAAAAAAAATTTTAATTAGCTTTTCAATAAGAGAAAAATTGCAGACAATTCTAGAAAAAGAATGAACAAATTATGTTAAAAAAAGTGTCTTCGATTAAAGTTTTTCTAATTTTAATTTTTGATTTTTGATATTTGTAAAAAAGCAAGATTATTTTTGTTAAAATTGATTAAAATAAAAAATATTAAAATTATTAAATATTTTATTATATTTCCATTTAGAACAAATTTTTACAATTCTAACAAATAAATGAGTGAGATATCCAAAATATTAGTATAGGTTAAATTTTTTTTATAATTTTTTTTTTATTTTTGAACTGCTACTGAACTTTTCTAAATTGGATAAAATAGAAAACATAAGTCTTAAAATTAATTAATAGCTTTTAAAATGGATCAAAACCATACAATTACATCAATAAAGAGTGAGTTATGTCTACAATTTCATCATTGTAGATATGTTATGTCATTATCAAGTTTTGTATACATTGGTGCATGGATGTATTAGTATATAAATACAAATTTATCATTTATTAAATTTAAATTAAATTTAATCAAACTATTGTTAAACTCTAATATAATTTAATAATTTTATTTTATTTTATTATATGTATGACTTATGAATTATTATTCACCTACAATTTATGTTAAGTTTAACTAATAAGGAAAAATAGTTAATATGTATTTACTTTATAGAAACCAAACAACCTCTAAGTATTTAGCATATATTACTATTACATTACTGTATATGCCCCTAAACAAATAGAAAAAATAATTCTTCTGCATTTACATAACCAAAAATCCACTGTGTATTTAGAATATAATGCATTTATTTTACAATGCACTTTTTTAGCAAACCAAATTGCCGCTTAACAAGATCTAACTAATACAACAAAATAGCATGATATTTCAAATTGCCCGCCGCTCGTGTTTTGCAGTCCGACGATTTTCGGATTTATGTTTATCTTACTATTATTTCTTAGTAGTTTTTCTATTATGAAACATCTTCTCTTGCTTTTGAGAAAAAAAATAAACTTCTTGATTATTAGTGCTATATCATCTTCACTTGATGTATTGATCTTACTGTTATTAGGCTTGTGTTTTAAGAAGAATTTGCCTCTCTTTTTTTCTTTGGAATGTCCTCAAGTTTCTTACTAAGTTTACTTTCCTAAGTAAAGAATCAAAGTTCATATATTTAGAAATTATGGTAACCTTGGCTTTGCATAATTTAAGCAATCATCTAAGAATGAATAAGATTATCTTTTTAGCATTAGTATACTCTTTACTAAGGACATGTAATGAAGTAAAAAATTTTATGAACTTAGCACAAAGGCCAAATATAGTCTCACTAAGTTACATGCGAAGAAGTTCAAAATCTTGTATAAGCAAAATTATATAATATTGTTTTACTTTTATCATGTTTTCATATGTAACTCATAGAGCTAATACTAATTTTTCTACCAATCTTACTTGTGAAAATGCATATGTAATCATCATATTTTAGAGCATAGAAAAAGTAGTTTAAATAATTGAAATTCAATTAATCTAGTTCATATTTTTTCAGTGTTTGTTCGTCAATCAGAATATCAATATATAATTCATTTTAATAATGATTTTAAAATTTATAACCAATTAGTATTGAGTTTCACATGTAATAGTCTGTAGACTAAATAATAGTTGTCATTATAACTTTAACATATCAATTAAAATATTATCAACTGGTGGTGGTCCGGTAACTAAATACTCTTTGTGTTACTCCTATTCTAAAGATGCCATCCGAAACTCCTTTAGGTAATTAAATCTTTAAATAAAGAACTACTTTGGTACTAATTGAAAGTTATGGATTTAACAAAGGGGAGGTAAATTTATAAAATTTTAAAATATTTTTAGTAATATTTAATTTATGTAAAATGATCAGAATTTTGAAGATAGAGTTCTTTCCTTGAATTTATACAAAGACAATAGTTTTCATACTAAGAAAATAATTTTCAATTAACCAACAATTCTTACCATAGTACCAAATTTTTGTATTAGCAACATTTTTTAATCTCACATCATAAAAAGCTCAACCCACAAAAATTTGCCAAATCATCACAAAGAAATGAAATGAAATGAATATTAGTTCTATAAAGGTAAAAAACCAAAATGTTAAGAATATGCAGACTATTGTATAGTTGTTTGACACCAATAACCTACATCCACTCTTTGAATCTCCAACTTAAAATTCCTTTATTCTACAAGTATTTGAGAAAACTTATTGTCATTTCTACTCTATCCCCATTTGTAAATACACAAGTTATCACTTATTTTTAGCTATGATTTCTCATAAAATCGAATAAATGCCCCAATCAACTAGATTTGTAAAATTGATGATCAAAATATGGTGATAAGAAGATGAATGACCTTCTAGTACAGTTTCACGCTTATTTTTAGCAAGTCTCTTTATAGGGTTATAAATAGTCTATTTTCCAACAATTTTTCTCCCTTCCACATTTAAGTTTTTAATTTATTTATTCTTTCATATTGAGTACATAACATATTAAACCAAACCTTAATGCTACTTTAGTCAAACCAATAATTGTTCTAGTTAATCATAGAATATAAAATTATTTGAAATTATGCCAAAATAAAATAAATTTTGTATTATGATGCATATCATAAATTATGATATTAAGATGAATTCCATTAACTAATAGATCTCAATGTTAATAAACTTATCTAAATATACTTTGAAATTGAACCTAATCATGAAGTATATAATCCATGGTCATATAATATAATCAATGATGAATAATTTTAATATTTTATTTTTTTATTTACACTTAAATCCCTTATGTTTGTTGGTTTTTTTGGTAACCTCAAAAAAAAAAAAACTAGAGTAAAAAAGACTTAAGAAAAATAAAACAAAATTGATGCATTTAGGATCTTCAAGCATTGATCTTATAATCTCATAGGCTAGTTTGAGCTACTTGAACTATAAGCTTCCTTTGAGTTATACATATGTTTTTGAATGTCTTTATCACATAATTCTCTACCCCTTATATTTTAAATATCACAACTCAATTTTGCTTATAACTTATTTAAACATTATACGCTTATTCTAAATTATATTTAGGATCATCAAAATATTTTATACTAACTTGAAATTATAGTAACATGTATGTTGGTTTGAATTCCTTCTATTGTTTATTGATGTTGCTTGCACATATCAATTCACTTAATCATGTGTGGAGAAAATTTTTTCACCTTCTTCTCCTAAAATAATTTGAACAATATAATATCCATTCAAATTGCATTATCATGTTTGGAAATGAATTTGAGTATCTTTAATACATTTTTTTCTACTACCATGTACTTTAAACATCACTACTCAAATTTGCATAAAACTTATTTAAACATTATTAGCTTATTTTGAATTATATTTGGTCATAAAAATATTTTATAAAAACTTGAAATCATGTTAACAGTTATTAAAATAATTTTATTATTTTTATGGTAATGTGTACGTTGTTTGAATTTCTCTATTATATATTGATATCTCTTGCACATGTCAAATTGCATTAATATGTGTGGAGATGAATTTCTTCACCATTTTACCCTACAATAATTTTAACAATATATGATATATTCTTTTGTATAATTTTGATCTTCAAAATTAACTCACATAATTCATTTTAGGACACAAATAGTGATTGAATATTTTTTAAGCTTATAATATATTTTGAGAAAATCTAATGTGAGATTTCTTATCTAATTTTTCATATTAATTTTACATTTGATCGAATGACTTTCAAAAATATATAAAAAAGCTAATAATATTGTGGGTTATTTATTTTGCTCTGTGTAATTGTTGAATCTGAAAGATCAACCGCCTTACACCACCTAGGTAAAAACTATGAGAGGAATAAAGAAACAACACTAAGAGAGAAAGTGAAAAAGAAATATGGAGAAGACACAAAAAAATCTAAACCTTTAGTTTAGAACTAGAAAAAAATTCTTTTAACATATGGGGATCTTCTTTTATTTATAAGTTTGGATCAATTCCTAGGAGTTATATGATCGGTTACGTTACTATCTTAAAGTACAATGAAATGAATCTAATAATATAGCCCACAATAAGTCACATAGTTAATTACACAATTATATGTAACATTTCATACAGTTATAGTGAATGTGATTGGTTAGGCTTAGATCAAGTATTCTTAGAATATTCTCAGCAAATCGTGACCCATATCTTAAACCCGATTGATGGTGTCGACCATTGTCTTGAACCCAGTTTAAGGGTGATTTGTCTATAGATATTTAGTTCATGAATTTTATTTTATCTTTTATTGTGACACTGCAAAAAGAATAATTAAAATAAAATATAATTAATTTAGAAGACAATTAGACATATCTTATTTGCAATAATGACATGTGTATATCTTCATTTTCTAGCATCTCATGTCCCTTGCTACATTCTATAAATATGAATGTTAGATGCTTCTTATTCATCATTGCTAGAGAATCATTTTCTTCTTTTCATTATCCTTACTTCCTCTTAGCTTCCTATGACAAATGGAGAAGATCACACTAGATCAACTCAATATTTCAAAAGGAGAACTTGATGTCTTCCTTTTCTTCAAGTGCAAGAGAGAAGGAAGCTTGAAGAAAAAGAAGAAAAAAGTTAGAGTTGACAAAGAACAAATAATAAGTTCCCTAAAAAGGAACTTATTCTTCACTTTCTATTTCAGGGTCTCTAGCATTTATCAAGGTCCAAGAAGCTACTGTTGAGATGAATTTAGAGGTTATAGTGCTTCATCAATCCATGAGAACATTGAATCAAGGTTTGAAGGAAAAGTCGACATTCAATTTACTTCAAGATAAAATTAGCTTAATGAGTTAAAAAATTTTAAATGAGTTTATCTAATTTTTCAATGTGCATTAATATGGAGCTCATTAGTAGTTTGTCAATCATGATGCTCAACTTTTAGCTATTGATGAAGTCATTCCATTAGCTGAGTAATGTAATGAGATAGCTTTGGAAGAAGTCACTCAGCCTCTTGTTGAGCTTAATGTGTAGGAGGTGAATTCATTTGTATAAGGAATGAATTCATTGTTTCACCAAAAAACTTTGCAAATCCTTGCCAACTATGATTGTACACTACTTGTTGATGGGCCTTCTCAAGAATTATATGTAGCCTCTAAAAAGAGTGTGGTAACTCCCTTAGTAGTCCATATGGCTAAAGTAAAAGAGATGCTAATGTTGCTTTTCCAGCAAGTTATCGTGACTTCCAAAACTCCTCAAGTAGATATAGAAACTGAGCTGAGGAACATATAGACTGAAATCGCTTATGAGATAGAGAAAATGAAATTGGTAGTTAAAGCAAATAAAGCCAAATTAAAAGAGTTAATCGAGATAAAGAATTTCTTATGTGAGACAAAAAATATATCCGAAAAAAATGAAGAAGAAAGTCATTGAGGTGGTTTCTTATGTGATAATCTTTCAAAGACACTTGAAGTAAGTAATTGAGCAACTCATGGAAGGTAGGAAATTTGTGTTATAGTGGCTTCTAGAAAGGAAACTTACCAATGAATATTTAAATGACCTATGTTTGAATTTTTTGATTTTGTAATTATTTTTGAGTTGAGCCATTAGTGTACTATTTATGAAGCTTTGTTAACCACTTGCAACTATTATTTGAATGAAAATATTTATCTTTTATGTTATTAAAATTATCTTTTTTTCATATGATGAAATGGATATGAAAAGATTTTCCCAATACATGAAACACCACTTTTGCTATTTTTACTTTACTCTTTATTCAAAATTAGGAGTCTTATAAATAGCATTACTCGAACTTTTTTTCTACTTTTGCTTTCAAATATTCTAAGTCCTGAGAGCTCCAAGCCTTTTCTTCTTACACTTCTTTCTCCAACAAAACCCTATGTTTTCACTTTCTCCCTTTCCTCTCCAAACCTTCCTCCTTTAAAGAAAGATGGTTTTTACATTTAGAAATAAAAGCATTGCATTCATCAAGGGTTCTTTTCTGGGTGCATTAAGGATGAAAAAAATCAACTTTGATTATCTCCAAGCCATGTATGTCTTCGACAATGACCTCAAACTTTAATTGGTGAGGTCAGATTAGAGGATTAAAACCCTACTGCTATAGAGATCTATTTAGCCTAGAGCTACACTTCTTCTCTAAGTTGAACTGGTGGATGTCTTCAACTTCTACAAAGTCATTCCAGCCAAAGTGATGTCTAACCCTTTTGCATGCATGATCAAAGTCATCCTTTATATAAAGAATAAAACTATTCAATGATGTTTGAACCTCTTCCATAAACTTTTTACCATCAAACACTTCAACATAAAAACTCTTTCATGTGTTAATTTTAATAATCTTCCCTCTCATTTTCTCTGCCAACCACTTATGCATAAAAACTCAATTTAAATTTAATGTGATAATTAATTCAAAGTTCAAATTCTTGCTAAATAAATTTTCCGTCTCTTTATCCTTGATTGACTAAAAATCATTGATTTATTTTCTCTGATTTTATTTTATTTTGATTAATATCTTTCCTCATATTTCTCTCTCTCTCTCTCTCTCTCTCTCTCTCTCTCTCTCTCTCTCTCATTCAAATCCTTCTTCACTAAAAATTTCAAAATGAAATTCAGGTTTATTTGATTGAGATTTTCAAATCAAAATCAAATACTTTCTTTATTTAATTTCCCTCCCAATTTCACTCTTACCTTGGTTGAACCCCTCATCTTGTCTAATCTATATAATATGGTTTAGACATAGGGTTTTCCCTCTTGGCTCTTATCCATCTTAGCCAAACCCTTGTAGTTTGACTTCTTGGAGATTCTAGTAATTCAAAGTGCAATACTCTTCTCACATCTCATGATTTTCCCTTGGCTAAAAGCTCTTACATTTCTTGATTTTTTTCCTTGCTAAAAGCTCTCAAATTAAGCTAAGTCCTCCAAGGTGTTAAAGCTCTCTTTCTCTCACAAAATATCCCTAGGCCAAGACTTATTGTGGAGATAAATTATAATTCATTTCAAGGTTAGCGCAATTCACTCTTTGGTCATTTCTCTCCATAGAGATTGCTTGAAGTAAGCAAAAAGTTTCTACATCTTCTCTTGCTTCTTGTGTGGTCGAAGCCTGCTCTTGAAGAACCTTGAGGTTTGGTGTTAGATGTTCTCTCTCTCTCTCTTTATAATCAACTTCAATCATTAAGTGAAGATCATTCTCATCTTCTTTGAAGTTATTTTAAAGAGATTACAAGGTTTGATTTCATTAATTTATTTCATTTTCATACATCAAAGTTTTTAAGAAAAGGTTTCTTGATTTATTTTACAAATAAGGAATTAACATTAAATTGTTTATTTGAAAGTATTTATTACATATCTCTTTTTTGATTACATATTCATGCAAATGTTTTAATCATCCAAGTGATTCAATTTCATATAGCTTTTCAAGTTCTTTTCATTTCAAGTCTTAATTTATTTTAAAGTAAATTTTTTTTCAAGACTTGTTTGCTTCAAATATTTCATTTAAAGTTCCTATCATTACTCTAACTTTAACTCAATAAGAAATTTATTCACTTTGAGCTCTCTTTATTATTTGTCTTAATATTATATTAGTTGGAATTTGAGAGCAAAATATTTTTAAATTAAGAGTTCGATATTTTGAAATTTTATTTGTTCTCTTGTATTTTTTTGGGGTTGTACTTACCCATGTAGGAAAGTATGGTCTTGGGTTGTAGTTTCTTGTGTAGAAAAGTATGATGTTGGTTGTACCTGCCCATGAAGATGAGTATGGGAGATTTATTGTAACCTCATTTTTACTTATTGAATTCTTAGCTTGGGTTTCTAGGCATGGATGTAGACTAATTTTTGATTTGATCGAATCATAAAAATCTTTGTGCCCTCTCGATTTCCATTTATGCACCTAACTTTACTTTACTTTACTTTTGTTGTAGCTTTTATCTTCCATTGATTATTTAATTTAATCATTTGCAACTAAATTTTTTATAAAGCTTTAAAAAATTTTTAAATACCTAATTAAACCCCCCCTCGAGCCTCAATAACAATTGGTATGAGCCTCATCTCAATTTGCGGCTTAACATCCTTGAGTAGATCACTATGGCACAAGTATTTTTTTAAGGGTGCACTACTTGAAGGATAATCTACACATAAAATACCTTTTCTTGATAATGTTTTATTTGATTATTAAAAAATTATATTAGTATTTTTATTTGTGATCAAAATTCTTGTATGTGGTATATGTTGACACATCAATGCCACACATTCACTACTAAACAAAATGGCTTGGAAGTTGATAAACCTTTTTCATGAATGGTCTATTTATGAAAAGAGAATTATATGAACTTAATGCTAAGACTTGTAGCATTTTGTATTATGCTTTACTTCTCGATGACTACATGAGAATTCTCATTCTTAGTATTACTAAAGAAATTTGGGATAAGTTAATTATCACTTATGAAGGTACTAATGAAATTAAAGATGCACATATAAATAGATTAGTACATGAATATGAGTTATTTCAGTTATGTTATCAAATGAAAGCATTTATGATATGCATACCTGTTCATAAAAATAATTAATACATTGCATTCTCTTGGAAGAAAATATAAGAATCAAGATTTAGTTTATAAAATCTTAAGATGTCTTCCAAAAGAATGAAATGCTAACGTAATAGGATTAACTAAAGCTAAGGATTTGACTATATATACACTTAATCAGCTTCTTGGTTACTTCATAGTTTATGTATAGGTCATAGTGAAAATAGATCAAAATGACTCTTTCCAAAAGAAGGAGAAAGAAAAATTAATTGCTTTACAGATGGAAGACATTTGTGAGGATAACACTTCATGCTTTGAAATAAATAATGATGAGATTGTCATGGTTTCAAAGAAATTGAGAAATATTATCAAAAACAAAAAGCAAAGGTATGAAAAATCTAATTTGCATAAATTGCCTACTAAAAAGTCCAATGCATGTGAAGGAATAGTTTGTTATAACTACAAGAAGCCAGGACATGTAAGAGGAGATTGCCCTAATATTATCGAAAAAGAAAAGCAAGTTGAAAGAAAGAAAAACTAGAAAAATAAAAAGTCTCAAAAGAAAAAGAAGAGAGCACTTTGGGCGAACTTAGATTCAAAAGAATCTAGTGATAACACTATAGAAGAATAAGCAAATTTGTGTCTCATGGTAGATGTGGATACTACAAGTGAGGTACATGAAGAAGTTTCTTATGAAGAATTAGATTATGCATTTAATGAATTAGCATATTAATACAAGAACTTAAAAAAGAAAATTTAATGCTTTAAAATAAAAAAAAAACCAATAATGCATATTTTATCTTTGGAAAATGAATGTAGTGAGTTAAAAGCTAAAAATGTTACTTCAGCAGATTAATCTTTGCTTATAGAAAACCTTTAACAACAACAACAAGCTTTTATCCCACTATGTGGTCGGCTACATGAATCCTTCCTCTCCATTGTGTCCTATTATGTGTCAAGTTTTCATTTAATTCTAATAAACTAAGATAATTTTTTATACATCTTAACCAATTATTTTTAGGTATACCTCTACCTTTCTTAACATAAGAAAAATCTAATACATGTACTCTTTTAACTATGTCATCAGATGGCTAACACTTTATGTGGCAAATCATCTAAGGCAACACTCTCTAATCTTATCTGCCACTAGAGCTACTCAAATTTTTTTCCAAAGACACTCATTTTTCATTTTATCTCTAAGAGTAAAGCCACTCATCCATTTGAGCATCCTCATCTCTACAACACTTAACTTAGTCTAATGCTTCTCTTTTATTGGCCAACATTCTGCACCATAAATCATTACAGGTCTTACCACTATCTTATAAAATTTTTCCTTAAGTTTAGGCGATACTTTTCTATCACACAATAGACTAGATGCATTTCTCCACTTCAACCATCCAACTTGAATTGTACTAATAACATCTCCATCCATTTTTTCATCATTTTGAATAATAGAGTTTATATATCTGAATCACTCACTCTTTTTAATGGCTTGGTCACCCAATGTTACAACACCACCACTAGAACTTCTACAACTAAAATTACACTCCATATATTTAATTTTAGATCTACTAAAATGAAAACCTTTAGACTCAAAGGTTGACATCCATAATTCAAGTTTCTCTTTGACTCCCTCTCTTGTCTTATTATTAAGAAGAATGTCATCACCAAAAAGCATACACCAAGGTATATCTTCTTGTAAACGCCTAGTAAGAATATCCATAACTAAAGAAAAAATATAAAAGCTTAAAGTCGATCCTTGATGTAATCCAACCGAAATAGAAAAAAAATTTGTTAATCCTCCTT